>VYXB01011839.1:827023-902389 GCA_013397135.1 Pachyramphus minor
GAGGCACGGCCACGCCCCCAGGACACACCCGGACATGACCACGCCCCTACGGACACACCCAGTCCTGGCCCCACCCCCCGACACACCCAGCACTGGCCACACCCCCTCATCCCTTCAGGCCCCACGGCGCCGTTGCGGGTCCGTGTTCCCAGACAGTCCTTTAGGGACACCCCCCACACACACCCCCTTTGACGGCTTTTCGTTAAAAATATAACTACTTTCGTTAAAAATGTAACAACGGCAGTGCTCAGGTGAATCGCTGTGAAGGGTTATCCAAAGGACAAGTTGTTCACACCATTCCTGTGAGGGAACAGCTGGAAGTTTCACCTGGATGCAAAGTGTCCCCAAGGGCACATGCTTTTCTCTCCAAAATTTGTACATAAACCAGGCTGAAAGTAATAGACCTTGACAAAAATGACAGGAGCTACATGTGAGGGGGTTTTAGCAGTGAGTTATTGCCCCAAGTTATGTGGCCAATTATAAAACGCAAGGCACTAACCACTTCAAGTGTTCCTTTGATGGCAGATTTCTTATTTATACCTTTCAAGTTTTCTTTTCTCCTGGATGCCTTCAAATTACAAATGTCTATCCATTTTCTCTCATAATTCAGAGATGACATGTTTGTAATTTGCCTTCTCTCTATCAACTTACACATTGTATACAAACAAGATCAGTTGTCTATACAGATGCTAAAATTGGTATTTTAGGTAAATATTGACACCATGACAAATCCCACTGTTTGGTAACTTTCTGGGTAAATAATAAGGTACAATTAATGGGAAAATCGGGCACACCTTAAAAGGGGGGGGGAGAGAAAGAGGTATAATTTGTTTTGTGCTAAGAGTATAGTGGAAAAATGATTTATCAGGAGGGACAGAAATGGAAAGTAAAAACCTTAGGAAGAAACACAAACACAACAGGCTTCATCTGGAGCTTTGTCACCTAATGGTCACACAAATTTTCATGAGGCTTATTGGTTGTTACAATTTTTGATTAGAGTAAAATTAATTTCTTCAAGATCAAAAAAAAAATCTTAATCCTCACATATCAAAAACCTTATTATCATCTCAGCAGTTTCCCTTGCAGCTGTGCATCTTCAAGGAACTGATAAATACTGCAGAGCACAGGTGTGAACCATGTTGTGTTAACGTTTTTGTGATACAGTATTCAGTGCAGGGAACAGATTGTGAGAGGTTTGGCAGGAAGAGGAGGCCCTGCAGGATGGCCTGTCCCACCTCAGAGGGCAGCCCATCACCACTGCACAGAGACTCGTGCTGAACTGCTACCTGCGGCTGGCCAGGTGCTGGCTGGGCCTTCTGGCAAGTGGTGAAACATTATTAGGTGCTACAATTACTAATTGAGTTTTAACCTTATTATGAGCAGACAAAAGCCATCATTAGAGCAATCACGTTATGCTGACTGAGCATAAATTTAATTAAAAATTCTAGTGAGAACAAGCAGACCTCCCCTCCACTTCAGAGGGAAACCCACATGTCAAATCTGACTGTGAATACCATTGCAGCAAACAGGGTAAATATTCCTGGGTAGACACTAAGATATTACAGTATATTTCAAGTGCTTATGTTGTTCCTGGAAACATTTGCCCAATTTCACATTTGTGTTCTTTCTTTTTTTTTTTTTTTTTAATTTTTCACACAATGGGAATTTGTATGCTTGAAACAGCAATATTCTGGTTTATTGTGCTTTGAAGCAGCTCCCAAATTCTCAAATATTTATTGTGGCTGGGTTATCCCACCAGCCTGCCCCAGCAGCTCTTGCTGTACTGAAGCATTGCCTTGCTGCTGCAGGCTTTCAGTCACTTTGTCAGCAGTCTGCACCCCCTGAGCAGCACTACCTTCTTACCACCCCTCTGTTTGCTCTCCAGGGAGCTCAGGATGGACAATAAGCTTTTTTCTCATGATTCCCACTTTAATTCCAATATTTCCATTTACAATTCACATTTACCTGCTCACTTACGTGTCCACTTATATATTTACCTCTCCCACCTGCAGCCAGAGGGAGACCCATACACTGGCTTTGCTTCCTGCTAAACAATCACACTTTGAAACTGGCTGGAATGGAAGACCATCAGTGGAAGGAAAACTTAGAAAAATTGCAGTTAATAGCAGACATAGCCGAGTGTGCCAGCTCCACACTGAGGAAGTGTTATGTGCTAGAGAAGTCACGCCTGGATAAAATGTACAGCACAGGATAGTCACAACAGCACCCCTATGCTGTCAGATGTGAAATTGTCTGCTATGCTGAAAGACACACTGCCTACCCATGATTTATTTTTATATTCATCCTTATCTTCTGTAGCAGATCAGTGTCAATCGAACATGTTTGCTTACTTAATTCTACCTCCTTTATCTCTTACCTCAGACATGAGTTAAGAAAACTAGAACCAAGCCAGTTTTGGGAACTTACCATGTTGCCCACTGAGGGGTGGGCACGTTGGTCACATTGTGCTCCGCTGTTTTTTCCAGGGTGTGGTACTCCATGCCCCTCTCATGCCTTGCTCCTGTCTTTGCTTGGTTTTGGTAAGTGGATCTTCCTTGCTGGATCAGCAGCCACTTGCAATCAGCACTGCTGTTCCTGCTGTTAATTGCTCCACACAACACTCCCTCCAACACAGCAGGACTTCTCAGTGGGCTTGTTTCTTCAAAGGGTAATCTCATAGGAGGTGGTCTGGGTACAGGATTACTCATAGAAGGACAATCTCATTAATAGCTTCCCCCCCGAGATAGCTACATTTATGTATTTTTGGCAACTCTTCATTGTTGTTGGTAATGTAATTCCAGTAGAGACAATGTTTACCAGAAGTTCTCTCAAACCAGGTCAGGAACTCCATTTCCCTTTATTTCTCTATGTGTTTATTACACAAGCAGACTACAAACTAATAGAGGTTCAAACCTAAAGTATCATCTTTTCTTAGAACAAGACAATTTGGAAATTGTAAAACATGCTCTCACTCTGAGCCTAACAATAAATGCTGTAAATGTTATAAAGACTCAGCTCATTAGGCTTCCCTAATATTTAAAATTGAGACTTAAAACCCTCAGAGCACCCTAGACCAAGCAGTTCCAACAAATGACTTTCAATCAGTTTATCCTAGGTCTGCTTAAATCCCTTTTCTAATCCCTGTAAATAGTAGCAGAGTAACAACACTCACTCTTCCAGATGGGATTTACACCAGTTCCTTGTACAACATTTCTCACCCTTTTGTGCAACGCTTTCAGTTGGAATATTCTGAAGTTCATCTGGCAGGCTCCCAGATTACCCCACCACCACCACCCCGCTCTGCCAAAACACAGCAGCCTTTCCTCAGCAGGTATATCACTCAGGTTGATTGCAGCTGCCTTGACCCTTCCCCCTAGAACTGCCCTACTACCAGATGCACTCACACAGGAGCGTTAACCACAAATTCTTGCTTAAACTCCACCCAGGATGTAATAGAGACCTTTCCACTTCCAGCCCAGCATTCTCATTGCATGCCATACGCTCCCTGTGCAGAATCCAGCATCCTGCCTGCTGTTAAGCACCCTGTGCTGTCAGCACTCCACTCACATCTGTTAGTGTGAAAAGATATTAATTGTAGACATACTTTTCAGCCCGGAGTTCCTACTATATCTTCCACAGGAAACAAATTACTTTCAGCAGCAGCTGACAATTGCCAAGTGCTGCCAGGCAGTTCCTCTGGAATATATCTAATTCAAACTTCTCTGGGTCTGCTCTACAGCTCTTGTTTTTATTCTAGCAGAGATATCTGCATTGAATGCAGATCCTTCCCTGGATACTGCTCTGTTGTAGCTACAGAGCCTTGTTCCACGTGTTTTACTACAGAGTCAACAGGTGAAACCACGACCCTAATGAATCAGCAGCAAATTTCTGCTCACTTCGGTGCTTTCCCCTGGTCTCTTTCATCTTCCTTTTTTTGTAAAAACATAATTTATCAGTCTTTTCTTCTTTCCTGGTCCTACTTAGGAGAAGCATATTAATTACATATGCAAAAAAGTTTAGGTGAGGAATTTCACATGGGTTGTTTCTGTTGCCTTTGCTTGCTGAAATCTTGGCTTTGTGTTCCATTCAGTAATATCCTTGACTTCCCCGAATAAAATTCCCATGGCAAAGGAGACATGCTGCTGGTGTCTGAAGGACAGAAAAATAAGTCCCAGTATCACACTGTGATCTTGCATTGGGCAGGTTAAATGAGAGGCAGCAAGGAAAGCCAACAGCATGCTGGGCTGTGCCAACCGAAGTAGAGCCAGGAGCTGGAGGGAAGCAATTACTGCCCTTTCCTGAGCTGCAGGGATAACTTGGGTAGGGGAGGGTGTTCAACAGCAGAACAGAGCCAGCAAAGCCAGGCTCTTCACAGTGCTGCATGGCAGGAGGATGAGATGGTGAAATAGAAATGGTTCAATCTAGACACGAGGAAAACATGTTTTGCTCAGAGGATAAAGAAAGATTGCAACATGGACCCAGAAACACGACGGATATTCCATCCTTGGAGGCTTACAGACACAGCTGAACAAAGCCCTGATCAGCCTGGTCTAACTCCAGTGTGGATCCTGCTATGAGCAGGAGTTGCCCTGGATGACCTCCAAGGTTCCTTCAAACCTGACAGAAGCATCTGTGATTCATACCAATTTCACAACAGAAGTCTTGTCAAACCTAAGGGTAAGAATGCAATCAGTATTTGGTCAACAGACAAACTCATATTGATAGTTTTATATGGTAACAGCTATCTTGGGTTTAATTATTCTCTGTTCTAAAATTTCAGGCTGTATTGCTCCGGAGAAAGCAGCTTACAAGTACAGAGTGTTTTATTGGAAGACCAATATCACTGAAGACTGTTCCTCAATCGATTCTGACCCACAGGTTATCTTCAAGTGACTTTATTCTCCAAACATATTTCTGGGTAGAATCAAACTGCAGGAGCCCATTTGTCTGGCCACAGATCTGTTAGAGAGAGACAAGCTAGACAATAGACACCACTGAAAATCTGGAAAACACAACTTCTAGTTGGTGGTTTCATGAGCCTTTCCTAATAAATTATCCCATTACAACTACAAGAACAAAAGCAACAACTGCTGTAATTATTTCTTTGATATTTTACTGTATTATCATTAAATTCTCCGAGTAAACAAATAACTACAGCATATACAAAGCAGTGAGTCAGTAAGAGACATAGGTTAGGGAGGAACTCTGGCATACAACATTTATTATAGCTGCCAAATAATGAATTCATGTGGAAATTAGCAAGAGCACTAAACTTAATTTGTCCCAGTACTTTAATGGGAAGTTAGTACATTGGCAGGCAAAACAGCAAGAAGTCTTCCCACTTACTGTGGAAATACATCACCACTGGCACTGCAAAAAAGCCTGCCAGCATTTGGCATGATGATGATGATGAACAAAGCACTGCCAACTGCCCTTTTCCTAACCAAGAAAGAATTTCCTATTTCACAAGTGGATTAGGAGAAAACTGCTAGAAAACTGTTTTCAATATTTGCAGGTGTTTCATAAGAGAGTCCTAACAAAACCAGAAAAAAATAAATTGCTTTTGATACCTTTCTTCTGGCTAAAACACACTGCACTTTTTTAGGTTGTCCCTTTAGGTGAAAATAAAACATCAAGGTACCCTGACTTATCATACTCAACTAGAAAATCATCCTCATCTCTTTAGAACTATACTACTGGCTGTGTTTTCTTCAGGAGGATCTATTTTGATTTTTAATGCTATTTATCAGGATGAAGGAATGTGTAATTATCTTCCCACTTCTTTCATTTGGAAGAAAATAAATAAGGCAAGACAGTTCTCCATCAGCTAAAACTTCTGGGGTATCCGAGATTTGCAGCTCTCACTGGGAGCAGAGTTTGCTAATGAAGCTTTTGAAGCCACAGTGGCAGTGTCTGATTGTAATTGCTGAAAGGTGACTTTTGAAGAGCTTTATTTGCACTAATCAACACCACGTTGTGCCTCAAAGCTAGAGTTCCCTTGGATGCACTGTCCCTACTGAGTTATTCTGCAATAACTAAACAGGCTTTTCTATTTACTTCATTTTTCAGAAGTAAAAACATATCTGTTTTTCAATGGCATCCTTTGGAGCTCCGCTCCAAACCTGTTGTACAGTTAAAAGTTTATAATTTCTTTCTAAGACTTTCCCCTTGCAACCCCCAACTCTTTCTCCTCTAGTGCCCGAGCCAAAGGGACCTTCAGCAAAAGTACTAATGTAAAATACCCAAGGGGTCAGGGTGGGCTGTGAATATCAAATCTATTATGTGCAGAGTCACGATCATTACTTATTTTGCTGACAGTGGCCATTTGGAAATATTACCTTCACAGTGCTGCACTCAGCTGGACAGTGTTAGAGAGGGATTCTGCCACACAGCCGAAACAGCTTTGTGCCTCCCTTACTTTTTGTTGCCAGTAAACTGTACAGTTGTTCCCCAGTAAAGAAGAAACATCTGAGCTGAGTAGACACCTGACCATCTCAGTTCCCAAGGGGAGATTACTGTCCATGCTTCACATGGACTGTTGATCCATTAGCAGCCACTGTATCACCGAAGAGATTTTCAGAAAAATTATGTTGGTGTTAAAGGAAAAATGCAACAACTCACCTCAAACTTGCCCCCAATGTGTCATTTTGTGCTTGTTTTATCATCTCAGAATAAATTGTTCTAACTTTGCTCTGAATTCCTTTCAGACTAACTTGCTATGCAGTCCATGCCATCACATTACACAGATCCTCTTATTTTACAAAGTCCTCACCCATCAATGCCGAGCTCACTGAATTGCACTAATGCTTAAGAACACGAGGCAGTTATGGAGCTCAGGACACAGTTCCATAACAGTGTCCTGCTCTCCAGTCTCTGCAGGCCAGTTACCACGGGACATCGGGATGGTGCTTATGAAAAGAGTCTCCCCACAGCTCCATTTGAAGGCATTTTGAGCTGCATGAAATCCTAGTCTGATTAATCATAATATCCCCTTCAATGCATAGAACACTACACGAAGAAGAACATCATTAAGTGAAAGGCACAGCCCATGGTGAGGTGAATTTTGTTTGTAATGATAGTAGGTTTGGAGTTTTAGTGTTATCGCTATGGCAGCCTAAAGCAACTCCAGATGTTGCCTTAATGAACAGACCTTTCCTACACAGACCCATTCCCCTGGATGTGCACAGTGCCTGTGGGAGGCTGTCACTGCAGTCAATTATAGAAATATATTGAAAAGTCTGTGAAGGTGTTTGGCAAGTCAGAAATAAATCCTACCTGTCATTTCTTATTCAATCCAGCTACCAAATCATGATCCTCACTCATTACCACCTTGGACCTTGTAGCAAGGGAAGGCTCTAGCTGCAAGAGCAAGGATTGCATGTCATTTTGGGGACTGTGATTAGCCCAAGCCTTAAGTAAATGAGTTTGAATGTGGCAGTTCAGTCAATACTGTAAAGCCACTGGGCACAGCTGTCCCAGCTGTCCCCGCACCGCTCGCCTGCGACAGCGGCTTAGCGGCAGCGAGCCCGGAGGCTGAATTACGACTCCTCCTGCAGACAAGGGTGAGCCTTTCTCGCCGGGGCTGAGATCATCGGCTAGACACTGCTGAGGAGCCGTCAGAGCAGTGAGGCCATCAGACCAGCATAGGGAGAGATAAAGCAAGCACTTCAGTAAACAAAGAGGCTTTTGTAAGGAATTAACACCCTCTCAAGCGTGGGACAAAACACAAGGGTTTCACCCATCGAGCCGCGGGTTGTGGCACTGTGTGTTTGACCTGCCTGTGGCTGCTCGACTCTGGCTGAGCAGGGGACACTCACGAGTCCCTCGCCTCCTCCTGGCTCATTCTTTCTCTCAACCCATTTCAGAGAATTTCCCCCACCTGGGGACGTTCCAAATGCTCATTTTTGGAAAGGCTTTAAGATATAAACTACCAAATACATTATGATACTTGGGCCACTAGCTGCTGCTTGTGTAATGTCTCAGCCCTAGAGAAATATTAGGGCAGCAGAGAATACCTGGCACTATTTGTTGTTTCCTGTGCATGCCATCCAATAAAACATTGTCCAAGTATCATTAGAGATGGGAATCTGAAGTTGGATTTAACTTAAGTCATAGCTCTGTCAGGTCATTGCCACAGGAATTTTGACAACAGCAAATCCTTCCCCTGCTCATTTAAGTATATAAATGCTGTATTTTGGTCACAGATTAAACATTTTTCATGGATACAATTTTACACTGAACTGTAGCAAAAACCAATCTCCAAGTAATTTATTAACATTTGGAGGCTCTCTGAAGGTCACATGTAATCAAGATTTTAGGCAAAAAGAGGGGGATGCTTGTTTAAAGCACACAGAAATCTTAATAGCCTTGAAATCCTTCAAACTACTGGGGCCAAAAGCCTTCCTAGGAGCCAAAAGAGGTTCTTGCTGCCAGTCAGGGTAACAAAAACCTTCCAAAAAGACATGCAGAAGTGCAGGTTCATCTGAGTGTTTCCAGCTCACAAATGGGAAACAATTTTAAGATTTCAAAAACTTCAAAACAAAACCCCCAAAAAATCAGTCGAAAGATTCAGAGCCAGAGATGCTGAAGTCATATGACTTTGGGAGATACGTAGTTGTCATTAGGAACATCTAGTCCTCGTGATTGCTCACAATCAAATTGTCCAGCTTCAGATAAGAAGAAAAAAAAAAAAAAAAGCTCCGAATCTGTTGCATTTTCAATTCAATCTGCTGAGTTTGGCTGCCTCAGTTTTTTGCATGTGGAACTGGCAGAATGAGGGAGGGGTGCACTCAATCAATCAGGAGATCTTTTTTTTTTTCCATCTGAATGCTCAGGAAATTGTCATCACCAACAGTAAAGTCTAAATGCCACTTAGATGAGACTTACAATGTGGATGAATTAGAAGCCTCCTTTTCTCGAAGTTGCAGTATGTTCAATCCTTGTCCAGAAGACACTGAATTTTTTTAACTTTTCTTGTCAAAATGCAAAAGTTTTGATTTTCCACAGAATGTAAAATCAAACATCCTTTCATTCCTGACCCACATTTGCTGCAGGTCATGTAATTATGAATGAAAATGCCACTTTGTTTATATGAGTTCTATTTATGACAGAGATTAAGTTGTGAAATTTTTACTCCTGGCATCTTATTAATACTGCTCTGCTGTAAAATTCCTCAGGCAACAGGCAAAATAATGACTTAAAACTGCAATAAGATAATTACCTTACAATGTAGGCATTTTGAAGACAGAGTTAGCTCTAGATTGGAAAATACAATTTTTTAGGACCATATCCTTTATATAAAGGGGTATGAAACTTACAATTTCCTTAATTTATTTTCACGACATTTTGGTTTAGATCCAATCAATTCCTAGTACATTAAGGAAAATTTTGTCATTATTCACTAACAGGATTTAGCTATTCACAGCAATTTTCTAAGCCTTTAATTCTGAAAAGGTAAGGCTTCAAAATCTTGGCAAAATTAACTTCAAGCCGTGATGAAACACTTTGATCTATACAATATCTTTATTGCATCTGGTGTGCCAAGATGCTTTGATGAATCAAAAAAATGAGCAAATTCAGCATTTCCTATCAACTTCCAGCTGAAAGGTGGTGTACATGTGCAGAGGAGCCAAGTCCTCACTCATGAAAGACCATGGAAGAGGATTCTTCTGAAGCATCTCTAAAGCAGTTGACATCTAAACTACATCTAAATCTTAAGTGGACACTCTAAATTAATTGATTTAACTTCCTCCACTTTCAAGAAAGTAAACAAAACTTCTTTCTGCTTAGTTATAATCCACACTAATGTCATAGTTCAGGATCATGTCCTAAGTGTCCCTTTGTAGGTCACACCTCATGTTGAAATACCACAATAAAATAATTCAACAAATGTGTTACCTTTGTGAATGGAGCAGGTTAAACCCGAGGGACAAGATCTGTAATACAGATCTTTTCACCCTGATCAGTCCTGCAAGGCCAACAGTGCCAGAGAGGACACCCTGCCATCTCTACACAGGGATACATTTACTCACTTGCCTGGTTACTCAAGATCACAAAAGAGGACATCATTAACATGGGAAGATTTCTACTGATAAAGACGCACAACCCTGTAGAAAAACTACTTTCTGGTGTACCAGGTCCACAAAGCAAAACAACTCGACCTAACCAGGCAGCCTGGAGAAAATTTTCCATGTTTTTCTAATTCCTAATTCTAAAGTTGCAAGATTTTGGCCATGGAAGGTGCTTAAGTTTGTAATTTCCCCATGGAGTTCCAAAATGGACGTGACTTACCCAGACACGGTCAGAGCTCCCACTGCTGTTTGCACAGAAACCTCACCTTTCATTTCCCCCTCTGTAAGCAAAGCAAGACTATGTCAGTGTCCAGTCAGGACAGTCTTTCACAAATGAAAAACGTTAATCAAACAGGCACCCAAGGGAACTCATAGAGGTTTCTCCTTGGACACCAACACATAGAAGATGGCAACCCAGCAAATGGAACACAGAAACAAAAATCAGTTGCCTCCCTAAAAAGATTTCTGCCTTTTTTTGCAAAGACCTGCAAACTTGGAAACTAAAGGCTAATTGGAAACATACATCCATGCCCCCCTTATCGTTGGTCTTCATGATGATTTCTGAGAGAATCCAAACATCACAGTTCGAGAGCATGACTATAGCAGATTCCTGTAATAAATGTGAAAACACTCAAGTTTACCCCTGATTCTGTCTTTTCTTTCCTGGTTTGTTCTGTTTTTTAATAGGTACTATGAGCAATTTCTGAGAATAAACGTAACTGTCCCCAACACGCAAAATAATTTTCTATATATCTCCACAAAGTGAGTGTAAAAGAAAGGTGGAAGCACTGTCTTTGAGCAAGAAGTCTCCTAGCATACTTCTTCACCCTGAAAAGATGTCAGATGCTCAACAATCATTGCAGAGCACATCCAGGCAGGATTCACAGATCTTTAATTCGTCATACACTCCAGACCAGTTTACACAAAAGCTTACAAACACTGTATTTCCAGGCAAAAACACCCTTAATGTCTGTAACCTTTAGCTAAGGTCAGACATTCTAAAAAAGTGACGACACAGGGATGTATTAAAACAAACAGTTTGCAATTTACAAAAATAGGCTGGGAAGGGAATTTCAATATTTGCATAGGGACAGTGATGAGATGCTAACACATATACATGTATGCCTTGTATCCAAACTGGTGGTGTCATGTGTGGCACTGCATTCTTGTTTCTTGTTCTGTTAACTCTAAACATGGACTTTAAAAACAAATCTGCCTCACCGGTCTTTTGCTCCCTTCTTATTTAGCAGATGCAGTTTTTATCTGTGAAGAATCTCACTTTGATAACTAACAGGAAGCAGCTATAGTAGGTATAAGAATTGCAATCATTTGCAGAAGGCATCTCTTTAAAAACAAACATACAAACAAAAAGGTGTTACTGAACTGAGCCTTCCAAGTGAAAATAACAGAGCAGGGAAGACAAAGCATCTGTGGGAAGTTCTTTACAGAATAAGAAGGTTCTTACCTGCGTGTTACATGAATTCTCCAAGAGAAGATTTACACAAACCAACATTTATCACTTGGGTAGAAGGAGGAGTTGAGGCTTTTTACTAATCTTTACCCAATCAGGAAAGCTCTTGCCATTTTACACCCAAAGAAGAAATCCCCTCATTGTATTCCATTACTCTTCAAATTTGAGCATCAAAGCAGTCCTCTTAGATACTCAACAACAACCAAAAAAAAAAGGACAAAAAAACTCTCACTTTTAGCATCACCTGTTCAATTTACCATTAATAAATAATTAAAAAACAGAGGGAAAAACCAGCACAAAACCCTATCTTTTCCTTGTTGTTGTTTGGCAGATCAGTTGTGCAAAGGATTTTCAGTGCAATCCACCTGACTTAGAGGACTGAAGTGTTTGAACTCCTGAGCAAGCATGGCCAGGTTGTAAAGAAAGCGCAATCTCTCTCTCTCTCCCCCTCTCTAGTGCCCAGGTTCCCCGTGCCCTGCTTTGCAGATTTACAGCTGATTAACAACAATATTAATGATCCACACTCCCGGTGGCTCATGGCAGCTCCTTTAAGCTCCTGCAATACATGCGCAGGCACAGCAAAGCACACCCCACACCCCCTGCCCCATCATCCAGTGTAAATGGCATTGCCAAGAAGACCTGGAACACACCAGTGCTTCCTTTAACTGCAGACCAAGTGCCACTTACCAGAACGGCGCAGTGAAGCCCCGGCTGACAGCTCAGCTAAGCCGGAATTGATGGCATTGCTGTAATGGAGTTATCAGTGACAGATACCTCCTATGCAGCTTCCAGGTCACACTCACTTAAGCAATGATAAATGAGCATGAAACACTGTTAGCACAAAGCAAGATCATAAATACTCAATTTTGAGCTAAAAAAACCTAACAACTTCAGACAGCTGTAGCATCTTGCAGTTTCTATGATTTTATGGATGTTCTCACTCATATCACAAACATACCACAAAAAAAATGAAAGACTTTATGCAGATATTAAAAAACAAAAAGAAGAACCCCACTCATCCTCCCAGAGCAAACATTGCATCACCCTACACTGACTAACTCACAATTACCTCAGTGACCCTGACAGAGTTTGTAACAGCTTTAGGAATCGCAAGGTCTCACACCCATCTGTCCATCCTTCTGCCATATAATGCTGCTCAGGCTGAGAGGATGCAGAATGTTTAGGGTGTAAACATCAAAAGTGTGAAATTCAGTTGTCTGGGACTCCTCTATCCAAACTGACATAAGTAGGGGAACAATGGGAAAAAAATGGGGAAAGGCCATGGTGAAGCAAATTGTGCTTCATTGCCAGGGATGTCTTCCTAGGCTCCCGTTGCTTCTCAGAATTAATACAGGGTAGTCCTGAGGGTGTTTGCTGATTACAGTGACAGCTTGGGACAGGAGAGACTGGCAGCTGCTTTTGTACTGCAGCAGCAGAGTGTGAGCACCTTCTGCCTCCCTCCACCTGGGGTTTACAAGGTACAACATGAAGGGCATCAACCCTTCTCCCTACCCAGCCATCATGGAACCAGAGCTCTGCCATGCCCAGCTCATCCTGCTCTCAGCCAGACACTGCTCGTGGAGAATGGGATCCATGTATGACAGACTAAATCCTTCAGTATTAACACTGCAAACTTAATAAGCACAGCTGAATATAAAACCTGGAGCAATCATATAATATTTTTATCCTATTTTTCTGCAATGCTAAAAAAATGAACTCCTTACTGGCTTAAAACAAATTTTTTGAAAAGCAGTTTGAAATCTCATTTTGGAGGATTTCAGCCCCACTCCTACAAACCCTATGAACACTTACACAACATGTTTATTATTTATATATTGTAGGGGTTTATTTGCTTTTGTTTAGTGACATTTCCTTGATGAAGTTCAAAGAGTATTCCCAACACTTGCTTGCTTACATAAAGGTTGGGAACTAACATCAAAATGTCTGCATATGGCCATACACATGGATGAAATCACACCCTCCCAATTTACACTACCTAATTCCTTTTTACAGTGCTGCACAGATGGAAGCAATCACTCACTATACTGTACAGTAAGAATAAACTTCTCAGCTACCTTTAAATGTATCAACTTACTGCTAAAACTAACTGTAGTGCTGTGCCACGTGCGTTCAAATGTGCTGGAATTTCTCTGTCCTGGAAAGGAAAAAAATCACAAAACCTTGCTTCAGTCAGAATTTTTTAATCATATTCCTACAAAATTATGTAAACATTAGCATACATATCCAGAAAAATCAATATAATATAACGGTGCATAAACTGTAAGTTTAGAAGACTGTCAGGAACACTTGAACAGTTTATAAATTAATATATACAGTATTGGGTACTCCTCATCAGATAAGAAAACCTCAAAACGGAGCCATTTAGGTGCAAGAGCTGTTAAACCACCAAAGTGCTCCAACACCAAACTTGACTATGAAGCAACATTGCAATCGGCATGACTGCCTGTTGTAGTTCCATCATAAGCATTCCATTTAGCTGCTAAAAAGTAAAAAAAGTTTATTTTTATTGGAAATCATATAGCAAACATCCCTAAAGTAATAAAAAAATCCAAACCCAGAATACTCCATAAAGAGGTTTCTGGAAGAGTGAAACTGAAGCTTTCTAGGCTGCACAAGGAGATCATCAGCATCTCCATTCCACAACACTTCCAGCAGAGCACCAAAGGCCTCACGAGAAAGAAAACGTTTTGGGTAGTTTGTAAACAGAGAGTGGTGGAGGGAAAAAGAAAGATGTAGAGCACGTATTGGGCTGACATGCAGCATTCTGGGCAGTTCAGCTTTTACTGAATTAGAACATCATGAGAATGTAACATCACTGTTAACTTGCTAATTTTGGGCTATTTTGCTTAAAGAAAAAACAAACCAAACAACCAAAAAGAACCCCCAGCCCCCCCAAACAAAAAAACCTGCAAAAACCCAAAACAAACAAAAACCCCCCAAATAAACAAAAAAAAATCCTAAAAAAACCCCCAACCCCAAAAAACCCAAGAAAAATAAATTCTTCAGCCTGCCTGTGATTGAAGTCATATTCAAAGCATTCTTGCAACGTTGCCCTTCAGAAGATCAGGAACACACCACAGAATGCAGGATATGTCACTCTTATTCAGACAACACACTAAATGAGTTGTTTTCCTCTCCTCCCGTCTACACAAGCATAATTCATAAAGGAAAAGAAAAAAAGCATGGTAAACATATCCTAATGAATGATCTGAAACAAAAGGCATTCTTCTCCATATTAAAAATTCTCAGTATCACTGAAACTACAGACTGCATAAAAAGACTAGGATTATCAGGGAAGCACTTGACACTGCAAGAACTCTTTTAACTGAATTCCTCTAATACGATCTTCAGAGAATCCTTCCAAAGTTAAATCTTTCTGTTTCTAGAGTTGAAGTAGAATTTCATTTCAACCCTATTTTGGTACATTTTTCATACCTGACCAAGCACTTCTTACAAAGAAAACTAATATTGCATTAATAAAAATGCATTTAGCTACAATAAAGGGGAGGTCATATCTAGCCACCTAACGCTTTTTGCTCTATTTTTTCCAGTTGTTTAGGAACAAATTCTGTTCATCTCTTCTTATAGGAAATCCTGAGTAGTAAGGTGAAGAAGGTTTGGCAGATAGCACCAGTTTTCCATCACTTGTCATAATTAATAGGGTACATTTATCGTCAGCAATGCATCTAGAAGCACTACTCTAGTTTAACCTAAATGCCCAAATAAGATCTAATCAGCTAATAAAACACTGTTATTCCTATTACCAGATTCTGAGCCAACACTGAAACATCACGAGGAAGAGAAAAGATTTCTGCTAAATCTGAAGACACAGATCGCAAACACAGAAAAAAAGCCTGAAATTCTGGCCCAAATCTTCTCCTTATAATGGACAGGCGTGCAAGAAAACTACAGCTGGTGGGAAGAATAGGAGAAAAAACCCTTAAACTGCTGTGTCCATCACCTCCCCCCACTTAGGATTAATGCCAAGGTACAGCACTCTGAAGGTGTTTATAAACAACCCAAACTCTTCCCTACTACTTCTCCCAGAACATCTCAGTGAGTGCTTTATTGTGAGCCAGACTGCCAACAGCTTCCAGCATTTAATTACCATGGTGTCTTTGAGGCTTGGAGAAGTTTTATCTGACATAAGCCAAAAGGATTCATCGATATTAGAGGCTTAGGTCACTACATTTCCTGCTGCAGTTTTACTTGTATTGCTAACTTGTAATAGCAACCATGACAGACCTGAAAATCTAACATAAAAGAGGCTCAATTTAGGAATTTGGGCTTAATCCAAGCTTAAAGTACTAATAGACAAGTCTCACTGGATTGGCCCTGTACATAGACCTGAAAAAGTTTCATCACAGATGTATCTGCAGTTTTGTGTAAACTATCCATGTACTACAGCAACACTAATTTGGTATTCACAGGTAGTAACAGCACAGTTTTTACACATCTGTTGCAGACTCTGCAGTGTTACCATTCCCATGTCTAAAATGACACAGGAGCAAATTCCTAACAAGACCTCATGTCCTTATCTATAGCCTGCAGACTTTCCTCCCACCGATATGTGATTTGTTTCCTCACTCACGTTATCCCATGGGGATCTTATACTCACACATATGCACACTGCGATAAAGGAGAACTGATATGACAATATAAACACAACCAACAGATCTTAATTCAAATATCACCAGCAGCACTGAACCTTGAAAAACTTCAAATAGACTAAGACCTTGTTCAATGTGGTAACAGATAGCACCAACAAAATGGCATTGAACAGTTTCACGTGAAAATGTTTCCCTTCACTTTGGTCACATTTCTCATTTCCCCACTCTCCCATACTTTGTTTTTTTCTCTACTTCTTCATGCTAACCTTTATGCCTGATTTGATAAAGACCATGCAGTTGTGAAATGCATTATAGCTCCTCCAGAATCTTCCAATTTTTAACCATTTATTAAAAAAATAGATTAAACCCAGGACATTTTAAGTTAAACTAACGAAAACTTTGGTAAGAACACTGATGGCACTGTGGCAGTATTAAGGATTATGACAATTTTCATCAAGAATAATCATTACAGCGCTTCTCTCTGACATCATCCCAGAGTTCCATGGATGCCTGCACTCCAGCTCTGAGCCTACGTAAGGAATCTACATAAGAGTTCTGAAAAATAAAGGCAAAGGAGAACAGGGAAATATTCTGAAGTCTTTCAGCAACCTCTTGAGTGAAACAGATGTGTACCAAAATATTCTACTTAACAAGGTATAACGCAATCCAGACCTACCCAAGAAATTTCTTCTGTACACACATGAACAAGGTTTTCATGTATGAAACCAAACAAATAAATCTGGTCTCTCAAAGGTGTTTGTAGTTTTTTTGTTTGAATGTTATACATAACTACAAATGCAGTCAATATAGATTGAGTTAAGCCAGCTCATTCATTATGTCCAGCATTTCACACAATATACCAGTGGAAGGAGATAAACATTATTCTGATCAGATACATTTATTTTAATCTTCAAAGCACAACCCTTTTTCTTCTTCATCCTCATCATCAGTAGAATCTGCATAGGACTCAATGGTGTTGTATATGAAAGAGTACAGCTTGACGTCTGGTCCTGAAGTGGAACAGTTTCTGCATTCTTCATTGTAGTATCTCAGCAACAGCCTATAAATGTCCCCTTAAAAAAAAAAAAAGGAAAGAAATAATTAAAAAACATGTAATAACATGCTCATAATATGAGCAATGTATGATTGCAAATGAAGGCTAGAAATGCACATGCACACTGACATAGTGGCTAGGAATGTCTCTAAATGAGCAGTGGTAGAGGAGGCAGACAGCCGTGTAATGGAAATGTGACTGTTTCCAGGTTGTTCAGAACATAGGATGGGCTCCCTCAACTTCCTGCACCAGCTATCCCAACACTGGGCTTGCATACACATTACTTACAAATGTATTGCCAATTACACTGTAAGACAAATCTGTATCAGGAATGTGTAAGCAGATTTTTCCCTTTTTAAAGCATCACTGATTTATACTAAAAGCTTTTGCAAACTTTCTACCTGCCACATATATCTGTATTTTCCAGATTCTACAGCTTAACTTCTTAGAAAAGAATCTACAAGTCTTCTAACAGATTATACTGTTGACCCTGAATCAGAAGAGTTCCCCATTCTGGAAGCAGGTACAAATAAACCAAGACCTATGTGCTTGTGTTCAGGACTTGATGACAATAATTCCTACTTATAGAGATGGTTAAGTCTCTTTGCTGCAAGGTAAGATTTTTTTATCCTTACCAATAGTTTGGCCCTTCTCACAGAGAAAAGTATGCATGCTGTAAATATCCCGCATCAGCTCCACATCTCCAAAGGTAAAATAAACAACATCACGTCCAGCCTCAGCAGCTGCCAATATCTGTATTAAGGCTGAAACAACAAAAGAGATTACACACATGAATACAGGATCAAACCATTTGCTGAAGGGAAAACCACAGCTTAAGTTTACAGCAAAGAATCACAGCATCCATTTCCAGGTGAACACTGCAAAGCAATCTGAACAACAGGTAGTTAAAATTAAGAATATTGGGCACTGCAGCTGAGATGCTGAACTATTCTGCTAGAGCTGCCAGTGACAACCACCCTTACTTTGCAGATAAACAATGTGTTTAAAACCCAGAGAGGTTCATTCTGGTCTGTGCCTTCCCCCAAGCAGGACGCAGCCACTAATTATCCACTAAGTGCCTGTGGCAGCACAAGGCAACAAAGCCCCATCTCACATCCTGGTTTGAGCTGCTTGCATTGAGCCACAGACACCGGGGTACAAAGCATCCAAGAGCACATCACCATTTCCATGCTTTGCCACCTGCCAGAAGGAATGGAGCCAACCCTAGGAAAGCTATGCGAAGCAGGAGCTGACCCAACTTTTAGCTCCCCAGAGGTTATCTGTGGTTCTGCAGCCTCTTACTGTGCAATTTAAGGTGTCCACCGCACCTGTAACAGAGACAGGGACCATGGAATACGATGGCTCGGGCTCACCTGTGTGAAGCTGATGCCAGGAATGCAATTCATGTTATTTAACCTCCAGCTTTCTGTCACACTCGCTGGACCAAGCTGCCTCCCAGGTTCTGTCAATGTCTAACATTACAACATAGACAGACTCTGTTCTTCTATATGGAGAAGAAAGAAAAATGCTTCCTATTTTGGAAACAATTCTTTGAAGATATCTTGAGAAATGATGTGGGGTATTGATCAACAGCCCAGCTGAGCGAAGCTAATGACCCACTGCAAACTGGAAAAAGTGGCTCTGGTCCACTTTTCACCCACCTCCTGACTTTTCTGCAGCTCTCAGATACTCAAAACATCTTACTGTGCCAATTCCATTTACCAAACTGGCAGAAAAGTTGTAGGAGTTAACTGCTTTCTGCTAAAGCAGCAGTTGAATTGGCTGAGTGAAGGGTTTGCCAAGAGCCAAGCTGAGGCAAGGGAGGGTGCCAGACCACAGAGCCAAGAACAAGAAAGGGGAGAAGAAGGACAAGGACCCTTTCAGAGAGCACAGCTCTTTCACCAACCAGTCCTGCAAGGCTGGAGTGTCACAGAGGCAAGTGATCAATCACACCTTCATTCCAGGGAACGTTACAACAGTCCAAATAACAGACCCCAGCAACTATTTAATCTATTGCAACTTGTCTTACTTCTTGAGTCTATTGGTGCAGTTCTGATATTAATTCTTTCCTTTTCTACCCTGTAAGTAGAGTTAATTACAATGTGATTAATATTGTCTTTGTAAAGATTAATGTTAAATAAAACAGCATACATACTGCATTGCCACCTGCTAGTGGAAGCTAAATAGAAAGCTCTTCATAGCTCAAGAATCTTTCACATTTTTAAACAGAGACCTAATAAAATACTCAATTCTTTAATCAAAAAAACTCTCATGTAAACCCATTGCTAAAATAATAAATTACACAATCCACATGTGAAATTAATCTCAATCTGGGAATGATATTTTAATTAAACTACTGAACCAGCTGTGGATTTAGTAAAGCTTCAGTAGTTCAGCTTTTAAAGAGTCCAATTAACTGGCTTGCATAGGGGAACAGAAACTAATGAATATTATTATTCATTCCAAACAAACAATGCAGTTTCATTTTACAGAAAATATTAAAAATATCCTCCTGTTTATTTTGAATTGTCATAAATCTTATGAAACAAGGACCAAAATTTCTGTCAGGAACTGACTTCTCCATCTTCTGGACATTAATGATATACAATACCATGTGAAATTTCCATGCTACCGATGCAGACAGAAGCACCACAGGAAGAGCAACAGACTGAACTCCCACTGCAGGCACATTGATGCCACACTGGGGCCGACACCCAGCACTTGCTGCCCATCGGGCACATCCAGGACCCCAGAAACACCACAGCAGCACCTCAGTAACATTTCCTTGAGGCTTTCCTCTCCTCCCACTATTCCTACATGGGCCTTTTTAAAGCACGCTTCCTAGTGAGCTTCATTTTCTCAGATAAGTTAAGAACACCAATTCAGCTAAGAAGCACTTTCTCACAACTGACAGAAGTTAAATTTATGTATTTATGAAATGCCTCATCAGATCATCTCCTTTGTATTTTCAATAAAGCAACACTTTTCCAGTGTTTAGACAGTTGCACAGAGCTTCTGCAGCTACTAATTACTAATTACTTGGTTTCAAAAGCAAGACAAGATCTTCCAACTTCTCCTGATTATAGAAACCTATTTTTTTCAGTATTGAAAGTCTTGAGTTCATACTGAAATTCTGTAGAAATTTCCCTAACTTAGCTGTAATCTGGCTTATTTATGTACCAGGTGTTTTTTACCAAATCAGGTTATTTTTTCCTCCCTTAAGAAGACAGAAGTTTTTGCATCATTTGTGACCTTGAGTGAAACCATATTTTATACACGATTGTGTTCCTTTAATTTGTGACTGAAAAAAATCATGACAAAATATCATAATGCATTATGGCACTTATCCAGTTATATCCAATCACATCAAATATTCTGGTGGTTCTGAAGGCTCTGTTAGAGATCCAGATATTAATTCTGAAAGGACAAGCGTGGATATTTGAGAATATTAAATAAAAAAGATTTTAAACTATGAAAACTATTTTGTCATTGCAATACACTGTCAAGCCACTGTAGACAACGATAGCTATTTACTTGGACTCAGTGATGCAGTGAGCAACCCTTATTCTAAAAGACACATCCAGTGTTGAAAAAATAATGAGTTAGATCAGATGAACCATAGTTTCATCAGAAAGCCATACATTAAAAAAAGATACGTGGGATATGAAAGTTCAGACCCAAGACAAAGACCTTATGCAAATTAAAGTGTTTATTAAACCTCCCTAACATAAACCAAGTATATTCAGATCCTGCAGTGAACACTACTCCTGGTATTGACAATCTGCACTTGGCAGCCCATTTTACCTAATGGAAGTCAAAAAACAACTGTCAGGAAATCAATGAGCATTGAGAAAAAAATAGATGCTCAATGAATAAAACACATTAAGAAAGAAATCTAATGAAGCTGGGAGTCTGATGATTGTTTGTCTCAATGTAGCTACTTAAAGCCATTCAGAAAAGAAAATTTTAAATACTCTCCAAATGTCTGGAAACAAGAAAAATGTAAATTTCTACTTAGAACTATATGAGTCAGGATATCAATTTACATGTCAGGATCCATCAGTTCTTGACTTGATGGAAAAGGTCTTAAATAAATGTAGGCATGTGATATCTGCTGCATTATAAATACTCTAATTAAATATAAAAGAACATGAGAAAGTGAGTGGTACAACAGGCAAGTCAGGAAAGAAAGAAGCATGTCTGAGTGACTGGAAACCTCTCTGGCATACAGCAATATATTAAGAAGCAAAATTAAACATTAAGCATTGCCAGCAAATTTGTGCAGCCTTGCAAATTACCAGGTACTTTAAACAGCTCTGCAGAGATATGAATTTCAGGCATAATCTAAAAAGTCTGCTCCAAAAGGCCAACTGATTTATATGACTGACAACTGCAATAAACGTGTTCTTTTGAGAACTAAAACTGTGTGTTCGTGCTTTTGAAGGTTTCAGTGCTACAGGTCCCTCTAAACCTGGAATTTGACCATTATGTACGTACCTCAAACTTTGAAATGAAAAGAGCAATGTGCACTTTTATTGTTTAAGGCCACATTACTCATGGCCTAAAGACCAAAGTTAATGAACCAGTTCTATGGACAGTTTAACTATTATTCCAATTCTTGGCTAAAATGTATTAATTAGAATAAAACAAAAAAATGTACTTGAACAAAAACATACGGCCAAGGATCAAAATCTAAGTTATTTGATTCATTTGGACACAAGAAAATTTCTACAATTTACCTTTTAATCGGGAGTCCCCTCCAAAGGCACCACATCCCCAGTTTCCTGTGGCTATTGCAGAGAGATGTTGAGGTGGAACATTGGGTCGAGAGAAGCCACAGTAGGCCTGCATCAGACAAGAGGCAGAAGATGAATTTGACAGGCAGCCTGGTGCAACACTTTCAAACAGTACAATGACAACAATAATCAGTATTGTCTTCTAGCGATGCCAAATTCAAACTACTTCAGTATACCATTAGTGTTCCTTTAAATTTAAGATCAGTAACAAAAACATTTAAGGTAAGAAGAATTTTGCCTTATTTGGATCCAAGTTAAAAATTAAGATACAGGTGTTGAGTCCCAGGGATTTCATCACAGCTACAAGTAACTTATCAGGATATCCAGAGCAGAGAATAACTAACAGTAGATGGTAACATGTTTGTTGCTTTTTGGCCTGTTTAGCTTACATAACAGCTGAACTGCTGTGTCCAGTATCACCAAAATTCCTCAGAACTCAAAATAAAATACAAAATGACATCTTCCAGTACAGGTCTAATGAAACAAATGAAGGTAGGAGGAGAAAGTGTGATATTCACTAATAAACCTCGAGTAAAGGCAGGTGCTTCCATGTATAGAAGAAAAGATAAATATCTCTGGGAAGTTTTTCAACAGTACAAAAATGTATTGAATTGGTAGGATTGTCTAATACAGACTGAAGTACCCACAGTTCCACTCCAATCTGATCTAAGCTGCAAATGCAGACTTCTGTTATAATTCAGTTATAATTTACCAAGGTGCCCTGATTCAGAGTTTGCATAAGGAGCACTTACACACCATCAGGTGCATGCAGCTCTTTCAAGTCAGAGCCATTAGCGTGATTAATGTGCAAAGCAAGTTTGCACCACACTTGTAGGCCAAGCAAACCAGTACACTGGCTGTGGGGACAATAATTCTTCAAAGTCCATCCTCCCAACAGGGAAATGGATTGGTGTTGCAATAGGATGCCATTTTCTTTTCAGCTTTTACTTAATGGGCATGTATTTCTCAAGTCACCATGACATAGAGAACAAAACCTGTCTCATCAGACACAATAAGTCATCAGCAAATACTTGGGAGGACTTCAGCAGAAATGAAGAAAAATGTCTAAGTTAGTGCTCTCATATGATTTTTCATAGCAAGTAAAGGATAAAGAAAACTCATCACTTTTTTTTTTTAAAGAGACAATGCATCAATATTTTAGATAGGTTTCACCTAGGAATACAGTAATATGAAAGGTTTCTGTGCAGTTTTAAAGGAGTTATTTCCATAGCAGAAGCAGAAAAGCTGTTACTTTTGAACTACATAAATGAATCTGGTTTTAAGTTGTAACAGCTTCTAAATAATATGAGAGAACATATACTTGAAGTTGTGTGATGCTTACGATTGGTTTGTTTTCACATAAAACTATTACATATAATTCTCACACTCAGCACCGTTTGAAACATGTTCTGCACACCATAATTCTTAGGGAAGCATTTCTTGTCACATATGAAGCTACAGCTTTTTTTTAACTGAGGACTATGAAAATAGTCTTAATGACATTTATGAGTGGGATTGCCAGATACCATGATTTATTTTTTTTCTTACTCTGAACAACTGACTTCAGACATATTAATCTTGTTTTCTGGATATGGGTTAAACCAGAAACAGAAACAGCCTCAGACATCTAACTTTTGAGAAAACTAACTGGGAATGAACAATGGAATTCTTTAAGACAAAGAATCTTAGGGAAATCATACACACTTCTTAGGAGATACACGTCGTAAGAAGAATCACTTGAGGTTGTTTTCAATAATTTCATAGTGTCCAACAAATAACAGACAAACAAAAGAACTTCCGGATCCGGAGCTCTGTTTACTAACACTTGTATTTCAAAGCCTGTCTGACTGTGCTTACTGGTCCTGATTTATTAAATCATACTAGAAATGCAGTTGCAGCTTATTCCATCAACTTGACTTTACCCACAGAAAACTCTTCAGGTTAATATTAAATGAAATGGAAAACCCCACCACAGTACATGAAAAAGTATTTGAATAATCAAAATACTGTAGAAACTCCAATAAGCTTGAAATTTTTACTGTAATAAGCAGAGGATTAACTCAGGTTTAAAATTTTCTTTAAATACCAATTAGTCCTCATGAAACAACATCGGCCAAACCAATACACTTTATAAAAGTGTATATAAACAGGGATTTATGAGCAGCTGGATCTGAACTCAAGAAGTTTATCTTTTCAGATGTTGATGACTCTCAGGTAGTATGTTGATACCCCAAGAGCAGAGAAGGAAGCTGGAAGAAAAGGAAGTGGCACCACATCTATGAACTATCACCATGTTAAAACATGAGGCACCTCCTTCTCCACCTTGACTACATGGCTGAGTAGGATTCAACAAAGCAAAGCACAGGAAAAGAACATAATACCATAATTTTGAATCAGAGAATGGTTTGAGTTGGAAGGGACCTTAAAGATCATCTAGTTCCAACCTCCCTGCCATGGGCAGGGATGCCATTCACCACATCAGGTTGTTCAGGACCCCATCCTAGCTGGCCTTGAACACTCCCAGGGATGGGTAATCCACAGTTTCCAACCTGTTCTAGTGCTTCACCACTCTCACAGCAAAGAATTTCTTCCTAATATCTAATCTAAACTTGCCCTCTTTCAGTTTAAAACCTTGTCCTGTCACTATCTCCCTGTATAAAATGTCCCTCTCTCCTTTTTTTAAGGCCCCTTTAGATATTGAAAGGATGAAATAAGCCTCTCTCTGAAGCCCCAACTCTCAGCCTGTCATCTAGAAGCAGAACAGGGAAGAGTTAACAAAATATATATCCAAGTTTCATTTATATTTTTGAAAGTATTTTATACCTTTGAGTAGTGTATCAAAGGACAAGAGTTAAATTTGACCATCTTGTGTTTAACACTGGATAGCAAAACCCTGAAGTTCACCTTTTTTTTTTATATGAGACACAATTAAGCAAGAACTGCCTTAGCTGAAGACAATAATACAAAAATATTTGAAAAGGTACTATAAACATTAGACTGCAGGTTGATTTAAGAAGTTACTGGCCTTGTTGAGCTCTCTTCTAATTTTCTCTGGACCAAACTGATCAAGGAAACGTCTGAAGTGAAATGCATCTATAGCAACAATTTCAGTGTGGCGGCGTTGCCATTCATCCCTAAAATTGGAGGGGGAAGAAAAGTAGATGACATTAGTTGTTTAATATTGGCCATATAACTGTAACTCAAAATGAGTAGTTCTCTGCAGAGCTGCTCTGTTAGAGACACTTAAAAAGGTGAACTTGTAACAGACAATGGAGCGCTCTCTCTCTGTGGGTTGGGAAGGAAAGCAGCATCAGAAGCGAGACAGGTTGCACTATAAATTTGGGCATAAATGTGAAACAAATAAAATTACACAGCACTATTTATTAAGTACATCAGAACACCGCAAGGTCAGTGTCTCTCTGTCTGTCTCCAACATTTAAATGAGTACACTGTGCATATTTCTCTACCAAATGAATAATATTTTGTATACACTATAACACTGCTGGAGAAACACATTCAAGAGCTCAGAGCTTTCTACTCAAATTCATGATATTAAATCTTATTTTGCCACACATGAACTGCTCTGTTGCACCTGAGGTATCATTGTCAAACTCCTTGTGACATTACAATCCACAGTTTGGTCGGTATCTGAACAAAAATGTAGATTAAATACATACAATTGTAAGATGTTGGTCTAAGAACCAACATATGTCAGGTACCACTTGTTAGCATTAACATCTCATTATTAATACAATATAACTTTCTTAATTCGTTTGTTCTACTGAAGAGAGCAGCATCAAGCAGTCAAGTACTCTATTAAGGCAAATGCTAGGAAATACTTAAGTTATCAAATTTGTAACATTTATTTGTTCTTTCACTTAATTTACCTTGGGGTCTTATCTTCATGGCTTCTTGCCCACCGATAAGTTTCTGCATAGCCTGTATACTCACTGTACTGCTCAGTACCTGAAACAAATGATTTTCCATATTACTTATAAAATATGTACGTATTTTTCTCACTTGGTGAAACTCTGATAGGAGCCACTGCTTCTCCCAATGAACATGCAGCTCCCAGAAGCAATGGAAAACAGAGAACAAGATCTTCTTGTAAAGCTCCTTTCCCACAGGTGAGGATTAGCATCCACCACAGAATATTACAAGTGCAGATCTGTGTCTGCTGTCCAGTATATAGCAACAAAATAGTTTTCAACTTCACCACTCTCTAGTTCAATAGCTTCTCAATAAACTGCCTGTCAGCTCTAAAATTTTACCAGCTAATACCTGGTTAATAAGGACTGTGATGGTATCTTGCCTTTCTTTGTTTTTGTTTTTGAGGCTAGTACCTGTAAACACAATGGTAACACAGTCACTCTGCCATTAAAAATGTGGCAGCCCCACTTCAGCACAATTTAGCGAACATCTGGGCTGACAGTTTAGGAAACACGAGAAGAAAAATAAAAAGAAATTCAAATGCATTTGGTGAGCTGCATGTTTATACATTTTATTACTCTAACAAAACTGAAAAAACCCCTGATGGTCAGAAACCAAGCAGATTTCCAATATACCAGTGTTACCCAAGTTGTTGCCCTACCAGCTCTTGAGGGCTACCTTACACAAGCATAGCTGGGACTGTTAAAGCTTTGCAGTCTCATTGCCCAATACACCTCTTCCCTTCTGTTTTGTTTCATGTTTGTTCAGCATAATTTCTCCACATTCCTGACAGGAATTGTGAGATTTCACAGCAATTAATGGCACTGAATGGACTAAAGGCCACTGCTCTCAGCTGCAGTGATCAGCACCACAAGCCACGTTTATGCCCAAAGCACAGGGACCCAAGAAAACACAGTCTGGAACACACTTGGCTGCTCTTGAAAAGGTCCAACAGTGTCAAGCTGTTGTCAAGCATGAAGGGCTGTAAGAAAGCAGCTTATTAAGGCCACCAATAATTTCAGCTACTGTGCTCTGCTATACCAACTCCTTTTGAACAGTGTATGCCAAGAGCAAGAAGGAGCACATCTTAACTGAGAACAAGGATCATTTCTAAAAGGCTGCCTTTCACCTCATTTTGCAGAGCTTCAGGACCTTTCTTCAAAACCTGGGGATTCCACAAACACTTCAAAGAAATACTCCTGAAGTAATGCCACAGAAAAATCAGAACTTTTCCCCTGTTCTGAGCTCACACCAGCTGAATTTTGGGAGTAGGGACTGAAAAAGATAACTTGTTTGGAGAATTTCAGTTCAAACAGGTATAATTTGGCACAAGTTATAAAAAGTAAGAGTAAGAAGAGAACTGTTGAGCAACCCCTTAATTAGTGACACCAGTTATGCCTATAAATAGAACAGGAAAAAAATAGGTTTTAGAAAGAAGTGCAAGCTGACAGCACAAAACATCTGATTATTAAGACAAGAGCAGTGCCTAACTGTCATGCAGATCAGCAATACCCTGAGAATACAAATGTTTACATTTAATCTACTTTTCCAATCTCGAAATAAAAATACAATTTTAGTTGCACAATCCAAAAACACAAAACTATTAACTTTAAACCTCACTGACAAGGGAATTTGAACGTTTGCTTTCAGTAGTCTCAAGCATCGGAAACAAGCTGTTAAAAACTGTTTAAAATTATGTATATCCTTCAAGACATTTTCCCCATTTATCCTTATTAATTTTAACTGCCAAGGCTTATAAGCGCTTATTTAACTCAGCTGCCCTATTATCCACTCATTATTTATTTAGATTTGTCTAGATGATTAATCATACTGAGGGCACACAAACCCCACTCAAGGCTATTTTGAGAAGCTGCTATGCAAAATGAGTGGTATGGTAAAAGACTCCTCACTAACAGTTCACTTCCTGATATAAAACCATCTCAAAACTGTGGATGACATATATATATTCACACACATCCGTGCCCTCGTACAAAGGACAACAACAAGTAGCTTCAATATTCAGAAATCAGCTTTCTAATTGAATTGCAGGCTATCAGCCTTCAGCAAGACTCTTCCTGAGATACATAAAATTCAGTTTTACTGATATGCTTGGAAAAAGTTTCTGAGCATACAGCAAGAAAAGATGGACAAGGGAAGTATGAGACTTTTCTGAGAGCTCTCTTTAGATGACAGTCTAACAAAACTTCCAACTTCAAGACTGAAGCATTTCCTTTGATGTCTAACATTTGGAAAGAAAACACTACGTTATCAAGATACTGTACCAGTATAGATTAAATGATAGTTAAAAGTATTAAGCTGGCTTTTTCAAGGTTCGTTGTTTTCATTAATTTTTATGGAATTGCAGTGTCTGATGACAAAAGCACCAGGAAACAAACAAACAAGCAAACACACACATATATTAAAAAAAATCAATAGCAGAGAAACTCAAAGAAATTACACAAACTCTGAAGTCATGTCCCAGAAACCCAGAGTTAGTGAAAATCAATGACTTTTTATAAGTGAAGCTCTGGAAATTTGTCAGACAAAAATGATTATTCAACTGGCAGGACTTTTGCCTGTGAACTACTGGGATATAAACTTTTGTTGCTGGGAGAACAGAAGCAGTACGAGATAACCTGAATATGCTAATGTTTCTGGTAAATCTTTTCTCTTCCTATTAAAAAAGGGTAAAAAAAGCAAATTATAAGTAAAACATAACAGCAGAATTCCATCAGAACTTTAAAAACAAGCTACAAAACCTAAGAAAGCCTACCTAAAGTCAAAAGAATCGATATACAAATACCATTCAAAAACCTATCCTTTGTGAAACTGGTAAAAGTTACAGCATTAGACAAAAAGTGAAATGACTGTCAAGTGTTGGTGTTTATGAGATCTCATCAACCTAGAAAGATTTGCAACTATTACTAACAATAAATAGACCTTGCTCAGACTCCACAGTCTAGTTTTATATTTGCATATAGTATTATAAATGTTTTCAGGGATTGGGAAAAACCCCACCATAGTATTCCTCTAGTATTTCTTATGAGCTAGAGATTTAACCTCTGGCGAGGCAGTACCACTAGCACTGAATAAAAAGAAGTAGATGTGAAAATTGCAAGAGTATAGTTTTGTCATTACCAACATAAAGGCACATTTATGTGCCTCAAAAGTGAGGGGAAGGTCCTTCTCTCTCTTTCAATCAGTTCTTCCAATCCTTATCTTGCACCACCATAAGTCTTCTGGCTCTCCTGACACTGGCATGATGAGCCTGCTAAATCCAGCTGAGAAACAATTTTCCCCTGAGTAAATTTTCAGCTGAACCAATTATCTGATCTCATTTGCTGCCCTGGCAATGTGGTCAGAAGCCTCTAAAGATGCATAGCTAAGATGTGGTCCAGACTGGCCATCTGCAGATTTAAAGCAAACACAGAACATAGCTTCATTGCTCTTAATGCTGCCTGAGTACATGTGAGCTCAAACAGGGGAAAAATAGAATGAAAAAAAAATCTGAATGAAAACCACTCACACGCATTCACAGCTTTACCAGAAAGGCAGCTGTGGGAACCTCTGGCATTGCTGTTGACATTTCTGTAGGTAGATGTCTGTGCTGAAGAACTTGACTCTTTGCTTGACCAGTTCCATATTCATTACAGCAGTGATATTAACCAGATACTGTGCAATCACAACAAACTTAATTTATCTCCCAATTTCTTGGACTCCTCTGCAAATTTAAGCTGCACAGTTATACCCATTAGGCCGCTGAGTCAAGATGCATCACAAAGAATGTAATTTATCAAGAGGATAGTGACACAGGAGACTTGGCTAAGCACCAAGGTGAAAGAGCTCCAGGGATTAAATAAAAATGATGGAATGGATATTTCCATTAGTGAAGAACACCGTATCACAAATACTAATCACAGAACACTGTAAAGTACTCAAGAAAACTAAATGTTGTTGCAGTGGAAAAACATCCTCACCTTTATCTGTCCATGCCAAACCACTATTTTTTTTTGCAGGGGAATGGAAGAAGGTCTTTCAAAACATTGATTTAGAGTTCTTCCCCATCAGTTATTACTCTGACTGATAGCTGTGCTCTGTTTTTACCCACCTCATCCATGGGACAGTGCTTCAATATGTTAATACAGTATCATATCCAAAATATACAACAGAAGTTTGTGATAGCCAAGAATTTTTTTTCTGACTCGTTTTCTTAAAAGGTAATCACAAAAGCCAATTTATCAAAAAGTTTTCATGGAAAAGGCATTAATTCTGGCAGGGTGGAAAAACAAAATAAAACAGTGTCTTAAGAAGATTACCAAGTATAACACTGAAAACAAAAGATGCTCTGCCCAGTACAATCAATAACTCAGGAGAGAGTAAGACTTGCAAGATTTAAGTTCAATTTTCTACTGTGCATGTGAGAGAAAGAAGTGCTATAGATGGACTTTTCCAAGAATTGTACTCTAAAACCTATACAAATTCTTGATTTTTGAGACAGCTCAGGTATCTAAACCCAACATTTTACTATAGCAGACTAAAAAATGTAAACACAGTCTATTACAATATTTACCCAAAGGATCTCTCTGATCAAATATTTTTTCTTTACAGATATTCTTTAGAGTAAATAAAGTATTACAGCATCATTTTATTTTTCAGTCATGAGAAATGCTCACTGTTCTCATGTGTAGAACCAAGAAACACACAGCGTGACCTGGGCCGCTCCAGTTCTTAACAGTGACATTTGGTCTTTGGATGCAAACTATTTGGTCCAATGGATAATAAAACATTCCAAGTTCTATGACAAAAGTGGACAGAAAAAGCAGCAAAGCACTGACCATGCACAGCCACCAACAACATACAGGAGAAGCAGTTAGGTTTTGATGTTGTAATTGCAAACTCATAACTAACTTACAAGCAATACAAATACACATGTGTAACTTACAGGATCAAAATCCTTAAGCGACAGTTCCTGACTTTCTGCCCTTTTTTAATGGATGCTGATTTTTATCTCTTCCGCTTCCTCCCCTTTTAGGTAACCAGAAGGTAGTTCCTCTTCTCAAGAGTTTTCAATCCCACTGATCACACCAAATGTTACAAATTCCAGACAGGAACAAAAATTCCCCATCCTTTAACAGAAGGATTACCCTCTGACAGCTGGGACCAGCTAACAATAAGACGTGTGGGCTGTCACCTGTATTGTCCAAAAGCATTCTTTAGCTAGAGACATTGAGGACAAAAGAGTTCTGTCTGCTTGCTCTCACTTTTTATTCTTTTTGCTTCTTTCACAAAGTATCTATTGGAACATGGTCTTAAGGGGTGGGATAAAGTAGGAAGCTCTTTGTCAAATGAGTATTGATTTTCTTTTCCTTCTTCCTTTTTATCCCTACAGCATTTAAATATACTAAACTTCAACCTGATATATGTTTTCTATATATAAAATCAGAATTAGACGTGAAACATTTTCTGCAGAGACTAACCTGTGATGATAAGACATTCATTGTGATCCAAGACTTCGGTGATGAGTCTTGATACGATCAGTTCTGGATTGATCAAAAACCGAATTTCTTCTTGTACTAGTCCTGCCCCAGTCACACCACCTCCAACAAAACGGTTTGCAAAATCAACCTAACAAAAATACATTCAGGGGGATTATGAGATAAGCAAATAGCATAAAATCCTTTCATTTACCAAGGTCAATAAAGTCCTGTACAAATTCAATAATTCTTTTGAAAGAGGGACTGATTAAGACTGATTAAGTGAGACATTACACAGCAAAACAAATTTTGCATCTCAAATACTCTGAATCCAGGTTTTGTGGGTTTTCCTTGAAGGGCACATATTTAAGAATAAAACACATTTCAGTAAACGTGAAAGATGAAAACAGCAAATTATAGCAGTCTTTTTGCTTTTTAGGGATATTGAAAAATCATTAAGTTGTCCTTTAATAAGCACTCTGCCCCAGCTGTCCACACTGAAGAATTTTTAGATTAGCACTGCCCTTGTAACAGTTCTATGCCCAAAAACCCCTCTTCCGAATTATCCTTGAAATGCACTTACAGAATCCCATACAAATTCTCCTTGAAATGCACTTTTGAACAAGGCAAGTAATTTTGACTATTAAGGTTTCTGCTTGACATGGAGAAACTCTGGACTATTTTTTGCTGCAATAGTACATATTTTCCAAATTGCAGTTTCATACAAACAACAGTTTTAAAAGAATTTTGTTTATTCAATAAAGTAATTACTATTTATGCAAATTAACTGCCCATAGAAATTTATTATTTTAAAAAGTCATTTCATCTTTCAAATGCTATTAGCTTCTTACTGGTTTTTATTTAGATAGCTGATAAGAGCACATATACAGGAGGAGAGCAGAAGTTGCTGGAATGACATGAACACCTGCGTAGATTACAAACTGATCAGGTGTCAGAGGCAAGTCTAAAGCACACCAAGAGCCAGCCACTACAGCAGCAGGTGCTCCTTTAGTCTATCCTGGAAATACCAACACATTTCCAGTTGTTCGACATTTACTGAACTTGACTATGGTAAAAAAAAGTTACACGAAAGCTACTCAAATGTTGAATGTGTCACAGCCCTGAAAGCACTTTAACTGTGCTGAGTAACCCCACCTTGGGCCCGTGTTACAAACACACCCCCTTGTCCTGGAGCTTGCCTGAGACATAAGACGTGTGGACCCAGCGTTTTTCTGTCCCTGCTGGTGCTTGGATGTCCCTGCTTGGATGTCTCTGAATTTCCTTGGTGCTCTGACTCATCACCTTTGGCTGATGGCCACCACCAAGTCAGCAGGAACTGTTCTTGTCACTATCCCTGCCCTGCTTGTGCCAGCCAGCTGAGGCTGGGGTCACTGGGGACCCCTGCATGGTCCTGCCTTGGTCATCCTGCTCCCTCCTGGAGTGACTGCTCTTCATCTGAGCAGAGATATTTGGCTTGACATAACCAGGAGGAAAAGTATCACATCCTAGGCAATACTCACTTCTACAGAGTGTAACACTATAGAAATGATTATTATTGAGCAGTTGCCAAGTTCTTAATAATTTCAACACACATTTGAATGCTCATGTTTCATAAAGTCATGAGACATTTCAAAGTCTGAGCAAAAAGCATTGCAGAAAAAAAAGTCCTCCTATTCTTCCTATTTCTCTTCCTATGTAGTTCTTGTTCCTGCTAAGGAAGTTCCAATTTTGTTTGTTTTTGAGGGCTTTGTTTGTTTGGTTTATTTGCTTGTTTGTAGTTTGTGGGTTTCGGTGGGGTTTTTTTTGTTTGTTTGTTTTTTAAAAAGAACTCTAGAAGGCAGTCTATTTTTTTAAAGAAAAGCAGAAAGCAAACAACTAATTTAAAAACTCAAGTGTGTTCCTTCCTATAGATATGGACAGGACATCCTCCTTATGAATTTCTTTTGCTGACTGCCTCCCAGACTTAAACAGTGGTGCTGGCAGCAGCAAGGAAATCTCCTGAACCACTGACCTGGTCACTGTCTGGGGCACAAGAATAATTTTTTAAAAAATAAACTGAAACCCTTGACAAGTCATCAAGATCACAGCCTGAATCTTTTATCTTGTCAATCTTCAATCCTGGCTTGAACCAGAAGACCTGAAGACCTGAAGCTGTATTTAATTTTTGTATCAGGTACATGTGCTACCTAAAGCTGGGGAACACTGACAATATAAGACTACCCATGGAATGAATTTTGATGTTTCTTTTACACTGCTTAACATCTTGTAATTTAAGTCAATTGAGAGTAAACAAATAACTTCGTTAAGCTGGTAGACCATAAAAGTACAACAAACCCATGACATAAAGCCACATTAACTGTTACATGCACTTACCTGTAGCATACCTTGTCCATTGCTTTCGATGGTGCCTTCATAGGTGACATGTAATCTAGATAGTTTTTTCTGAGATCTACCATTGAGGAAAAATATTGTACAGAAAGGACAATTACAGAACCTCCACACAAAAGCGTCCATTTTAAAACAAAAATCATCCAAACCCAAACTTCTTACACACCTTAAACGTAAGGTGGTTTAAAAAAACCACAAACCCTGATGGATTAGAGAAAATAATTTGCCTTTCAGAAACAATTTGTAAAGGTTTAAGATAGTAAATTGTTCAGTGTCTCCACCTCTTTCACCATAAACCCCCAAATCTGAAATTGGAGTTCTGTTTTTCTTGTCCCATATTAACATGCTAACCAGTAAGAAAACTGCTACACTTGTGTTCATGCTGGTTATCACCAATATTTTGATGTACTTCCTGGTATTTCTTAAATCAAGTCATCTCTCTCTTTTTTCCCTACTCAAGCAATAGCATCAAAGACACGTTATGTTTTAAAACTTAAGACTTGTTGGCTTTATGGACAAATGAGGACACAAACTACTTGTGGCAGTTCACCCACTTCCCTGTATTCCTTTCTGCAACAATCCATAGTAAACATTATTTTCTATAGTTCTTCCAGGCCTGAATCAATTCCAAATGAGTGAGATTCAGTTATTATGGATTTAAGACATATCTTGCATTAACAGGATGTTTGACTTACCTCTCCCAGTCTGGAAATTCCTGGAGACACTGCCTTGTAAACGTCACCAATCCCGTAGGTTCTACAGGCAAACCAACCCCAAAGGAAAATGTATTAAGTAGAGGAGCTATAGTCCTTAAATTATTTTAAAAAGCTTTTAAAATTACAATCATCATTCTCTGCAGAAACCAAGAGCTTAATTTTCCTCAAGAGCTGCTTTGAATCTTCCCCTGACAGCCTATGCCCAAATTAAAGACAAATAACAGAAGACAAAAATATTTACTTCTCTTACAGCTTTGCAGTTTGAGTATTTTTCTTTTTCTTAAGTGATTTTCCCTTCAAAAGTAAATACTACCAGAAGGACTCAGTAGTTGAAGTAAAATGTGCTGCCACTTAGAAAAAAAAAACCTGTACATGTTTGAAAGCAGCTACTGTTCAGTACCAACAGGCAAACCACAGAGTACTCAACCTATGGATGGATGAAGCAGCAGCTCATATTTCCAAGAAAGTCCTACTATGTCAATAAAGATGCAGTGTTAATGGATTCAAAATCAAGCAGTTTTCAGCCCTGCCAAGATGCTAGTGAAATTCACTGTATTCCAACTAAGAAAAGACACCTGCCCTCAAGAGAAAAAGAGGAGGTGTTGCTCTTTGCAGGAAGGACGCAGTATCATCTTTTGTCCTTATTTTACTCAAAAAAGCTCAGTTTTACAACAGAAAGGAAATATCAACCTTTTACTAGGTGATGCCATCCTAAAAAAAACTTCATTTGAGAGTAATTTCTTTGCTGCAGTAAGTCTACTGCAAGGCATGTGAAAACATTCAAAACAGTATGTAAAGCACAAACTCATCCTTCTAAAAACCTTAAACTGTCCTATGCTTTTCTTCACAATTTATAGGAGTTTAGGGAAAAAAAAGGTTACTTGCTCTTAAAACAAGTGCACAGCTTCCAGTAATCAAGTGCTTTTCCATAAGGGAACTCTTGGTATCAGCTGCAGTATTTTACAAACTAAGCATTCAGATTTTGAGTGCAAAGACTTCAGTCTCCACTGTGTTCTTTTACACAAAATTCAATTACTATTTACAATAAAAAGAGTTGCAAAATTATTACAGTAATTTAGAGAGCTAAGTTACTTCAGTCTTAGTAATTCCTGGGACAAAAAAAAAAGAATAAAAAAAATTTAATTAAAGAAAAAAGTATTCAAGAATCTCATTAAATACTATTTAAAGTTATAATCTTAGGGAATCTAATATGGTAGGTTCATAAAGCATGTTCCCAACAAATTTCATATGCATAGAGGGTCAGGGACAGCTGCCTGAATTTAGGATTTGGCTTGCACGAAAACATTATAACTCAAGTATTAAAAAAAGCTAGTACACTGTAGCTCTTCTCAGTCGCACACAGAGATCATAATTTACTTTTTACCTCAGAGATTTAGTTCTATTGACACTGTTGAAAGCCTGACAGCTGAAACAGGATATAGCTGCATTTAGTTTGTGGTGAATTAAAACAATGAACTTAAGATGGACTGAACCAAGTAAAGGGCTTCTTATATTTAATAGTTGAAAGCTGTCTTTCTTTTAAAACAAACCATTCTGAGAAAATATGAATCTAATAGGGAAATGTTGACATGTAAAAAAATGGTTCTTTAAAAAAAGACTGTAGTAAGGATATTGCTGCAGATGTGATGTATGCTACTGCAGTAAAATCTCTTTCTCCCCAAGAATGCAATACATAAGGTATGACACAGCTATTAAAAAAACCCCCATAACTATTTTGGAAAGCTTGTGCAGACCCTCAAATTCATGGTAATAACAGAAGATCTGACTATGCACTGATTTCTCAAAGAGCTGGAGATATCTCAAGTCTGGCTATCACTTTTTTATTTGAACTTGGCAAACTTCACAACAGCTTTGCTTTGGGACAACAGAAGGGAAATACCTGAAATATCAACACAAGTCGGGGAAAATCTCTCAAATTACAAACATTCTAGTCAAAGAATTGCATACTGCGGGAAATGTGAAGCCCGACTCCAGATCTTTAAGTCTGTGATTTTAATGACTGTATATGGTGCCAAGTTCCCCCTACATTCTCCCTATGATGCAGTGAGGCAAGTAGTTGCATATATTGCAAACATTATACACATATTTATGTCTATACACATACGCAATGATATACACACACACTTTTTTTAATATATATATCTCTCTACAAAGGGGTGAAAATATATCTCTGTATTTTACACATACCCCACGTATACATATAAATATATATATATATTATCAGAAAAAAAGAAAACAGAACAAGCTCTGTGCAAAATATTTGCCTGCATGCATCATACATATGGTAATCACATGTATATGAATATCAGTGTACTTTGCAAGCTGGCTTTTGTTAGACACTTCCATCATAATCCTGCATAGCCATTTCTAAATTTAATGGGATTAAATTTTACACGCATCTGCTTTGTAGTTCAAAAAAAGAATAAAGGATATACTTTTTTCTGTGACTCTTCTAAAATAGCAGAAAAGGGTCTTAAGTTTCTCAGGTTTTCTAGGAGACCTTCCTTCAAACAATCTGAAAAACAAGAAATAAAAGCAATGAACTAGATTTCAGGGATACAGTGCATAGTAATTGATGCTACTTACTAACTGCAATTTGAGTTTTTATAATTATACTGCACATGTTACATTAACCTTGCATTTAAGTACTGTACTGTAGAAAGAACTCTCCAGACAGCCCCTCTGCAACACAAGGTTTTAGGAGTAATAAGTTTGTTGACTTGCTATGTTTCTGATGAAGGTGCCAAGTGAATGGCTATCCCACTTGTACCAATCTTCTAATACAAAAAAAAGGCATTTTAATATCAACATTCAGGAAAGCTACTAGTTTTATTTGCAACAGATCCAAAGGTTAACAGGCCTGGATTAAAATAAGTGACCAAGGGGTGAAAACATGTTATGTTGAATACTTCAAGATTAAAATGTCTTACCCTTCCTTCAGCTCAGTGAGTTACACAGAACAATTAATGCAACTGTGTTGCTTTCAAGAGTTGCCCTGCACCAGCAGCGTTTCTAAAGGAAAGAACCTTCCCCCAAGAGAAATGGCTCCATCCACTGGGCTTTAATGGCATTCTAACATTCATTTGTAAAAAACCCAAGCATTAAAAAGAAGTACCCTATTTTTAGCCCCTAAGCGAATGTATTCTTTTAAGGGTAGCTGAAATACTTTTACTGCATCATCTGTCTTCCAGCAACTTGAACACGCATTACTTAATTTCATTTCCAACATGACAAGGCATTGTTATTGGCAACACATAATGGAATTTATCTGGAAGGAAGAATAGCAGTGACTTCAGAAATAATACCCTTTGAATAGAAAGCCCACTAAAAGATGTCTGATCCACTGAAAGCCCTGAGGATGTAAGATCCCCCCCTCAATAAACAGTCTAAGTAAAGGAATGACACAACATTATTCATTTGTTTCCATGTACCGGAATGACAGCCTGCCTTTAAAACCAGAATTCTATCAGATGAATTCAGCTTTCAGCAGTGAACTAGATTTTTTTCAGTATTCGAAAATTCCTGTGAGGTATACAGGCTGAATAGATTGATCTCATGCAAAATCTATATTAAGTCACAGAAGCTAATTTTATTAACTTGTTATTCTTTGAATAGGGAATCAGGACCTTAAGAAGGTGAACTCCAGACTTATACAGTTTATTCTAAAATGGGCCAATATGCAAGTGTTATCAAGGGTTTGTGCCTGCATTGTGCCTGATTCCATATAAAGAGCAGATTGGGCAGAAGTAGTGCAGAACTTGAAAATCTATGCCTGAAATAAGTCAGATCAAGCCAAAACCAATCATATTTGTGAATGCAACAACAAATGCAAGTGATTTTTACATTATTTGAAAATGGCCCAGTCCTACCCCATTAATTTAACTGAGGACATAACATGACGAAGTTATGGATGTTTTAACCTTGAACCTTATTTCTGAAATGATCAGTTAGGCCCCATTATGGGAAATTCTATTTTTGAAGCAAATATTTTAAAGACTAAAGCTACATGAAGGCATCACTAGGATATTAAACAAAATTCTTCCTCAAGTACTGAGATAAAGATCCTACTAAAAAAACACCCAAAAATCTAAGTGCAAACCACATAATTTCCTGACAGAACCACCCAGGGCCAAAACCCATTAAATCCAATTAAAGAACTCATCCAAATGAAGTGCACTATAAATCAGATGCAAAGCACTTCAAGCTCACTTTCAGGTGAAGTAATTGAAATATTACTGGCAAGTGCATATGTAAGCTGTTTTGCTTTGTACAGGACGTTCCCACTGCCACGCAGCAAACTTAAATTTAGCAGGTACACGAGCTGGGAAGCGGGTACACGAGCTGCAAGAAAGCTTCTAGGGCCGACCACCAAACACAGCTATAAATTCATCTCTGAATGAATTGGCTCTCCAGCTTCCAGGCCAGAGTAGTGGCAATGTTAATCACACAGCAGACTTCTACAGAGATATACTTAAGTATTCAAGGAATCAGAGATTTTAAAACATAAGTAGATGTGTGAACAATGTCATAAACACAAAGTAGGTTGTTAAAGTCATTGTGGTTAAATGAGAACTCTCTCAAAAATTCAGACACTTAATTGACTTAATTGTTCTGAAAAGAAATCCGATATGAGAAATAAAATATTAAAAATAATAAGAACCAATATTGGGAAAATTTAAAGCAACTGTCAGTAAACCTATAGTAAAGTTACAAGGCAATAGTTTATACCATTTCAGTAATTATTACAAAAAACATGTGGATTTGTTTTGCATTAGTGTTTTCCTAAAACAATGAGTGGAAAAGAAAGCATTTTAAAATTGTAGCCAATAATTTTGGTTTTTGCAGTCTCAACTGCAAACTCACAATTCTATTTTCAAACAGCATTTCCACTTTCTCAAGTTGGAGCCAAAAGCTCTAAAGAACCTGCTCTTAACTCCTTCCAACAATGAGGCAAGTGGCAAATCTGCAAGGAATTTCAAACACTGCACTGCCAATGATGCAACAGGAATGTGATTTAAGAGCATTAAGATCAGTATGGATCATAATTTAAAGAATAATTCCCATTCATAAATCCATGGCCTTTCAGAAGTGCTGTTTGCAGAACTGTGGAGACGCAATTTTGTACCTGATCCCTATAATTAACTATGTGCTTTTTCCGTAAGTCCCTCACAGGCACTAAAAAGTGCCTTTTTTCTTTATTACTATAGTTGAAGGTACACTTGTGTTGTTTCCGATATTTTAGTGTGATCTCACTAAAGATAACATCCTAGCAAGTATAAAACATTTTACTAAAACCTCATTTTTCTCCTACAAATAAAAGAAGGACTTATAAGGAAGTACTATGGATAGACAAATTTCACCCAGTAAAGGGATCGAGCAGGGGGAAGAATGGAAAGTTAAGGCAGAAGCAAAAGTACTGAATAGTTTCCTTCAACCTCAACAACAGTGCTAATCACTAAACACAGCTTTAGCCTAAGGTATAGAATGACAAAACACTTGGAAAACAGAATAAACCAAGTATCTTGCTTTTTCTACCTTGCTGCATTTCAAGCCTATGGTTATCTGACATATATATACTTGTAGGAGTGGAAGAAGTATGTTTACATATGTTACTGTCAACTTGTATTGATCTCCATATGATTGAGGGCTATTTTGATTAAGTGGCTGAGCACCCTCAATTGCCAGCAACCTTAATGGAAACCACTAAAATTTCATACTGATACACCCTAAAGGAAAAACTAATATGGTGCTGAATGGCCCAATAACCACATCATTTAGGACTGCATCAGTTGCACCAGGCAGTACATCTCTTCCGTCTTTCTCCTGCAATTCCAGCCCCTTGGAATAATTAAAAAAAGTGGGGTTCCAGGAACAGAACTCTTTTTCAAAACCAGTATCATACTTGAAGTATTTTTTAAGTTTTGATTTCCAGTACTAAGCACAGTTTATCAAAGCACTTTGTTTCACTTTGTTTTACCCAAGATGTCCAACAGCATGGTTCAACTAAGATCTGGACTACATTACTATATTTACTAGCTAACGAACCTCTTCAGATTGAGTACTGTTTTAATGACTACAGCAAAGTAATTATGCCAGACTGGTTATAAACAGTGTCCTTTTGAAGTTGTCTGTTTAAAGATGACTTCCACATCTACCAAACCCAAACGTTGATTTAAATTTTTTTTTTCAGAAAAAGATACTGCACTTAAAGTATTCCATCCATGGCTAATAAGAACACATACCCATGGCAGGCGTAACAGAATGAGTTTTGTAGGATCAGTGCCTGTAAACTCAGAAAATCTAGATAAACTTTTCAGAAGAGTAATGCATCTCAGTCATCTCTCAGAGTCACTAGATATTTTATTACCCAGAGAATATTCATTAGTGTTGTGAAATTGATGTTGTTTATGGAGAGACAATTGCATTACTGGTAAATTAGATTTCAATTCTCCTGCATAAATGTACTATACAGTTTCCCATTTCCTTTCATATATTATATATTCCATAAAAGATATATATCTTAACTAGTGTGGTTTTCCCCTCATTTCCAACCACTTGAAGTTACTTTAAAAGTTTGTTTGATAAACATGGAGAAATTCAGTCCTAATAAAATACTGGTGGTTTCAGGCCAGGGCATCCACTAATATATGTGCCAAAAGACCCCCCTGGCTTATGTCATCAGACATACTGTGTTCAGTTATGATGGGAGCTACTACAGATACATAACACCCCCACTTTAACCATGGGAGTTTTTGGAATAAGGAAAACAGAGGAGTTATTCTAACTTGACCAACAGCTAAGAAAGGTCTGTAGAAGGTCAAAGACCCAGTAAAAGCAAAGCAGGTCCTTGACAAACCTATGCCCTTTCCAGAACACTGACTCAAGACTGCAGACATTTTTCCTTGTATTTTACTTTCACATATAACCAAACCAGGTAGTTTCCTAAATTACCAAATTCTACAGTGTCTTAACACAGGTCTGATAACTTCGTCAACAGTGGGAAAGAAAAATGTCCAAGAGCAGTCTTGTCTGACAGTGGATGGTGTTCATTTCAGCATCTTATAAAAACTAAATGCAAGAAAGTAAGGTTCGACCTCAGCATATTTCAAGAGGAATATATTTTCCATGAAAGCCCTAATTGAATCACAAACTATTCACCAAAGAAGGTTAATTATAACTATCATCACAAGAAAGTACTTTAAACTCTGCAACCAACATCATAAATGTAGAGAGTCAATGCAATTCAGGCTCTACATTCAACTAGGATGCAGCTTCCACGAAAAATTAATAAATAAGATATATAAAACTGTAAATTCAATTATTTCTTTCTTTTATGGGTTATTTTTACATAAAGCTGCCCAATCTCTTGCCATCATATATATATTTACAGTAGTGTTTTTAAAAAGAAAAATTGAACACTCTAAATGTAGCTTGATATTTTGAAGCAGTATTTTATGCTATTTAGTATGATCCAATGTTTGGCCACTGAATGGATGCCATTCTATCTACTCGAACTCATAAATATTAAAGCCCTTAAACTACCAATTCCATTTTATCAACTATATTTGAAATGAATTATGTTATTAATGACTTAAGAATCATAATAGGCCCAACCTTGCCAAGTACAAAAGGAAAGAATTCAATTAAATTACTGAGTATTTAATTATACACAGGTCACTCTCAGAATGTAGCAAGATGAATAATCAAAGCAGACAGTCACAACACACTATTAAACCAAGTGCTTCATTGGCAAAAGTGGAATGGTCACCTTTTTTTTCTACCTCTCATTTGGCAAGGCTAACAGGCAGGAGAGGAGAGGTAAAGCAGAGATGATGTATGTTAATACTAACACACAGAACAGCCCTCCTTCCAAACAGCTGCAGTTATGTCTCTGTGAGTAAATTTTCAATATCTTGCACTGAGTGCCTGCTGTTTTATCAAACAGATTTGTACCCTGGGGGGAGTAGGGGTGGAACTTACAATATGGCAGTTAATACCACATAAAAACCTAGAGCAGGGAGAAGACTAAGAGGAAGGAGGGAACATAATGGCATTTAAATGTAAAAGCCGTAACTATTTCATAGTTTATAAGAAGGTACTAATGTTGAAGTCTGCAAAAAGACTTCTGTGTAAAACCAAAAACACAAGAAAACTTACACAGTTGTGTTACTGACTTTGAAGTCAAAAATTTCAGTATTTCAGTCTCAAGGAGTACAGGGGAAGGGTAGAAGCCTTTTGTATTGTTGTGGACAGGACATGGATAGTGGAATCAAGGAACACCACCTTTGCTAAAGAAAAAAACCCCTCAAGTGCTAGCATCCACTCAGTAACATTGTTTTGTTAGGGAACCACAGCAGAATATTTTTTGGTATCCAAAGAACAAAGTCATTCATTCACAGTCATGTAGCAGATGAATTGTGCTGAGGAAAGAACTAAGTCTGGAAAAAGCTGCAGACCACAATACTGTGGGGACAAAAGGTTGCTGTGTGAACAATCTGTCATGCCCATCCCTAAGCAGAGAGAGCAGAGCAGCAGCCTCCAAAGCCTTTACATCAAAACATTGTTATGAACCAGAGAAAAAAAGTCACAAACATTTTAACTTCAGTCATTGCCTATTGCCTTTAGAGTATATCCAGCTTCACAAAAGGCTTTTTTTTTTTTAAAAGCTGAAAATACACAATGCAGTGAACCAAACCTTGTCATCTCTGCGAGCCTGAAACAATAGCTGAAAACATGACATTTTACTTTATCCCTGCTACGAAAGAACTTACTTTGAAGGGTGAGAAAATACAGGGTTGGCAGGAGGAAAAAAGAAATAGAATACTATCCATCTTCCTTCTCCCTCCTCATTTTAGATTATAACTAAGTCAGGTTGTATTCAGTAACAGAAAACTGTACAGTCTTGCAGAACTCTCCACTACTCTTCAATATCCTTTTGCCTTTATCCTGCCAGTCCCCCTCTCAGTAACACATTCCCTCTTATTTTATCCACTGTCTGTCATACCTTTTATTCTACTTCACTAATCTGTTTACTATCAAATGCAAAGTACACAGAGTGTAGAGGTGTGGATTTGCTGCAACAAATGGTTAAGTAAAATAAGGGACTGGAAAAGGAAACTGTACTTATATAATAAATGTATAAATTGGTAAATACTGTGGAAACACTTTTAATCGTTGAGAACCAGACAACATCAGCTTCCCTTCTTTTCTCCGGTTTGGCAACAACATTCTTGCTCTTGCACAAATAAAAATGGCTTTCTACTCCACGTGACTAGAAGCTGAGCATTACTTCATCCATAAGGCAAAAGGAAAGCCTGAAGGTTGCCTGGACTATTCCCCTTCTAAACAACATTGCTGGAACTTAGTGTGAATGAGAGCACCAGGAAGCCAAGTCAGAAAACTGACTGGAATAGGGCAGAAAATGCTGAATGGTTAATACTTTATGCTGATCATTCTTTAAGTCTGCAGCAGGAAACTATTTACCTAATAATTTGCCAAGGCTTTTTTATTTAGAAGTAGTTTGCAGTATTATACCCCAAGTATTTCATTGTACTACTGTAACTGTACCCTGCTCTGAAATGTTCATAGAGGAGAATATGAATTTACTCCAGTTATTAACAATGTTTTATTCTGTAGTTGGTAAGAAATTATCCAACTTATATTTAACCGCTTGGTTTATAGAATGTTTAAGTAAAAAACAAAAAATGGTAGCTTAAAGTCCTTTAAAAATACCATAAAATACAGCTAGAAGTATGCAGTCAAACAGAACTCCTTCCAGACCTTTTCTGTCCTCTTTCACCGCTCTGAACATCAATATTTTTTAATGTATCAATGATATTTTTCATTTATTTGTTCTTGTGAACTACTGGTAGAAAAACACCTGAACTGAATATTAAAGCTTACGCACACTTCTCTTGCATAACCCACTGCACTCTGTGAATAAACACCAAGACAGTGCCCTGGTCTCTCTTCTGAAATACACAATTTACATAAACCTGTGAAAGCCCTTGAAGGCACCAAGCACCAAAGCCACTATCAGTTCATCAGCATGCCTGAAAATTTATTCCAGGAAGTTCTAGTGTAACACAGCTCTTATGATACGTGCACCCAAGTGTCCTGGATCACAGGGAACATTGTTTTTATATCTCATCTCAGTTGTCAGAGCACATACACTACCTATGTTAACAGCAAGGAATAAGAAAAGCTCTAGATCAATAATCTATCCAAGCTCCAGACTAATAGCCCTAAGGTTGATCTACGCAGACTTGTATGGAAGTGCCAAGAAACAAACCATCATTTCTAACCTACAATTCCATGTGAACCATATTATTCTGCTGCAGAAAATGTCTCCATCCTCTTCTCTCATTTAAAACTGAAATAAGCATATTTAAATTATAACAAAGATGTGAATAAAAATTTCTAATCAAATCTGTTTGCAAGCTAGCACTGAGGAAAAAAGAATAAAGCTTTGCTTAGAAATCAGAGTATCTTTAAGTAAATTCTTATTGTGGCCTTAAAATCTCTTTAGGCTAACTTGCAGCAAAAAGGACAGGTTAACTTTAACATGTAGCTCTACAACTGTGTTAAAACGATTGTATGGATGCTGAAGAACAAAGTCCTATTGATCCGACTTAACGTGCAATCACCCCCGATGATGACGCAGAGACAACAGAAACATGGCTGGGGAAACACTGACCTTTAATTTAAATACATAGAACACTTCCAAGCACAACTAAAATATACCATTTGCAGATGATTGGCTTATGAGGAGGTAGGGAATTTTCTCAATCTAATTACACCAGAGTACGAGTGTGTCTGTGCATGTTCATGCAGGAAAAAAAACCCCAAAACAGGAATATTAATCATATCTTCCTGTGCACAGGATCCTTTCTTGCACAGTTGCACAGTTTTCTTGTCCCTTAGAGGGACAGAACAAAAACATACAGCAAACTACTGAAATTAGTGACAGAAACATGAAACAAACCAGTTTCTCCCCTAAATGACAACAGTAATGTTTTCATGGGAGGGTTACTGCAGAGTGCCATACCTGTTGAAGTTAATGTCTGGATAACTAGAATACTCAGACTTCATCTTCGCATTGCGACGTGGAAAAGTACAGAAGAAAGCATTGGCCAGGAAGCTGGCGATCTGTTCCTGTGACATGGTGATCGAGTGATTCATCTTCTGTTTCAGTAGAGGTATTGGCTACCAACAAAAGAAGTGAGGGGGAAGGAGGGGCAGGGAGGGAAGGAGAGAGAAAAATAATTAGCTTACCCTTTTTGAAAGAAAAAACAGGAGCACAAAATTACATTTGTTATATTAGAGCAAGAGTAATTCAGGCCATTGGTAAAGCCTTTAATCAGTAGCACCATTAAAGTCAAGAACAGTTTATTCAGGACAATTCAGAAAAGGCTTGCTGACAAACTGCAGATTTCTAATCAGTAATAAAAAGAAAGATCAGGAAAACACAAGTTATCAAACAAAACCATGGGGAATGGAGAGAGGGAAAAAACAGACAGGATGTTGAAAATGGGCAATGTTAAAAACTGAAGTAAAAATCCATGTTCAATAGCTGTATAGTTAAGAGCCCTTAAGGAATGCTTTCAGCTACAATAACCCTGCTTTAAACTTTACAAAGAAGCAAGGAAGTCATAACTCTATGATTCGTTTTGAATTTTTTCCCATCTTACTTGAAGAAATAGCACTGACAGTATTTGCAGAAAGTGCATAATTATCCATTCTTTTATAAGCCAAATGAACAAAAAGCTCAGCTTCACTTTGTTATACATCTTCTTTTTTATCAGGCATTAGCCTCCTGATTTGGAATTTTAGCATTCATGGCATTTTATGTGGGGTTTTTAATTATGTGATAATATAGGGTGTGGGGGATATATAATTCTGACTCCTAAGGAGTAACAATTACAATAAACCCACTCAACAGGAGAAAGAGAACAGTTTTCATCTCATCTTCCAAAATTCTCAGCCATCATCACTAACCAGGCTTCAGTAGAGCTGAGTAACTATGTTTTCATCCTTTCAGTTGTGAATACAGAACCTGCTGCTAATTTAGACTGTTGAATACACAGCCCTGTTTACTCCAAAAAGCAAACAAGTTTTCCTTCATTGCTATAACTACTACATTCATGTTCACTGAATCTCATTCTGTCTTCTGGCTGTTTAATTAACATATATATACAATGATGTCTGAAGTCATACAGCTCAAAGGATAAAACTGAGCAGCTCACTCTAATAAGTTCTAAAACCCTATAAAAATAGAATATGTTGGATAATGTTACACTGGAACAAGTGTAGCTTAAAGTCTAACAAAAGAAATGAGTCTGACAAAGGTCTTTGCAATTTACATTACCTAGCAGTACATGATCTTTATAAAAGGCATTACTACACGAACTTGCAAGTCTTGACTTTGTGTTCAGAAACTTCACAGCATTCTCAAACAACTTCCTTTATCAAGTTACTAGTAAAAAAAATTTAAGAAATATTCATAGTTTGAAATCATGCATCTACTTTAGGACCCTTACAGCATAACAAAGTAGGGAGAGATTTTCCTGTCCAACAGAATCAATTCAGAAAATGAAAACAAAGAAGTTGACAAATTAGAGTTGCTACCCTGTTAATGGACCTGACCAGTCCTATTCATTTTTATCAGTTTTACTACTTCCAGAACTAAGTTCAACAGCATTCATAAAGAATTATTTAAGGTTCGTATGTGTGAAAGTATTATATGCTCTAAGCAGAATATAATGTGTTCCCAAGCAAATGAAGGCTTTATGAAAATACCACTTCTAGGATTTAAAAAATTCTAAAATAAAAAATTAAGATGTTTTACAATTATTCAATTGTTCCAGTTTCTAAGTGTGATTTTACAATCTGAAACATTGCATGGTTTTTTCATTTAAGAAACGCAAGAAGAAACTCCATCTTACACAAAGGAAAGTATTACTGAAGTTCAGGCTAAAATTATGACAGTAAAATTTACTTTTTTTTTTTTTACATTCTATTACATAATTTCAGATGTGTATTGTCTGTTCCGCTCCTGAGGCCTCAGCTGCATTCAACACAAAAATTACAGCTTTTATTAAGAAGATAACAGGATCCTGATGTTCTGGCCTTAGCCATCAGTTACAGTTTGCAGAGAATGGGTTGCCACAGAACACTTGCTGGCTGTGTCACTTACCTGGGTGCAGATAGTAGGGAGACAGAGAGCCAGCTTGACCATATCAGGAAGAATGGATTGGAAGAGATGTTGAGCCTCTGCATCTTCAAGAACCTGTTAAAAACAAAGAAGAAAAAAAAGCATTTTACCTCAGAAACAATGATTGAACAGAAAGCTTCTGGAAACAAGACTCATCCAGAAGAAAATGAGAAAAAAAATAGGTCTTTATGCAAATCTGTAATATTTTTATGGGAGTACCTCACTGAATTTACCTTGCAATAATCCACTGATGGAAATACAGAAATAACTCTCAAAAGCTGCAGTTGAGAAAACACATCACACCAAATGCCTTTTAAAGGAACCTTGAGTAAGTTATCATTTGACTCTTTCCAAAGCAATGAACCAAATTCTCCACTGAAAAATCCCTACCTACCCACACAAGTACTGGAACGCTTTACCTGAATCCCATATTCAGGTCAGAGTCCAAGATGAGTCCCTGTGACATTCCCCTGATAAAGGCACCTGAAATGCACTCCTGCCTCAGACCACTGGGCCTCCACAGCAGAAACAGGAAATCCTATGCAAGAGGATGCAATCCTGGCCATTTCCTGCTGTCCATTCCCACCATGTTCCTTCCCTCAAGAACTACAGCCACTGGATTACACAGTGGGCGCAGCCTGCCTGGTCCCACATACTGAAGCTGCAATCTTTTCCATCTCTTCCGGTAAGACAGCTGATACTGTGACTATTGTAAGCTGCCCCTTTCTCTCTACCTGTTCTAACATTCTTCCTTAGAAGGGAAGACCAGAACTGACAGCACTGGAAACGAACAGGCAAACCAATGTTTCACAAGGCTTCTCAAAGCTTTTAATACTCAAGAAAAGTCACACCAAATCCTTCTTGCCCTATTCTCAGTTCCCTCCCTGATACTGTATAGCCCACCATTGACATGTTTAGCTGCCAAAGTGTCTCAAGCCAATATATTCAGAGAAAGTCCAGAGTTTCTCTTCTAAGCTGCAGTTGCCAGTTCTGAACTCAACATCACCCCCTCCCGGGTTTAGATGAACCCACACACCCACACCCCTATTCATGTATCATACACCTGTTTTTAAAAGGTGCAAAAAGTCCTTTATGGTGGGCAGTGCTCTTCCAAGAAAAGGGTAGGAGGCTGTAAGAAGAAAAGCAACATAAAGTGGTGCAGCTGCAATACGTGAAGGAGCACAAAAGCCTCAAAACTCTCACATTCTGCCGTATGAATGCGCTGAAGGAAGATCAAGAAGAGGAAAGCACATTCTTCCTTGCAGTAGAAATTCTTCCCCTGATCTAGGGAGGTAGGCAGCAGATGTGATTGGCTGTTAGATTTGCATGCTGCATCGAAGGCAAAAAGCAGAGAGAAAAGAACACACACCTTGCACTGCAGCTGGGGAGCGGAATACAAAGGCCACAGTTCAGCCACCTGCCTCCCTCCTTCCCCTGCATCTAGGGAATGTATATTTGAGACCACTACTCTCTACTAGTTTCTAGATTAAAATCATTCCAATTCTGAAAAGGTGGCTTTAAAACTACAGATTCTTATTTTTTGAGTAACACTTGGAAAACAATTTGATTTACTACCAATTTCACACAAAAACAGCAGCAGACAGAATGGATGAAACAGCATGAAGGTATTATCAACTCCGGTCTCTGCAACACTTAAGACTAATTGTGAAATCAACAGAAAGTGATCTTTTTAGCTGTATAATCAGAGCATTGTAATTCACATTTCAGTGGAAGGTCTCATACAGACTTCAGAGTGTAAAAATGATAGCAGCAATTCTCTTGAGAGGAGGAAAATCCAGAGCCTCTGATTCAAACCTTCCTACTCCCCACAAAGGCTGAAAATATGGTTTAAAGGCTACAACTTCTGCTCCTCTGAGATCATTAAAATAACTGTGGAAATATCTTTGCTCTATCCTCTCCCACTCCAAGTAATATAGAGGGATACAAGTACTCAAGAAGTTAAAAACCAAAACACAAACAAATGCTCAAAGGACAAACAACTTCTGGTTGGGAAAAGGGGAAAAATAAAACAATCCCAAGACCTACACAGTTACTTTCTATGTATTATGTATGCTGCTCATGGAGACATCCAAACAAGGTTTTAACTTAAAGTTTTAAAATTAAACAAGAACTTAAAAAGAACAGCAAGCCCAGGAAACATGAAAATCTTTTGATATAATAGAGGCTGAATCCAAGTAATATACAAATTACTACTGAAAGTAAATTTATTTTTAAGATTAGGAAATAACCAAGATCCATCTCTCCTGTTACTGGCTCCATATGCACCCACATATTTACACAGTATAAGTCAGATAATGAAAACTATGACCTAACCTTTATCATTTGCTCTAGCAGGAAACTCTGCTCTGTTCTTAGGCACAATGTTTTTAAGTGTCATAAAGTAACAAAATGAGTATTTAAAGTCTGGAATTTCAGATCTCAATACACAGAATGAATACGTAAGTTATATCTATTCAAAAGATGACATTTAACCTTAGATGTCTACCAGGCTGTCAAATTCTGATATTCTCTCCCCTTCGGGTAACACTTCCTCTCTTTTAAAGTTGACATATAAATAGTGGCTGCCATGCTTTGCTGACTGTCACAGATTGTACAGTATCACTTATCTGGTGACACGTTATGGCACTAGACTTTGTCACAGCTGTCAAGACTTCAACCTTTTCTTTATGCTTCTTTGAAAACAACATAATAATAGTATGAGACAATTTCTTCCCAAAACAGGAGCAGGCACAGCTCAGCTCTGATGCAGAATGCTTAACTACAAAGGTAACTTCTTCAACTCTGAAATTCTACTTTTCCTTCTTACCTTCCTAATGTTGTAACACAATATGCCCTCCTCTCAAAAGTATTTCTATGCATGACTTTTACTAGACCTCCACTAATGAAAAACATTAAAATTTAGAGCTGTTAATGCCCAGAAGTGTTCTCATTGACTTCTCATTATTCTTACATGTAAATGAAATTATTTTTTTTAAAGTGTTGGGTGCCATGAGGACCCCACCACTTCAAAAATATGACTGTTGTGAGTTCACAGACCTGGCAAAGAAACTCCTAACTCAGCACTGTTCTCTATCAAACCACCAAGCATCGACAGCAGCATCCACATAACTACAGCTTACCCTTTCTGCCCTCATTCTTCCTGTACAGGTAACATTCCTATGAGGTTTCTATGGAAAAGAACACCTGCAAATCCCTGCCTGCTTGGCACTCAGCCTCTTTTGACCCAGTACACCACCACAGGTGCAGCTTTATACACCATCCACTGTCCCTGCATATTCTCAGCTACACGGAATGCAACACAGAGCCTGGTGTTATCTGTGACAGTCTTTTCAGACTTTGAAAGCAGCAAAAAAAAAGAACACTCAATCATGGAAAGTAAAAGGATTCCAGGATGTGGAGTGCTGACACCACAGCTACATCTGGCAGACATCCCACAATGCAAATGCCAACCTGGGAGAATCCAGCATCAGCACAGAGAACACCTGGGCACAGAACTGAAGGAAGATTTATTTAGAAGGAAACCCTCTTCAGGAAGCAGTGACTTGTACTGATGTAAAATCCAGCATATTTAGAGTGCCATCAGCTATTCCACTTATTTGATGCTGCTGAAAGAGGGGTATGTCATTCTATCCCCTCAAATACACACAACCAGCACATTTCACCAGTTCGCATGTTCACAATTTCCTGAGATCCTTCAGCTCGATAATGCTACAGGAAAATAACCTGGAGGTGGAGAGTAGTCTTCCTCTGCATTAGTAAGTCAAAGCAGCCTACTAAAAAGTCATGCATTATTAAATGTGTGCAGAGTGGATGGCAGGTGAGACAGAACCAGTCACGCCCCTTGTCAGTGGGCTACAAAGGCAGATATCAGTTGCAATTCTTTCCACTGAAAAAAGCAGCAATATTCTACTCAGAATGAAGCTGTTACAACAAGCATGTTACTTGGAAGTAAATCTGTTAGTGCAGGAATGTCTTTTTTAATTCAGTAACGTACTTTTAACTGTGTACAACCTATTTCAAGGCTACAACTCTGCAAACATTAAGAGAAAGAACTCAGCTTCCATTTTCTAAAAAAAAATTAAACATTTGTTTTATAACTTAAGGAATTCTAAAATATGAAATGGTTGGCAACAATTTTGGTTTTGAACAACTACTGATCAGTTTCTTTCCTTATTACCCATATATGTCCTTTGCAACTTCTTTCAGGATTTGAAATAAAAACATATATACACTGTTGACTTTATTGAGCCCTCCAATCATGCAAAATATGTAGGAATTGAATAAAAGCAGAGGTTATACCCTGAGGAAAAAGTGTATGGAATCAGAGTTGCAAAGCATGACTTGTCTTTTGCCAAAGAAATCACTTGGCAATTTCATCACTATTTGCTCTGGAGTGACTGATTAAATGAACATGACTTAGGGCTCCAACTCCTAAGATGCAAATGGCTCAGCGAGCCGTGGTAGAGGGACGAGCTCTTTGCCAAACCTGCACTGCAATTTAGCAAAAGGAACATTTATACTGCAGCAAAGAGGCCTGACTAAATGCAGCCATAAGTAATGGCCTCTTGTCACTATAAACCAGTCCTCCAAAACGTAATGGACGAGGATCCTGACAGTCCTAATAAGAAGGATCTGCAGTAGCATGGGGTGATAGTGATGGTAGAGAGTTTAAATTTAAATCTGACAGCTCATCAAAGCAAACAAACTGCACACAGAGAACACAAATTTGGACAGCTCCATCTATCACATGGGAAGGTAGAGCCATCATGCCAACAGGCAACCAGCATGCTAAGACAGCAACAGCTTAATGCTTTCAATTTGTTTGGTTTTATATCCCCACATTAACTTTTGTGGCAGGACAAGGACCAATTGAATCATGTTCTTAAGGATGAAGAGGAAAATCAGAGTGATTTCTTTAGACTATGTGTCCTAATTCTAATGGATTTTGTGCTTCTGACTTTTTCCTTCCCAGATGTCACAACGCCTCACGCTGTAAGTGCTCTGTACCATCAGTTACTAGACTGAACTGCCTTTCCAGTAACAAGTTTCCTACTGACTTTATTGTAAGATATCATATGATTAGAAGTGGTAATGCTGAACTAAGTAACTAGACAAATCAAATAACTCATCTCAAATAAAATATTTCTGTTTATTTTTACAGGGCATTTCAAACCACATGGTAAATATTTCCAAGCTGAAAAACTTGATTTCAAAGAAGTGTAGCAAATAAGGGCATTAAGGGCTGTAAAGCATTGGCACAGGCTGCCCAGGGAAGTTGATGAGACACCATCCTTAGAGATATTTAAAGAACATGTGGATTTGGCGTGCTTAGGGACATGGTTTAGTGCTGACCTTGACAGTGTTGCATTAATGGTGTGATTCTGTGAACTGAAAGGTCCTTTCCAACCTAAAAGATTCTATGAGTCTGAGACACTGAAACACCTGAGTGTGCTCAAGCAATCACAACACGTGGCTGTGCCTTTATTGTACTGAGCAATATTGTTTTCATTTTTTCTTCCCTCCAGAGCAGCCTGTACTTATTTACTTGTTGTCCTGTCTCATACAGAAGTCACATGCTTTTAGTATACTCTTTAACACTTAAACATGGTGGAGTCTAAATCCATGACTACAGCATCCCAGTGCCAATAAAACAACCAAGCCACTGTCTATGACATTGAAGTGTTTCACCTGAAAATAAACCAACCTCAGACTGGCAACCTGTACTCCCTTTCTTCCCCTAATCCTTGTCATGAGTGCTTTTAAACATTACAGAATCCTAAAAGCAGACTTTCTCAATCTGTTATTTGGACGGCTTGGAAGAAAACAAACAAAAAAAGCCTAAACAAGATTTTATTGGTTGACTTTAAAAACTAATATATTTAAGTTAATACACCCCCAAACAAGCTTCGCTAAGTTGTCCTCTCTACAAAGCCTTTTCTTCTGAACAGGGAGGAGATGAATTCTACTTAAACGCACTGTGCCACAACTATCAGTGTATCTCATACCTAGACAAGGACAATTGGCTGCAGCCCACTAACATGTATGTCTATGTAAAAAGGACTCTTTATCATAATGTCAAATATTATACATATAAACAGATTGAAACCTAGAAGAAAAGAAGGAGGGGGTGTGCACATTTTAGTTTCCATTTTATTAAGTTCATTAACTTCCAAAACTGCAGGAAAGAATACTCTCATCTGCCTCCTTTAGTTCCCTTCCAAAACTAATTCAGTAGGAAACACACTTAGCTGTCAAATCCATCCCATTTCTTGAGCACTTGTCTGATTAGAAACCAAAGGGAGGACAAAGTAATCTTTGGAGGAGAGAGGGAAAAAGCCGCAACACTGGATTATGCAGAGAAGAATCTTATTTGAGAGGAAGAATGCTTCTGACATTTATCAAACCCACAAACTGACACTTCAAAAGTAAAAAAGAAGACAGCTTACAAGGCAGAGGTTAATTCTTTTTTGTTTAATTTTTTTTCCCTCACGAAGGCTCATTCACATCTTCTGCCAAACCAACTCTGGAATGATCTCTCAGGTGTATCATCCTTAGCAATTGCTGCTTTGCTCTCAAAGCTTTTAAACATTCTAAATAAAATCTGAGAGAAAAATGTGTATTTATTTTTCAATCACCTCTTAATGGTCTTAGAAGCCCAGTTTATACTTGCAAGATACTGGAAATCTACCCTCAATTGTTTTCATTACCAATGAGTGAAATCTCAGTTCTGATTCTCTACAGGCCACCAACAGATTCTACCCGTGTGTTCCCTGTGCAAAGAATTCTATCGTGCACAGAGGCATCACAACCATTTTCAAAGCAGTGGCAGAGTCCTGGGATGAAAAGTCAGATACTATTTCCTGTGTACTTTCAAGTTACTCTTGAGAAGTAAGGGATTGGAGAGGACAATGAGCTTGTTTCTACAGCAGGGCTGTAACATGATGGTGAGAGGGTGGGGGGTGGGGGACGTATCTCTCACTGATTGACGTAAGAGTGAAAACAATCTGTTTCCAGGTTTGTTCAAAACTGTTACCTCTCTAAATACAGTACTTGGGGAAAAATGTTTAATACTGCTATGACCATAAAACATCTGCTAAAAACCACAGTGTAGAAGCATCTGAAAGCCATCAGATATTAAATACACCTTTTTTCAGCCACTTGTTCAACTGATAACCTTGGCACTAAAAGCTTCATGAGACAACATAGCTATTACTCTTAGGAAAACTCTATTTCCTTTAATGTGCCAAAAAAAAAAAAGAAAGTCAAACAGAGGCAGAAGGGGAAAAAGAAGGTTCAAGTAAAAATAACACGATAGCATTGCAGATTTCATCAAATCTGTAGATTATCTTTTGCTTGACTGTCAGTATTACATATACTCAAAATAACCAATAATTTGAGAAAAATATCCTGTAATTAATATTGGTTGAATAATACCCTCAGACCATATTCTGGGTATACACTTTGCCATCTCTGTAAACCTGCTCTTTAAAGAATGCATTGCAGCTGGTAACAAACTCCTCAAGGAAGCAATATATGCAAGTTCAGCTTTCCACATGAAAAGGCAGAAATAAAAAAAATGGGAGTAGTTAAAATACACTTCATTTATGCCTTCATAATCATCCTAACAATGGCAATGCCTCTCTATCACTTTCCTACTTCCGTGTACACCTTTTCAGTAAGCATTCCTCTTGAAAGCTTTGACCATCAGGGTTTGTTTTGTTGTTTTGGGGGAGTTTTTGGTTGGTTTTTCTGTTGGTTGGTCGATTGTTTTTTTCCCCTGACTACTCAATACATTATAAATAAAGTAACATAAAATAAAAAATCCAAAAGCACAAAGCAGCTAAGGAAAGCCCCCACAACCAAGAGGAGCTTCTCTTAGTCATTTGGCAGATAGATGAGCACACATAAAGGATGACTTACTCATAATCCAATGGAAGGAAATCAATCTATTCACCAGCTCTCTGACCCAAAACAAAACAAAGCAAATATAAGAAGACAGTTTTTAAAACCAGGACATTTATATTTACTATAGTTTTTTTCTTTTCTTTTTCAAACAAGAATGTTCTCAATACAGTGAAAAACTATGAAAGAGACCCTCAGAATGTCTTGGTAAAGATCTTCATAAAAACATTAAGTATCCACAAACACTTCTGACACAGTGTAAATATAACTCTACACTGGTGTGAGCAGATATCCCTTCCCTGGTAATTCCAACTCAATAGACACTGTAACAGAACTTAGAAAACACCACTTAAAAAATGCTCAACTGTTCTGCCAAGAAAGTACAGAAAACTAAGAATAAACCTGTAATTCAATGTTCTATCTCCTCTACAATGCTTAGCTTCTGTTTTGAATGTGTACAGAATGCATATTCCCCCCAACCCCAGAAAAGCTCACCTTTTGTTCAATATGGAAATAAATTCCTTTCTGCTACTGTGAAAAGAAAACCCTTCAGAACACACTCAAAAGACCTTTTCAGTTTAGATTTTACAAAGCTAATCTGATGTAATGAAAATTGCTTGAAAACATCTGGTGTAAAATAAAATCCAGCAAGGAGCAATGGATAGGCTATTTTCAGCCTTGGGACATTCTGTTTCTTGCTTAAAAGCCTACATTTGAAGTGCTGACATCTCTATACAATGCTCACTTCTGTTAGTGCTGTCCAGACAATTATAAAAATGACTTATCAAAAACCCAGCCACCAGAACAATTTGGTACTTCAAAATTCCTTCTATTGCAGTATCACTGATTACAGTAATAATTTTTTTCAAGCAGGTCATTCAAATAACAAAACATACCAAAAAGACTGGCATGGTTCTTAAGACCAAGGAGACAGGAATGAAGTGAAGCCTTATTAGAACACAAAAATTGACCAAGATATGCACAAACTTAACTGTAAATGGGTGGTTTGTGTTTGGTCTTTTTCAAATGAATGAGAATCCAGTGCTCAACCATAATCCAACTAGACTACAATGCATTTGCATCATCTTCAGATGTTCCATTGATAAGTCTTTTTTCCAGATGCAAGCTTGAAATAATGGTAAAAAAAAAAGGAAGCATTATTTCCAAAACTGTCCAGATGATCTCCAAAATTTCTCAAGCAAAATTTGAGGTTATTAAGGATAAGACCACACACACATACAGGCTGTGTGGTTCTGCCACATTCTGAGTATTTAATTGACAAAACAGTTAATTTTACTCACTGATCTCAAAATGCAACCAACTCTTGTCAGAGAGGAAGCAGACACACTGCCAATATTTGCACATCTGATTGCTTTCCTCAGTTCTCAAACACTTAGTATTCTCTACCTTAAATCAATTACTTGCATCTGGCATTTTCTGAAAAGTAACAAGTTCAGGCCAAATGTGCCAGCATACCGTGTTGTAGTATACATTTAAACATTTGCTACCGTCTGGTCAAATAATACACTAAGCACATTCTGTAGGTATTATCCCAGATTTTACAGGTTTATACCACAACTCAGCAACACACATGTGCTAGGTATTTCAGTGAAATATATTAGTTATCTTCTATTTATTTTAATCATTCTTAAGTGTAAAGCATTATATAACAGAAACAAGACTCATTGTAACATGCCACACCACTCCTCACTTCAGGAATATTCTCCTGTGTTCTGGAATCTGTGTGGAACATCTGCAGTACAAAAAGCGGTATCTTAGAAAGCATGTGTGCACCCATTCATGTAAGTATTGCTAGGCCAAAATTTAAAGAGTATGGATTTCTGCAAACAAAAAAATAATTTCTAGTATAATAATTAACTTCAATTTTTCAAGAGAAGGAAACCACACTTTTGAAAGAGCAAAACATATGCAATATGGATGTGTGATACTTACGGAAAATAGAAAAAGCAGTATTTATAAGTGAATTTCTTTGTATATTTATCTTGTGTGTTATATATTAATAAGTTCACGTATTTTAAAAGACATTTATAGAAAATTAGAAAGAAGTATTGAGTGAGGTTCTAGAAATCTACAAGTAGATGTTTGTATGCAAAAGTAGATGGTAACAAAGCCTCACATGTTCTGGACTTCCAATAGGATCTGGTATGCAGAAGTATTATCATGCAAGTTTCAGTGGAAAGAAGTGAGAAATGGAACCTCTTTTCGAACCTTCTTTCAAAAATAATTAAGGCTGTGTGTGTAAAATGTAAAAGAAAGATTTTGAAAAGACTATATTCTATATGATATAAAAGCATAACTAAAAATGCAATATATCTTTTCAGCTTGACAAGTGACTTTGCTTTCTTGCTACATAGCTTTTTATCAGATTTCAAGATAAGCTGAGATTTCCACCCAATAAATAAATTAAAAAACCCAACTGCTAACAGTCAATTCTAAGGCTAAAACCAGTGAACTCATGCTTGACTGGAAAAGGAGAAAAAGGAGCACAAATAAAGTGCTCTGGTACATTCTCCCTTCATGCTGCAGGTCCTCCTCTGAAAATAAGTATAGACAGGGAAGAGACTGGTCTTTTTAAAGAGCATTATCATGTTTCTTTCAATGTAATAGAAAAATCCAAATGTAAAAGTTAGACAACTTCTTTAATAATATAAAAAGATTTCCTGAATGCCTAATTTATATGGGAATTAAGAGCAAATATGCAGTTCCTGGTCATTAAAGAGATTGATTGGCTTCAAACAGCTTTCCCAGAAGACAAAAAGACCACAAGCCATCCATATACAGGCACTGTAGACACACACATGCTTTTTCCTACACTAAAAGCCAAAACTAAAAGTTGAAAATGAGTATTATATAGTGGAGAGTATCTCTGTAAAGATACTGATAACATATCCCCTTTAAATATTCCTACTTCAGTCAAGTAGGCACCAAGGGTTTAAAGTTCTACAGAGAGCCTGGAAAAGCAAATTTTAAAAGACATAAGTGCTTCCGAGAGAGGTTCATTTAAAATGTCAATTACCTTTATTATGTTTTCCTCCTAAAAGAGGGTACAGTATAGACCCCATGCCTTTCTGCCAGCAACACCTCATACTGATGCTACACCACAATGGGTCCTCCATTACAAAGCCACTTCTGTCTCTCAACTTCAATCCAGAAAAGTCGTAAGAATATAAAAATGGACAAAAGTTCAAAGCCCATCAAGAAAAGATGTCTTGAAAAGTCTAACAGCAAGAAAACCAAGTAATCAGCAGCACTTCCTCACAACACTCTTCACTTGCAGTAATCAGTTTGCGAAATTTCCAGAGTCCATCACTGTATCTGTGTGGGCATCAATGGGATTTTTCTTACAGCAACTTCTCCAAATCCCTTCAAAACCTGATGTAAGGTCACAGCATCCTCTACGTCCCACAACAAGGGGTTCAACAGCCTTCTATTCACTATCTCAGTGGGCAATTACTTGAGTCTGGTGTTGAAACCTTTACCTGGTAGCAACACTCATTTGGTGTCCCTTAACTGCTGTAGCAGAAGAATGGACAGTTATTTCCTCTTCACCCTCTCTTACATTCATTTTGGGCACTATACCCATTACTCACATCTCTCTTACCTAGGAAGAAAAGGTGAAATTCTCCTAACTAATTTAGACATTCCTCATAAGGAAACTATTAGATAACTTTATACCATTCCTGACTCCTCTCACTGGATCATCTCCATTTCACAGATACAAACTTTCCATAGAGATGATCAAGATCAAAGAGTCCAGAAGAACAAAAATAGTTATGGATACAATGTACTGTATCCTCCAGGATGTACTGTGATCCATTTTTCTGATGACTCATAGAACCTCAGAGACAATTACTGCCTATGGCACACAAATTTACCTGAACTTCATCTTTGGTCTACACTTGAAAGATCAACCGAACTTATATCAAAACCATATGGAATTTCCAATACACAAATAATCCAAATACACAAATAATCCAATACACAATAAACCAAAGACTACAGTTTGTCTTCTAATCACATGCCTAAGTACTGGATTTAATCTTTTTGAGCACTGAACAGCATACAGACATCATTTCACAAGTAACTTTTTACACAAGTATTTGGGGAATCCTAAGTGCTAACTCCGATTTTAAGGATAACAGAGGTTCTACATCATGAAGGTTCCTGAAGCTTCACAACATAAATCCTACTGACTTAAGTTCTAGTATACTATGCTACTAAAACTGAGTTTAAAGGAAGGACCACCTTTCTAAAAAGTTATGCCCTGCTTATACAATGTCATGCCATTTTCAGATTTAAACGCTACTCTGTTCCTGAAAGAACAGGGCAGATGAAAGCAGTAAGAGAAAGAGTTATGCTTAAGCTTTATGAGACTTTAAAGCAATATAATAAAAACAAAGCATGTCCAGAACAAGCAGGCCCAATTTAAAGCAGCAGACCACGTGACTGTATTGAACGACACAACCCTACTTTTTCCTTGAGATAAAGTTGCTGCTGTTGCAGATTAGTCTAAGGCATAAGCCTTTAATGACTGAACTGGACTTTTTATTTCATGCACTTGGGAAAAAGCAAAATAATTTGGTCTTGCCTGCAAGTGGAAGGGCAAATCTGCAAAAAAAGAAAAATAAAAACTACTACAATACATAGCACCATTGTAATTAACACCAAACTCATCATTCACATAAAAAAAAGCTCATCTACAGCACATTGTGGGTCCCAATACAGCCCCATCCATAGTGCCTTCCTCATTTTTCCTTCTCTGCTTCTTGCCTCCTCTTTCCTAAACTTACCTTTTGCTAGGTTAAGTCCTAGGGAAACAGATGCAAGGATGATTTCCAAGCGACAAGAACTTTGCAGGCAAGAAGAAAAATGTTAGCACTAATAACTTTCATCCACTAAGTAATAACTTGAATAATCCTAAGCCTGTCTGACAATACTAACAATCCAATGGCAAAACAAATCAATACAGTGTGGAAGTGCTTTAGAGAGTAACAAAACTATCAGATGTCTGAAGCAAATAAGCCACCAAGATCTTTACATACATTGTTCTACTAACAAGTTCTATGCTCTACATATAAATTCTATGAATTTTTAAAAAGAAACAAAGAAAAATTCCAGGTTTCCAAATTTACTTCACTATACAAACAGGAATTTTACTTCCTCACATTAACTGACATTCAAAAGAATCTTTTGAAAAGTGTGAGAACTCCCTCTTCTGCCAACACTTTGAACTGCAGAACTGGTCAGGCTATCTTGTTTCGGAAACAAACCCTGGTTCATGTACATTTTATATATTTATTTCCTATTAGTTAAGAAAGCTGAAAGTGTTTTAATCCTAAAGGAAAGAAACTTAAGACAAAGAAACTGGTAATTATTGTTATTATAAGACAATTGATTTGAATCTTACACAGTAGGGTTTAAAAATAATGCATATTTTGATCGTGTAACTTGGAAGGAAACTACCTAAAATAGAATCACACCGTAAGACTGATACAACAACCTTCAACAGATTAATAGATGAGGTGAACCGTGTCCATATCAGAAGATAAAACAAGTGGCTCTTTATAATTTATCAAACACAGACCTATTGAAGTAATAGTTGAATACAGTATCCTCCAATCCCTGAAAGAGACACCATTAGATTTGTGGACACAGCTCCATTCTAAATCAGACCACTGAATTTTTGGCTAAGCATGCACCCAAGAATATAAGTAGATATCTACACAACTAGACTCAGTTTTAATCTTTTTCTTTTAATATATATTTGTGTCTATTTTTCCTTCTGTTGAGCTGCTGCCACTCCCTTTGGGCTGATTAGTGAAGGCAGCTTTCCTTTCAACCAATCCCCTCAACCTTCGCCAGGCAAACATCACCTGAAACAGTTCCCCTGTACTCTCAAACCCGTAGGATAAACATGAAAACACACAGGCCCTGGGTATGCCCTTAATCACTAACTCCCAAACACAGTAAATTCAAAAGCACTACAATTCACTACCGTTTGTATATTTAGGTCATTTCCACAGAAGATGTCAACTCAAGAGTTTAAGCAGACTGCAAAGTCTTTGAAAGCAGATGTCTTGTGAACTTAAAAATCTCAAAGAGTTCACACATCCCTTTACAATACAAAAGATTCAAGCAGTTCTCTTCAAAATGTACCGCGTCCACGTGGTCTGTTCCCTGAACTCAATCCATTCAACAAAGCAAGCCAGGGTTAAGATTTTGGTCCTGTGGGTTACAAGAGGCCACTGTGTCACAAGCACATTCTTTCTTACTTAATATACTGCTGCATACTCTTTAACTTGGTCTAAAATCTATGTATGAAACAGCCCTCCCCCCCTTCATCTGTTAACCCCACAAACAAATCATCATTCCCAAGATACAGAAATTTCCTTTTCATCCCAGTGCAAGATTGATGCCCAAAGCACAGTCTATTTCCCTATTGTCCCTCTCTTCTCTAGAGACAGCTGATATTACTTACGCTCTCTGGCTGATGATCTCTGGATCTAATCATACATAGTTTCCAAAATCCCAAATGCACAATATGAACACGTCAGGACAAGCTCAGTTGCGCTTGTAGCAATATGATGCAAACCTGGTACATTCCTCAGTCAGATTTTTAACTAAACAGCACTTGCAGTTTCAGGCATTCTAATTTAAATATGTGTACTTTAATAACTCAAGAGTGAACAGTTGAACAGGCCAAGTGAATTTCGGCTGGTACAAGAGCTCAGCAAGCCCCTCCCAAGGAAAGTACACATGCTTTAGAAATACTTCTGAGTTGGTGGAATAAAAATACAACAATTTCTACTGCATCTCATTTAATCTCCCATAATGCTTTAATTAGCACTTTCTGATTATCAGTCAGGATTGTTTTCATCAAACAGAGAAAGGGCATTTCTCACCTTACCTTCAGTAAGCTTAGGTGTTACTGAAGCACCAGAATTACATGTTTAAGATTTAAAATTAAGCCAGTTTATAAAGCATAATTATTGTTTCAGCTGAAGTTACCAGCCAAGTAGCTGTTCACATAGATGATCACTGCAAACCCTTTACTCTTGAAAACGGAAATAAAGCCAAAAACATTGAGATACATAGGCAAAATAGTCACTTTTATTTTACTTTTCTTCCTATTTTACATAAACTTGTTTTACCTTCTCACAGAAGTCAGTAAGAGCTGTGAAGTCCCATTTCTTGGAATAAGCAACATTGTACCTCAGTATGGCCTCCTAGGGAAAGAGCACAACAAAATAGAGCTTAGAGATAATTATTAAGGGAAGAAACATCAGATCAGGAAATTTCCTTGTTGAAGGAACAGCACCATCTGGTGGCTAAAACCTGCCACAGACCCCACCAAAATGCGTAACACTGTATTAATACGGTGCAATTCTGTGATACCAAACCCTCTATATAGGTTTAGCACTGAATTAACTTCAGTCTACAAGTTTTTCCTCCTAGCACAAAACAAGACAAGGCATTCTTGGATCTGCCAACACACAACATCAATGGTTTGCACCCCATGCTTGCTCTTGTTAAAAATACCAATAAAAGGTGTGTCTCGGCAATAGAGTAGAAGTTGTACCAGTTTAGGGACTTAAAGAAACAACGTTAAATAGGCCCTCTACAACACCACCACCTTGAAAAAATTCACAAGAAAAACATACCAAATAAAATAGTATTGTCAAGGGAGTCTCACCAGTTGCGGGGGAAGCACTATTTATTCATCTGAAGTTTATCTGTAGCTTTGGCATTCTCCTCCTTTCCCTGCCTTTCAGGTATAACCTAAATTACATTATTCTTCACAAAAAAACATAATAGCAATTCTGAGCTGCTCCAAATCACAATTCATGTAACTGTAAGTTATCAACAGCGCACGAGTCTCCAAAATCTACAGATTTTTGTCAGCAGCTTGAATTGTTGCAATTCTAGTGGAGTGAACTGAAGCAAAAGTTACTATTTCAAACTCTCCCACCTGTGCATCCCCTACCATCTGGCTACAGAAAGCCCTCATGCTACATTTACTACAAACTAGCAGATACTGCTAGACAAACACATTTTTATGTAAACTTAAAAAGGACAATGAGTTTAATAATACCTAATAAATTCAGTGGTAACACTCAGGACTCATTGAGAACTTCAATTCATTTGGTAATCCCTTGAACAACATAGATTTTTTTAATAATTTATTAAGTGATGAAACAAATAGGACTGAGCCAGAATCACTATTAGTACACAGAGAACCTGAATGTACTTATATGTACATAGGTTTGATTTCGAATTGACAACCTTACCTTCAAATCATGCGAGCAGGTAAATTTGTTAAGTAAGGCAGTTTGGATTAGTTCCCATCGACTTCCAGCAGTTCTATCTCCATTCTTAAAAGCAAAAGCCCAGAACAAAGTCAGATTAAGTTATCCAAAACAGAAAGACACTTTTACTAATAATTGTCTTCTTTCACACATTTTTTTAAAATAAATTTTATTTGTGAAGTTCTTTAAAAATACACATCATCTGAGTACCTGCAAAATAACTTCTGCAACCACTAGTCTACTGAATTTTACTTCTGTGAGAGTTCATTTTTAATTCATGCATTCGCAAAATTCATAGACCCCTTTTTGCACAAATACAGCACTCTTCCTCATGCCATCTCAAAAAGGACAAATAATGTTCAGCACATTCCTTGCAAACCAAGTGAATTTTGAGGATAAAGCACAACCACACTTTATAAAATCTGCTTTTCAAAAACAAAAACTGAACTTCATAAAAATGTAACTTCAAGAACATTAAGGGCTTGGAAGACAGAAGCATATTGCCATGGCTGACTCTCGTGCCAACCCAAATTTAAGACATCCTGTGATACTTTTCCTCAACAGAAAGTCGTATTTCTCACTGCAAACAATAATGACATTTCTTACGAGACTACCACATCTTGATATTTCTTACAAGGGCAGAGACAAATCATCTTGCTCCTCTGGCAACAAAGATCTATCTTATCACCATGTTATGTCTGAAACATCAATTAAATTCATATTATGCTCCATCTCTAAAAATTAATAAATGAAAAGGCTGCATGTATTTCATAGAGGCCATAAGAATTTTCTGTTCAAGAATCAAATACCAATAATCATTACGCAGTTTTCACTACAGAACACACTTGCTGATTTGATTCACTGCAATCTGAAGTATTTCAGTGGGTATGTTTAAATAAGTCTCAAGCAGTGACAAGAAAAAGCAGATCAACAAACTATTCAGGGCCAACTCTAATCTCTGCCATTGTTTTAGAAAAACAACAGACGCCCCTCACTATCAAACTGCGGTTACAAATCCACTCACATCTGTTGGCATTGCAAATTGCTTCACACACAAAGTATACACCATATAAACACATAAGTAAATAAATACATGATTCATAAGGAGTTTAAGCTTCCATTCCATTTAAGTATAGAAATATACCCATCATCGACTCATTCGCTAGGCAAAATAATTACTAGGAAAAAAAGTCTTCTGCTCTGTCTGGAGCATCATGACCCAGAACCCAGCTTTTCAGACTTGATTTTCTCATTCCATACACAGTTTGACAACTGAGCAAATGCAGTAGACTGAAAACTCATCTGTGTGTAAACAAACCTATTTGATTACACAACTGTAAATACTTACTCTTACCTCATCCTCTACAGGGTATAGATTTTGTTCTGAGCAGGGCATCTTAACGTGCTTGTTGTCCCACAAATCTTTGTAGTGAGTTGGAAAAGGTTTAGGTACCTCTCCTTCCCTCAGAAGATCTACCTGCAACACAGAAGGAGAGGGGGGAAAAGCTCAGACTCTACTTTCAAGTTTCTAAATGGAAGAAAGAAAAAGCAAGCAAAAAAGGCAGTTTAAAAAAGCTCTCATCTACAGCCACCCTTTTTGGAAAGGGGTAAGCTACAAACTGACCACATGATGGATATTCAGTTAGAAAAAAATCCACCTGCTAATCTTACATTATAGTGGTTGAATAGAATGTTACCTTACCATTTGACCTCTTGAAACACACTCAAGTAAAGGTAATATATTCAATTCTTGTATATCGAATTACCAGCTAAAGATTTCCTCATTTATGAATTTAAGTATCTACACAGTTTCATTCAAATATTTTCAAAATATAGTTTCAGATAGTCATGTGCAGAAATAATATTTTTTAACCTAACACTGAAAACCACGAGAAATCATTATAAATAGAGCAGTATTTCAAATTTTCTCCACAGAACATCAGAAACATAAAAATAAATAACACTATGTTCTTAAAGACTTGATATACAGCTCTCAGGCAGAACTGATTGTCTCAGAACGTGTGTTTAAACTCAAGGTGCTTTTGTTTTGGTTGGGATTTATCCACAACCCTACAGGTTTCTGGTCACATTTTATTTCAACAATAATTGGACTGAACAGTACTCTAAAGCATTAAAGCCAAACATATCAGATTCAAACTAAAATGAAGTGGTAAAACTGCTAGAAATTCTTCTTCATTCTTTGTCTTTTTCATATCTTGAGCCTTTTGTTCATCTTGAACCCAAATTAGAATCATATCAAAATGAAAATGTGGGAAGTACAAATTTTACTTGAACATGTGTTTAAATGTTTAAATTCTCACAGTTTATAACTCAGACAAAGAAACACACACACTCCTATGCAAAACAAAAATACTTCTTCCAAACAAGAGACAGGCAGTAAAACCATAATTATGTTTCTTGTGGATCTTAATATCCTAATTCTGTGCACCAGAAAAGTCAATTTTCAGGAAAATCAGTTGCCTGAGCCCACCCACAAGGAATGGCAAAGAAATAGTATTAGCAGGATGTGGAAATCTAAGAGTAACATTTGGCACTTGCCATTACTGAACAGTTCAGTAAGACATTTGGTTTCAGGCAGCACACTGAGCCATCCTACCCTGACAGTCACTGTGTGATTGGCAGAGGGGCGCAGGTGAGGCAGACGGGCCCCACACGCCGGCATCCTCCTCATCTCCTCGATGGGTGTTCCAAACCACTTCTTGTTACTTGGAAGAGGAGGTGGCACATATTTAGGACTCTTCCTTCCTGGCCTCTGGGGTTTGAACTCACACTTGTCTTTCCTGCTGTCAAAATAAAATATGTTGAAACATTTTATTTCCACTGAAAAACATGGTAGGCAAATACACAAACTTCCAACCCAGGGTTACAGTCATAGCAGAGTAATTTATTTGCAAGCCTCTGCTGTGGCCCCAGGACAAAGCTCTATTTGGGGAAAACTCCCACCACCACCAACCTCTTCCCTCCCAGCACACACAAGTACATAAACACTCTTCTCTACAGGCTGCAAACACCTTCACAGAACTGCAGTGGGTTAGCAAGGCAGGGTATTCCTCTGCAGAGCCATCCTTCCCAACAGGATCTCTTTATCCATGGACAGGAGACAGACTCGGTGGTCTGCATCTGTCAGGATACCTTCTACAGCCTTTTTTCAACTGCTAGAAAACAAATGTGTGACTGCACAAATGCACATATTCCTTCCTCAAACTGAAAATTTAAAAAAAAAAAAGAAAAGAAAAAAGAAAACAAATTCCTTAAGCACCCTTTCTCACCGGGGTTGTATTTCTCACATCAGGTAATGGAAGTAGACATTTAGAAGTAATCAAAAAAACACTTGCATCATTCAAATATATGCAAGAGCAGATGAACTAATTGTCTTTAATGGCCAAAGGTATTTGCATGGACCTGAGATATTTTGGGGAAGAAAAATCTGAGCCTGTTGTATGTTCGACATAACACACTGGGTCCTGGCCCTTGTGCATAACCCTGGCACAGCACTACTGATGTCTGAAACCTGCTGGATACACTACTGCTTCTTCCCCTGCAAGTTAAGACCTGGGCCAGTCTCATCTGCTGTAGACCTGGTCTAACAAAAACCAGCAGCAAACCTTAAGGATTTTCTAATCACTCTCTTAAGCACTATAGGCAATACCACTATTTTTCCTGGCACTGAGGTTCATACCTTCATATCATCTTGTTTAGGCCCCAAAGAGAAAAAAACCATCTCTTTACAGCCTCATGCTCTACCTTACTGATTATTCTGTAAAGCACTGACAGAATTCCCATCTATCCATTAAAAAAAACCCCCACACTTTTGCATGACTTTCCCTTCTCAAACATCAATTTATTGTAACACACAATGCTCTAGCACTGAACAATACAAGCCTCAACATCTGCTGCTTTGCTCAACAGCAATTCATTTAGTGAGAAGAGAACTCTCTAAAGCCATTATTTTAAACTTTAAAACCCCCCTTTTCTTAGACGTTTTTTAAGAAAAACGCATGGATGAAGAATTTGCTAAGAACGACTCTTTTGTTTTACACACTCAGCCTATTCCTAGGATTTCTCCAATGAAAGCTCCTGCTACCCCATTAGCCACCCTCTGTCAGTCTCTCTTCCATTTCCTCGAAGCTCCTTGTGCTGCTCCTCACACCCAGAAACTCTGTCCCAGTCTGTGAAACTACTTCCTCACCCTTAAGGATTTGGGTCTAGTGAGGTAATTGCATGTTCTACCAACACACACAGCCCTTTTGTTTCTGCTCACTTCTTAGCTGCTAATTCACTTTCTCAGCTCCCACTGGAATCTAAGCTCTTCAGAGCAGAGATTATCCTTTTGTTCTTACACAACACCTGGAGTTCAGAGTCCTGTGTCATGCTCACGGCTTCTATGTCCACTGCTGTAGTGTGTAACCATGAGTCCTTCTCTCTAACAAATTGTGGATAAAGCCAAACAAAGCAAAACAAACAAACAAAAAAAGAAACAGATCTCTACAACTGCTTTCAAAAGTGAAATTTTTCATATCTATTTCAATCAAAGCATCAACAGCACTGATGGTTCAACAAAGTAAGATTCACTACTTTTGATAGGTGCAACTAATAAAACCAAAAAACTACCAGTTTCTTCAAGGATTCTGAATCAAATAATGAATTCTAAAGATATACCCCATAAAGCACTCCTGCACCACCATTCATGTTCAAGCATTAAAAATCCCACGGTTTAAATCACTGCTTTGATAAAGAAAACCAACTTCCTACAGTGTGTTAATCCCCAATTTTAACAGATCTGAAATGGTTTTAAAAATTGTACTGGACAAACATATCCTTTAAAAAGGCACAAGCAGTCCTATTAAAAATAAGTTCAATCTTATATCAGAGTGGTCTTTGGGTCTTAAAATATATTTTATCAGACTCTTTATACAATCCAGCCTCCAAAGCTCTATGACTAAAGAGGAAATTTTCAAGCATGAAAATACCAGATGAAGCAGACAGATAGAACACTACCTTTTCTCCTCAACTTTAGGTATCCTCATGAAGTGAGAGGTGATTTTGGAGTCTCTCTTCACACCTGGTTTTGCACCTTTGCATTCTGATGACGGAGCAGGAGAGATTGCAGGTGGCTTTGTATGCAGACCGTCCTCCTTAACAGAATTATCTGTTTCCTCAAAGCTTCCACAGACCTTGGCAGAAAAATGTGACTTTCTAGTCTCCAATTCAGCATCCCCATATTGAATTCTAAAAGATTTGTTTATGGATTTTGACATATTATTCTCCTCTCGCTCATCCAGAAATGGACTTGTTTCTTCATCAGCCTCTGACCCATGGCAGCTATTTTTGGAATTATCTACATCCATTGGTGACTCTGGTTCACTCTCTTTCTCAAAAGCAGGTGAGTCCCCTGAACTGCTCTGACATTTGCTCAGTTTCCCAGGACCTCCAAGATCAGGTAAACAGGCATCACAACCAGCATCTGAAAGTGGGCTTTCTGGAATGACATCGCCTTCCTCTTGTTCTCCCATTAAGCAGACAGAATTGCAACTCTTCAGCTTCTGTGAATTGCACGAAGCCACCTGTCCACCTGTGTCACTGTCTTTGGAAGGAGGTTTTGTGTTTCCTGTTTTCAAAGACTGGCCTGATGACAACTTCCTCTGAGTCCAACTCTCACTGCTTTCCTCACAGCCTCTCTGGGCCTGCTTGCCAGTTTTGTGCATCTGATCAATGTTGGCATTTTTAAAGAGGTCTCCAGACTGGGGCCCCTTCACAGGATCTGTATCCAAGGCAGCATCTTTGTCCTCAGCCTCCCAGTTACACAAGCTGCCCACCTGAGACAAATTTACAGGCTTTGCACCAACTTCCACAGACATTTTTGTGTAATTTTGCTGACAAGTGCTCTCTAGCTTTTTCACATCATGCTCACAAAAGTTCTCTTTTTTAATGGAAGTCATCTTGGGATTTACTTCAGTATTGTTATTACTTTTGCTGTGTAAGCTGCGGAAGAGAAGTCAGGGAATTCAATGTCTTATTTCCAAACAAAATTTCTGTTTGTGTTTTTTTTAAGGAACAATGATAAACAAACAAGTACAGATCTGTAAGTAAGCACTACCAGGATCAACAACTTCTACTGCACTGAGGAATGTAGCTTACTAGCAACCTGTTTCCATTTAAATGCTCCAAAGGATGATGAATCAGTTGCTTACCTTAGGAAACTATTCATTATCCTTATTTTCATACCTAAACAGTATGAGGTTGCTACCCTCATACTGTTACAGCTAAATAGCTAAATATGTAGCTATTTTCTACAGATGAAAAAAACATCAGAAGTCATGACAAAGTCTTCCATAACTTTCATTTTAATCCATTTAATACAGTGAGTAAGGAAATCAGTGGGTTTAGGGCCTTTCCCTCAGCTACAAATTCATCTTCTAGAAGAGCAGGGCACAGCAGTCCAAAGTCTCAAAAACATCCAATTACTCCCTTACTTTTATAAACAGCCCATGACTCTTCAAAAAAAATCACCATAGAAAAGCACAAGTGTAAAATATATTTAGAACTGGTAGCAAATTTAAAAGATACATTACATCAGTTATTTTTTAGCAGCAAAATAACCTGATTTGTCTTTGTGTAAGAGAGTGCAGGATAGAAACATGTCCTAATGGTTACACAGACAAATGAAGTGAGTTTTGTAGGAGCAGATGAAACTTTTTGAGGAGACACAGGAAAGTCATTTCACATTTATGTACTAATTTGTGTGTCCATGTATTGATAAAGAAAATTACTTAGATGGCACATGAATATTAAAAAAACCCTGATTAGTCTTGGTGAATACATTGCTCTGAACAGTATCTTCCCCTGAAGGTATTGTTACAAGTTTGTATATTACTGATGCAAAGCAAACTCTGGTCATTGCCCAGCTTCTCATCCACAGTAAAAAGGAAAATATGCAATTATCACACAATCCTATATTCAGTAACTGAACATCTTAGTAGATTCCTGAAGGCATTAATTCTCTCCATGAATGATAACAGATCTCTTATAAAAGACCACTCAGGATAAGGAGAGAGCATTCACACCTCTACCACTACAGAACTAAAAAAAAAGGGAGCTTGGAAAGGATTTTAGAGGGGTTTATGTACAAACAATTCCATTTCCCGTGTCTGCATTTGTTCCTGCAAATTTTGAGGAAAGGAAATAAAACTTATGCTATTGGTGCCATCTGAATGACTCTTTAAAGGTACTAACAACATCTATTGCCAACTTGAGATATCAAATCTAACAGAAAGACAGCATTTAAATTAAAACCATGTTAACTGCAATAGAAAGGCACATGAAATGTTTACACAACTAATCTGCTGCTTAAAACTGACTAGGCTGTAATTTGTCAGCAGGGAAGGAGGAATGCTATTCTAAAGGGAATTAAAAAAAAAAACAACAAACAATTCCCTCCTTAACATCCCTGATTTACTGCAACCTGTAATTAGCTCTGCATACCTCTGTATTCATCATTATCATTAGTCTTCCCAGCTGTTTTAGCACTGATAAGGATTTCAATTTGTATTTATTAGAAAACATCAGTGAAAACTAAATCAGGACATTTACAATGGCAACTACAGAAAAATATTATTTGATATTGCTCTGCAGCAGTTAGTTAAACTCTTTGGAGTTTAATTTTAATGCTGCCTTGCAATCATTGCTCCTGACAGCATATTTGCAAAAAGTATCAAACTTTACCTGGTGCCATTCAGCAGCAAAACTTTTAGAACATCTTTTATAAAATAACCTGAATGCACATTTGAGCACCTGTAAATTCTGGTTGAAACTAAATGAAGCTGCTCATGTTTAAACTACAATCACAGTCCAATGAGACTAACTAAAATGTAAAATAACAACAAAACTGAGTTGACCACAGGACTATCAGCCAAAATCTATAAATGTTAGTGCCCTATGTTAAACAAAAATGAAAGCAGAGCTGTTGACCAAGGGCATAGTTTGACATTACAGCTCACTTCACCCAGTGGTTGACTGCTACTGGAAGCAAGTCCCATTTTGCCTTCCCTTGCTGAAGGTTCCCATCTTTTTCTTTGCATGCTTCAGGAATCTCTGTCATCAAGAAGTTTGGGTTTGGGGGTTTAGAGGAGAGGGATGGGGGACTAGTCAGCTTTTTGTAAGAAAAGTCAGTAACTCAAGAGGAAGGCAGCAGAACTGGGGTTGCCTCTACTTATCCAGCTGTACTGGCAACCTGCACCTTTATCTCCCCCAGGCCCACTCACAGAACACAACTTTTGAACAGGTATGCTGTGCATTTTACCTTTTGGAGTCCGTTGTCTTGGGTCCTTTATTCTCCAACCAACTGGTAATTGTCTGCTGTTTGCAAACTGAAAAACCACAGTTCACTGGTTACTACATGGAACACAATAAACCTGCAACATCATTGCATATGAATAAGGTAACTTGCACTGGATGAAGATAAAAACACCTCAATTAAGTCCTCATTAGCATCTCTACTTTAGGGAGGATCTAGACACCAGTAGTATTAATCTGCTGTCACTTTTGTAATAATCTTTATAAATTCTAGTCTTGGTGTGTGGTGGTTTGTTTTTGTTTTTTTTTTCATCCAACATCGTTCTTTTAAAATCATTAAAAGGTTAAGAATACACAGTGAATGTCTAGGAAAAAAAAAGGGGGGGGGGGCAATTTGAACTTTCAGCCCTCATCATTACCTTTAATCACCACCACATCCAGTCCCAAAGTCTTCTGCTGAATTTTGGAACAGAGGCAACATGACATAGCTTAAAACAAACAAAGAATGAACAACTAGACACCTTAGAGGACCCATCCAAGGACTTTATTTGTAAGTAGCATACTGGGAAACATAAGGCTTAATACAACCATAGGACACACAAGAAGTGACAAGTGCTCTGAAAAGGACTTTTTCTTTTCCCCTCCATTCATAAACAGTTTGAAAAGCTTTTCGATGCTTACTACCCAAAAACAGCAACAAAACAAAGGCCAGAATTTTTTCAGATTTACTACCAACAACACAGTTCCAGCGTTATTGGTATATTTTTGCCACTCAGACAAGCTTTCAATTGAACTAATTATGCAGAAACTTGGCGGGGGGTATTAGGGAGAAAAAAAAAATCGAAGCAGTAATTTCATAACTGGAAAGTAATCTTGATTACTATAATGAGTTTTTAGTTGTGTTTTGTTGTTTTTATTCAAAGGTAATTCTGCAAATGTGGCAACTAGCTTCCATTTTCTTGCTTTCCATTTGCCAGGAGAAAGTACCTACCTGCTACTGCTGAGTGTGCAAAGTGTTTACTCACTGCTTTCAACTGGGTAGGTAACATTTGTAGTGCCCTTATTGTAACAATAATTTTGCAGAATTTAAAAACCAGTACAGCAGACCTGGCTCTTCTGATTTAACAATCACTATGGGCTTTCTCTGCAAATAGAGCTTGTGTAACTTGTATCAAGGGTAGCTCAGGCCTTAGGTAACTCGAGAGACATTGTTTCATAAACACTTTCCCACAGCTGGTTATCAAATATCCTCATCAGAGGATATGATAATTTCTAGAACAAGAAGTAATCTCCAGAAAATGCTTAAATGGTTTTAAGTTCCTCTATAATGGCACAAATAATAGTGCAAAATTGCCATTATGTGACTGGGTGACCAGGGGGCAATGCCAAGCTGTGTGCAGGTTGCAAGCACAAGGATACCTGTGCCATGGTCAATCTTAAATGCTCAGCCTCACCACACTCAGACAAGAACAGACAGATTTTATGAACTACAATATTTTTACTTCAGATTCACTACATTGAAGTCTATTAGTCATTCTGATTACCAAATTTCACCTTCCTACATTTGAAGTATTAACCCAAATTGCCCACAGGTAAGGGAAAAGCAGCAGCCAGAAAAAAAACCAACCAACCTGAAGAGACATGTGAAAACATGGGACAAATAAACCTCTTCAAAGGCAGCTGACTAACTCCTGAGGTATAAACTTGTGTTGAGGAAGAAATATTTATTCACAGCACAATAAACAGAAATTGTGGCAGCAGTATCAAAACAAAATGGCTTTGGTCTGAACTTTAAAAACTCAGTAACCATGTAAGCCCTACAGCCAATGTAACACACATCACTTTCACACTGCCAGCATTGCTTTTTGCTACAGAAAAGGTGGTGAGAACAACAAAAAGACAACACAAACGTACTTTCAGGGTAAACAACAGAACCAGACCTTGCTGTAAGTTTTAAGTGGTGTCTAAGTTTCTATTCAAGATTCCCCAACTCATTCCTATAAAACAAATCACTCCCTCAGTCTACCTCTGAGAAAAACAACTTAATTTTCAACTCTGTAGGAGTGCATCACTAGAGTTGCAAACTATTATCTGCTCAAAGTTGCCTCTTAGCCGCCGGTTACTGAGATTTAACTTATCAGCTGCAGACTACAGCAAATCCGTTTGGGGTCTTTTTCCCCTTCCCTGCATTCCTCTCTATTCCTGTAAGAGGCAGTTTGTCGTACATTACAATTTTATTCTGACAGCGATAGCTCCAAATAAGAAACAAAACTAAGGAAGCCACGTGGGAACTCTTTTGGGCAGCGCTGCCAGGCGGCAGGAGGGGCAGCCACCCCTGCCCGCCCCGCGGGGCTCCGGCCCGGCAGCCACCGCCCGTGTGGGCTCCTGCCACTGCCCCCGGCTCGCCCTCCCTGTGACAGTCCGACACAACCCCCGCCCAAAGCCATTCTTCCTGCAGAAAGTATTCACCCTCTCTGCTGCAGAACACGCTCCCTTTGGCGGCTCGCATCTCTCTGGGATGATCTGCACTATCAGTGCAAGTTTGCAAAGAGTCAGGCACAAAACCAAGCTAAATATCCTGCACCCAGGGCCGTCTCCGAGGGGGAGCAGCATGCACTGAACAGCGCGGTCGGCTCCGCCGGGGACCGGAGCGGGAGATAATTCCAGCCCGAAGGAAGGGCAGGAGCTCCAGGGAGACTCCGCGCACAGGCACAGGCGGCCTCGCCGCCCAGGGATGCCCGGGGCAGCAGCAGCTCGCAGGGCTGCCCCGAGCAGCACAGAGGGGTCCGGGCCCCGCCGGCCCGTCCCCGCACGGACACACCGAGCGGCACAAGGGGCGGGGGCCACTCGGACCCCGGGGAACCCCGTCCCGCCGCCCCAGGGCCCACACAAACCAACCTTTGTTCCCCACGGCGGTGGCGGGGCTGCCCCCGGGCCCGTCCTGCCGCTGTTCCGGGGCGCCGCCGGGGCTGCCGGGGCCGGGCCGGGCTCTCTTGCGCGGCGGTTCCTGCCCGTAGCCCGCGCTCATCCTCGGCGGGG
>VYXB01011839.1:902878-936389 GCA_013397135.1 Pachyramphus minor
ACTGCGCTCGCCCCATCCCGGAGCTCCCGTTCCGCTTCCCGGGAGGCCGGGGCCGCCTTCTAACGAGCTGTGCAACTTCACGGCAGGATCTTCCCTGCTTCCGCGCACGAGGTGTGCCCCCCTTTGCCTCACAGGATGTGGATCGTTACTCGGGAAGTTGGTGTTGAACTGCTCTGTGTATTTATTTTTTTCTTTCAGTGACTGGAATGAGCCCTTTGTCACCGTATTTAAACTTGGATCCCAAGTATCTAGTACAGGTGAGAAGAGGGTTTGTTTTTATCGTGTAGAACTCGATCCCAGTGCTCGCACGACCGCACGTGAACACCGCAAAACTCTGGCAGTGCTGTGCGGGGTGTGCTGATGTATTGAGTGGTGAACAATTTTTGAGTATTGTACGTAATAAAAGCTTGCAGTGCCATGGCATCTAGAAGAGACAGCCAGTGAGAATACAGAGGGTTGGTGAGGTTGTTTTAGTACAAGCCTGCTGCTGGGGAGGAGAGGAGATGTCCCTCCCTGCCCTGAGGCTGGCACACCCCAGGCACCCTCACAGCAGTCCTGGCATTGGTCACACGCTGCCCTGAGCCCCCTCAATCAGTAACAGCAGCCAGAATCTTTCCACTCATCAACTAATCATGGATTAGTTTTCTGATCATCATCACAACTGTGAGAATTCTGATGGTTCAGGGATTGGTCTTCAGAACTCTGTGAAGTTCTGAACTCTACAGGTGTTCAGCCAAACCCCAGACCTGATAACAGGGTTTGTCATCATAGCAGCAGCAAATATCCCACCACTTCCCTTATGTCACTTCCCAGCTGAAGGGGGACCATCAGGAAGTGAAACTTCCCATTTTGTTCTGCAGAACAATGTGGCTTAGTATTAGTTAATATGAAATGATGGAACCATAAGGAAAAAAAAATTATTTGAACACCAGTAATGTTTTCCTTTTTCAGCAATATTAACTGTAGCTGAAAATGTTTCAGTTAATGCAATTAGGATGCATATCTGAGTGATTTTATTTAGATAGTATTTTTCTGTATATGTGGTTCATTATCTGAGAGAGCATTAAATTTTGTAGAATTAGCACAGTTGCATAGGATCTGCTTATCTGTGTGCCTTATGTTTGATGGTACACTGTTTATTCTGTAATTGGAAGCTCTGAATGCAGTTCTGAGGGCTGTTTATTATGTTTCTCTTTTATTAGAAGTTGTTATAGCCCAGATTACAATGCAGCATTCCCATAATGGCAGAAAACAGGGGATGTGCCTCTGTTTGTGTGTTCACTAGTGGGACCTGCTGTTGTTGAGTGGTCAGAAAAATGCTGAGTGACTATTCAGACTTCTCCCAAAAACACTCTCTAAGGGTGTCTTGTTTCCTTAGTACAGTTTGTCTGAGAATATGTTGATGTTAAAAGTGGTATAGCAGAGGCTGTAGAACAAAGCCTGTGTATATACCAAGAGATTTTAATAACAGAAGAGAAATTTGCTTTAAACTAAAAGGTGTTGGCATCAGCATCATGGTACAGTTCTAAAAATACCTCTTGATGTAACACATAGGCTACAGTCTGTGTTGTAACACTTCACTGCCCTTAAGTTGTGCTGAAATAAAAGGGAAATGCATTGAAATAAAAAGGGAATTCCATTTAAGTGCGAGAAAGTTTTGGGGTTTTTACCCAAAGAAGTTGCCCAGACAAGCTGCGGCGTCTCCATCCTTAGAGAAGCACAAGACCTGGGAGTGACTGAGTGCCCAGTACTACCTGACCCTACTTTAAGCAGTGTGGGTTGCACCAAGCAATCTCGACGTGTCCCTCCGATTCTAAATATTCAAGGAAGAAGAAATAGCTAATATGTTAGAATACAAGAGCTTAAATTATTAGCCTTTAAATTTGGGGCTTCTGTGAACAAAAGAGAGGTGAGGGTCTCCTGTGTTCAAAGACCGTCTGTTTGCTTTCTGAAGCAGGGGAAAAGCCTTATTGTTGAGAACCTTACATTTTGATTCTGGCTTTCCCATAATAACAAATGAGACAATGGTACTCACTATTTAAAACCCACTTTCTTGGTTGGTCCAATAATGCAGGCACAGAACAAAGCATTTCCTGCAATGTTTTGTTGCCTTCAGCAGGTAACACGCATTATAAAATGCTATTTTTGGCTTCTGCTATTGGCAGAAGGTCAGAGATTGGGCCTCCTTGGTTGTTGTTATAGAAACTTAAATGTTACATACAGGACTGGTTCATCTTGACTTTTGGGGCAGTAGTGAAAACTTAGAAACTGCTAACTAGCATATGCACTGAGTTTCTTCAACAATCTAGTCAGAAGAAAGATAGAAACCATATTACATGTTCAGTTTATTGATACAATATTTACAATTTTAGAAGCCATATATTTTTCCTGTGTTGCCATCCACATTTAGTGTCAAGTATGGGCCAATAAAACCCCTTAGAATGCAATTCCTTGAGCTGGCAGTTGTTGCAGTCGTGTATCAGTTACAGAGGGCGTGAGTAATACTATGACTGGAAAGCACAGAAGCACCTTATCAACACATGTGCATCCTGTTCACATCTAATTGAAAAATTTCTTTGGCCCACCTTAATCTCTAGACAGGTGCTGGTTTCTCTAGGCTGTTTCTCTACAGGTTCTTCACAAGCCTGTCCCTGTAAGAGAAAGCTGCACAGGTAAAAAACTACTGACCTGGCATATTTCATGCCTGATCATTAATTTCGAGTGTATTCCTAATTTTTTCACCTCTTCAAAATAGGTCACTTATTTCAGCGCATGGAAATACTTCTTTTGGCACAAAGGCAGTTTTTCTTTAGTGTCAGAGTAGTGGAAAACCATAATTAAGGCATTATTGCATCAATATAGGTTGCTCAGTGAGAAAACAGTGCTGCATAATCAGACAACAGGAAGGTTTTTGGAGGGCTTGTTTTGCCTGCTGGAAGATGTAGTAAATAATTAAGCAAATATTCATTAAAAACATAAACAACCAACAACCGACACAGTATGAGTTCCTTGGCTGACTGATATAATTTCTAAAAATTAGGAGAGCTAGAGAAAAAAAAAGCTCTCAGTTTAAAAAGTCCTTTTTCACACTTTATAAAGTATACATGTACTGTATTCCTTGTCTCTGCTAGTGTAGGCGAGAATTTTCCAGAAACACTCATATCCATCTTTAGTTCATTGCATGAATTAAAGGAAAAAGATTAACATGACGTACATTTTGAAGTAGGTACATGTGGAAAATACAAAAGCATTTGGTTTTTTTTTCCCCCCAGGACACAGATGAGTTTATCTTGCCCACAGGAGCCAACAAAACTCGAGGCAGATTTGAGCTGGCCTTTTTTACCATTGGAGGATGCTGTATGGCAGGTAGGTGGTTGTGTTTTCCACTTTTCCCAGTTGTGCAGGTAACACCTGTGCACTACAGTAATTGATAAGTTGGTAAGTGTCTTGGTCTGCAAGACATTGTTTGGTCTAATCTTACAGGAACGGATACTTGACTTCAGTCTATACACTGAAGTCCATTCTCAGTATTTGTTTCTAATATTGTTTCAGGGGTTTTTTGTTACTTTTTCTTCTCAAAAAGTAATAACTGATATTGTGCCAACCAGGGGCAACGTTTGGTGCACTCAATGGTTTGAGACTTGGCTTGAAGGAGACACAGAACATGCCGTGGTCAAAACCTAGAAACGTACAGTAAGTGTTCCATCTCAAAGCAAAGTACACCTTAGTGACAGAGCTGTTTCTTCCAGCTTGTACAAGGTCAGATATGAATCTACTGCAAAAATAAATGCCTTTCTTTTCTTTAGTAGGGACAAATGGGAATCAGTATTTGTTTTCAACAAGTTATCAAATGTTTTTCATTATAATGGTGTTCACTTCAAGCTTTTTGCTTTTCCTTTAGTCACAGTTGGTGTGTCCTCTGACTTACCTTAAATAACTTGAGAATAAATTACTACCTTGATGTTTATTAAAAATCTACTTCAAAGGCAAAACAGTGTTTTTATATGTTGAAATACTCCCAGAGGCAGCAGAGTTTGCTTTGAGCTATTTTTTGCTGTCATTTTTCTGGGAGCGAGTCGCCCTTTCTTTCCCAAACTTTTCAAAACCAGGAGAAGATTAAAATGCAGAAGCTGGGCCTGCCTAGGTTTGCATTAGGAATGACATTGGTGCGTGCTGCTCAGCAAGTGTTGCAAGATGGAAGTTGTTCTGGATTACGGCATCCATGAGCACCCACGGCGTTGCCGTGATTGCACCTTACCTGATTGTTTGACAGAATGCAGTAAAAAACATGAGCATTTTTTTTTTCAACAGGATGGTTCTGCTAGAATTAATGGTAGTTTAGATATAACTATAAGAAAACCTAAGTAAGGAGCCACAGGAAATCAGAGGAGTGGAATAACTAGGGGAAAACAGTTTTCACACCCAGAATACTTTATAACAAGGGAATTTTAGAGGAGGAACTTAATATTTCCTGGTACAGTTTATACTGTGTCTGCCCCATTTTAAATTCTATTTCTGTATTCAACTCCTTTATCAAAATATTCACCACTATAATTACAGCTCTTGTCTAGATGAACAGAATTGTATATGTATTTGGAATGAGCAGAGTTGGACAAAACCATGTGGTTAAGCACAAACTTGGGTGGGTCGAGGCCAGGAGGTGGCAGTCAGTGCACACCCTGCTGTTATCCTGGCCCTGCAAGGGAAAGGCTGCTGAAGGTCATCACCTTCAAACAGTGCATTAAGTTCTGAGAGTGAGATTTGCCTAGATTTCCTACAAATTTATCTGTACGCAGATTTTATTTTTTTATGATATCTCAATGTGTCATGGTTATAATTATCAGTTTTCTCATCAATTCAAAATTGATGTAAAGTTAAGAAGTGGGGGTGGGGATTGTAGTTAAGGAGAGGTTGTCAGTACCCTACTCTCTTGGATTTGTTTGAAACAAGAGAAAAAAAAGTTTTCCGTTATTGTTTAGTTCATTGCCTAACCATATTCAGTAATAACCTGTGTCCTAATGAAAATTACTTTAAAAATGAAAGGAAAATAGTAGAAAATTAAACCAGAAAGTACATAGCATGTGACTTTTTCATTGCTTTAACTGATAAACCAAGTTCCAGTGGTAGTCAGCTGTCCAGAGCAATGCTGTGCCTGTGATAGTGTTACACTGCTGGGAGATAAAGATCAGTCATTTCTTCTGGCTGCTGTTGTCCCCGTTCTGGAGACAGCTGAGGCCAAAAAGAAGTGTCACTGTGCTTCCCTGAGAGCGCGCCGGAGGTTTCCTTTCCCTCTGTAGTGCTAGTCTGGGAGCATACATAACACATACCCAGGGTTCTTCACCTTCTGTTGGTGCTACACTGGGCAAATGGAATTGCAAAGGATTGCCTCTCTTCTTCCTGACTTGCTTTAGTTCAGAGTTGTTTTTAGTCCCACTTGCTCAGGCATTGCCACATTCCCTGACACACAGTCCTTCTGGAAGGGCACTCTGGCTTTCCTGGAGGCCTTTCACCGGGTTACCTCAGCATAAGTGTACCAGTCGTTCTAGTGACTGTGTAGTCAGCACGTAAGGAACACCCAGGGTAGGAAAGCTGTTTGAAGGGAAGAGATTTGAGTCTTGGGGAGGATCAAGTTTGCTCCTGAAAAGAGATAAAGATTTTCTTAATATTTGACAGGACTGAATATTTGCTTTCAGTATTGACTGCACGATATCCACCATAGAGATTATGTATTACCAAGTTGTGTGGTTTTCCTTAATGTTTTGTTTTGAAGAGCTTTCAGTTCATTATTCCAGTTTTGTTAACCACATGTGTGGTGTAAACACACATGATGTCATAAACATTGCCTTGATGTAAACACAGAGCACTAAAACATTTTCTTACCTTTTAAACTCCTTCATAGAATTCTAAATATGGTGACAAGGCAAGGAGCATTATGGGCTAACACACTGGGATCACTGGGTAAGTAAAGTCATTCTTTTGCAGAGAAAATAATGTAATTCTTGGGAAAGTGTATTTGTATATTCTCTAAACAGAAGTATTCTCTAAATATTCATTATTAAATCCACTGTAGAAAAAAATGCAGCTTATTTTCTTTGGGACGTGAGGACGTTTCAGTAGAAATCAAAAAAGAAAGGCTAAAATAGGGTTTGAAGCATAAGTAACTAAAAGCCTTTCATTAAACCCCAAAGTTTTTACCATATTACAAACAAGAACTGTAGCTATAGAGTAAAAGAAATAACTAGAAGTTACAGATAATGCTTATTTGTTAATAAATTAGTTAATTCACAACTTAAGGCAAAAAAATATAATTTAATACTTCTGAAGTAACTTTACTAACCTACAGAGAGACTCAGTGGTCATGTGATCAACTGCCTGATTTTTGTTTCCATTTAAAGAGTCAACAAAATATTTATCTGAAGCAGAAGAGTGATAGTGACTACAGAGATTTATCCTTTAATGATGGTGCATTAGCTAGAAAAGTCACATATGACATTACCTACTCTAAACCTAAATATTGCTCATAACTAATATGGGTTAGGAAAAAAGAGAAAAGAAAATGATCAGTAGCCTGATGTATGAAAAAAAGACTTCTGTGAACTGGGGTTTGGGTGGGGAATGGGCTGTGAAATAAAATCACATCAGTTGCCTTAGGAAAACTGAAGATTTCATGCAAGCCAGTGAAGTATCTAATGCCCTAGGGAATACAAGCTCTTTGGCCTTCCCCTTACCCCCAGTCTTCCCCAGTCTTAAAAGACCAAAAGTTACACAGTACCTCTGAAAGGAGAAATCTGAAACTGATTAAATTATTTTGAAGAAGAATAATGATGGAACTCATTGCCCTACAATATTGTAATGGAAGTTAGCAATATTAAAATCAGATTACATCATGTTATAACCCTACATATATTTGAATTTTGAGAAATGCATCAAAGCATAGGCTAAATTGCATTTATTACATTTTCTTTCAGTCTTATTTTTAAAGAGTAGATTAGCTGCTATTCAAATCAGACATTAGCTTTTGAGGCATAGTAGAGAAGCCACAGTTAGAGAAAGGATTCTGAACTACAGCGAAAGTGTAACTTTTTTCATAAGAGATGCATTGATTGCCTGGTGAGTTTTATTGTGCCATTTTTAGGTTGGTTGTTTTTTCTTATTTTTCATTCCAAATCTAATCAAAACATGGCTGAAAACTGAGATGCAGACACACTGCAGTTCAAGGTTCCAGTTTAAGTGACACATTAACATGTTTTTTCAGCTGTGTTTGAAGAAAGATTACTCAAGAAAGTGTTTGTGCATTCCAGTAACAAATTGTTATTTTTCTTACAAAATACAGCCTCCAAAATCAGAGAGTTGAGCTGAACTTTATATTTGGGGATTTGGTATAGCTCTGTCTTGTCCTAGCTACTAGAGAAATTCCTTCCAAAGGAGCTGAATTATTTTTGCTTTTGATTTTGCTTGTGCAGCATTTCTGTATCTCAAAGATTCTTTTTGTCACTACTGACAATTTGTGATTCTGTTCCTGAACAGGGGCAACATCTGTGTTGAACTGCTTTAAAAAATTATGTTGAATTCAGCTTTTCCTTCCCCTAACTCTTAATACTACTTGCAGCTAAGACAAGCTAAAATACCATTGGCCTGTGCTGAAAGGAGAAAGATGCTGCTGTTCAACTCTTCAACATTATTGTTGTTTTTCAGGAATGATTTACATGCTTTTTAGCAGAAGTAAAGATTTCAAAGTGCAAGCATGAATACAAGCGGGGTTTTTAATGTATTTCATTTCATGCATGAAATACATGAGGGGTGATGACGGGGTGCCTTTTCCCTTCATCAGAATGCACACATGATAGATGCATCCATACTGAAAAGCCCATGCATTTTTCTTTCTAGTTGTCTAAAGTTGTCCCAGAGCAAAATGTGCTCTAGGGATAAAGTTTTCATTTACAGCTACATCTCCTCTGCCTGTGCATGTCAAATCCCAAGCCATCTAATATTAACTTGTATATCTATAAAATAGAAAGAGGTCTGAGGAAAAAAATCACCAGAGATGGGATTTTTCAGAGGATTCCACCCTTTAAATAAGCAGAAAATCTGTGCTTCAGAAGCATAGTCTAAATAGCTACACCAAGCCTGGATTCTAACCCTTGTGCCTCAGGCAATGGGGGTTTTAACTTGAATTTTTTAATCTTTTTTTTTTTCCAGCTCTACTTTACAGTGCATTTGGAGTCATCATTGAAAAAACACGAGGTGCAGAAGATGACCTGAACACCATAGCTGCTGGAACCTTGACAGGAATGCTATACAAAAGCACTGGTAGAGTAGCAAAGTGTTTCTCCTTTTCTTCCTCATGTGCTTTGTCCTAGTTCTTAGGATCCTAGTTGCTTCTACTGCATACTGTCCTGCTCTGAAAATTGACAGTGTAAAAAATGGCTATTAGCTCAAAGTCCCCTAACCCACACAATGTTTTTTCACACAACTAAGACTACTTAAGGACAACTTGCACTTTAAAAAAAAAAGAAATCAAGCTGAATTAAATTTGATTCTTTCCAACTTGCACAGGACTGACAATAATCATGAGAGCCAAATTATGACTGTTATACCTATAGACTGACGAAACACTCAAGTATTTACTCAGGTTTATAGTAAGGTTGTATAAAGTACATACCCACCTCATTCTAAGACATGTTTTTCAGCAACAGTAGGAATAAAACCAATTGTTTCCCAAGTTCATGGGTGGATGCAGGCAAAGTGATTGGGGCAGGGGTGGAATACACAGAACATAGGGCTTGACTGCATGGACAGGAAACTTTTTACACGTGATTCACGTGATAGTAATTCATGGGTAGTAGCACCTGGAACTGCACAAAACCCTACACACATTGAAACTGATGTATTTATGAAGTTACTAAGCTGTTGGTGAAACTGTTGTCCTGTGGTAGGACTCTGGTCTTTGCATAGTGGTCAAAACCAACAACATCATTTGAGAACAGCACGACTTTAAAGTTAGTTTGCTGATGCATCCTGAATTCTTTGCAGAAGAGAGAGTCTGAGCTTCATCAGCAAAATGCCTGTCGACGCATGTTCCAAGCTTGACCATTGGAGGTATCATGTTTTTTAGAGGACTGCTGGGTACACATATTGATATTAACACATGGAAAAAAGCCTTAAGTAACTCAGTAAAGGTTTGGCTGTATGAGTCACCTGCATTTTACTGAGGAGATAATTCTAGAATTAACCTATGTACTTTTGCATATCTAACAGAGCCTCAGTGTCTCAGAAGCATTCATGAAGTCCAGCTTTATACATGGGGCAAGACAGCTTGAGCAGTCATCTTTTCCTGTTGGCCTAGACTAACTGAAACTAAAAATAATTGGCTTGAGGAGCCTCCATAAATACCAGCTTGTGCTCTTAACTCCTCAAGGGCACACAGCTCTCTTGTGATCAGCTACTTCCTTGGGTTTTCATCAGTGATATGACAGATTACCAACAACAGCTGGGTAGGGTAGCAGTGTAGAAGTCTAATGTTTTCTGTAGGAGATTAATAAGGAGAACTGCCGTCTTAGTCTCCAGCAGAACTTTCCCCCCTACCTTTCAGAAGTATAGAACTGGCATTATGTTAATCTTGTTTTGGCACAGTGCAACCACAGATAACTCCCCCAGTCACATGCACAGTCATCTGACACTACTGAAGTTTTTCCTACAGGGCCACAGTGGGACTTTCTGTTTTGTAACATAAGAACTACTGAGCTAATAGTAGCACTGATAAAGGCAAATGTAGTCAGTAAATCTGTATTCATTACAGTATTGTATTTCAAGTATGTGCCATACATATAAACCATAGTGCAGAGAAACTCAGAAGAAATAAACTTTTCACCATATGCAGGAAGTGTGACCTCAAAGATCAAGGATTATTTTTCAAAGTGAAAACGATTATATTCGGTTCTGTTTCAAGAATTTAATTACAATTTTTTTTTTTTTTATTTCATGCACTGTCCCTCTTGCTGCTCCTCCCATGCTTCCTCTCCTGTAACCTTATGCAGAATGCCCTTTGTTATTCTGTATGGTAAAACTTCTAAGTTCTGCCTTTGCTCAGCATTAATGTATATATTCACCTAGAAAAACCTTGAATATTTAAACCATATTTAAACCATGCAAATCATCAGCACACATCTGTGACATATGAAGGTTGTAATCATTTCCTGTGTTACATGGAATGTAACACAGTCGTGTTGGCATTAAAAAAAAAAAAAAAAGGAAAATTTAAAAGCTGTCACAGACACTTAGTTATAAATCTCCATATTTTAGTGTTGGCTGGAAACTCCCACAAACACGCCATTGCAAATCAAGGCTGTTCTGTAATTCATGAAGTGTGGATACGGAGGTGGAGGCAGTGCTGTTCAAACACTCAGATTTCCCACTTCTATCATTCCTGCTTTGTAAAGAGATCAGGAACATACTTAAGAAGAAACCTATAATGTGGGGCAGGTCTTTTATTATGACTTCACATTTAAACACAGCACTGATGGAAGAATCACATCAGCAGCCCTGCTGCACTGAAAAATCCTCTTATGTACATGGCAAAGCCTAGAGTGAATTTCTTAAATGATTAAGCATTAGATGAGTGAACAGGAAAAAAAAATAGTGGGAAGACTTTTTGAAGGCTGAGATTTGTTGCCCCAAACTAGTCCCAGTTTTCATAATTTGTCCTTGTAGAAGTGTTAATCATTACCAAAATGCCAGGAGTCAAACAGAACGTGTATGTTCTACAGCCATTGGATTGTGAGCAGTTTCGTGCAAGGCTACTTGACAGACAAGCTATGTGTGAGAAGATAAAAGGATTGAAAAGTCTGCAAGTAAGGACAAACTGTGGCAGTTCAGCCTCCCCCCTTGTTCACTGGAAGTGGCAGTAGTCACTGAAAGTTCTCCATTGCAGGTGACTAAAACAGTTAAATCCCATTATAAATCCAGTGTTACCTGGAACGCATCTCCACACACTGCATGGTTTAGGTTAACAGATATTGAATAGAATTTGAATGTAAAACTGATTTAAGCAGTTTTGAAACATCATACTGGTTGATTCCTCTGACCACAGTGATCTCTAGCTTTCGCATTTATTTGAAATTAAATTGAATACCAGTATTACTAGATTTTAGCCCAAATGTAGTAACGAGAGTACAGAATTAACTGTTTCTCCAGACTCACAACTTTAGGGAAGCTGCTTTTTGAGCTCACCACTTAACTTCTGCCCAGAACATTCAGTTTGAATGACAGACAAAATAAAACCCTTTGTGTTCCTCTGTTAGTGGCATATGTATTAAAAATGTTACTGTGACTCGGCCAATTCAATCTGAGTTTTGCTAGAAGGGAATCTGATACCCTAAGTCCAAAAGGATGTTTTTTCTATTTAATAAGATCCTATTCTTTATTCTTCAGTTTCAAGAAAAGGCAGAAATTAATATCTGTTATGGCAGGCCTTTTTCTGATAAATATTACGAAGCACAAACGCATCTTAAACAAATGTTTAGCCCCCTTGCACATGCTTTCAACCTCTTTTCTAAACCATACATCTTACATTTCCTCACAATTTTACTGGTAACTATAAGTAGCAAAAAGATAATTGTCGCTGTGCACTATGTCATGGTTATTTCCTCCCACCATGAAAATGCACGTGGTTCCTGTCACAAAGGTACAGCTGGCTGAGGCTCTTGCACTCCTCGAGGATTGGTCACTCAGGAAAAGATACTGAGCTAGGTGGGACTTTGGTCTGACCCAGTGTGACAGCCATTAACTTCTCACTGAAATTCCTGACAGACTTCAGTAAGCAAAAATGTTAACTGACCTTTACCTCTTATCTGAGGATTACACAGGTTGTAGGTGTTCTTTTTCTTAGATAATTACCCCCCACCCAAGGTTAGGGTTAACAGGAACAAAAGTAAAGTAATGCTTTGGAAAAACTGAATTACTTTGTTTGCTTACTTTAGTGCAGTAGGAACCCAATACCAAGCACAGCATCTCATGCCTTTTGCACAGTGTTATGTGATTTGTTATGTAAAATAGTGTGTGTCTGAAAAGAAGGGAGCTGCATGCTAGCAATAGCTGAAGGTAGTAGTTGTCATTTTAAGACCTCAGAACACAACCCTGCAAAGTCAATATGTTATAAATTGAGAAGGGCTAAATGTTTTATTGCCAGCAGTAAAGTCTGGCTGGAGCTCAAGATCACTCCTGTGACATTCAGTGGGTAGTTCAGTGCAGTTGTATTAGCTGACTACTTGAGCTATGAAAAGCCTCTTCCCTTTGGGCTCAACCTGGCTTTTTCTTTGGGCCGGGATTGTTTTCTTGTTCCTGTTGCATGGAGAGGGGGAAAGAGGAGATTTGGGGAGACTGCTACAGGTGTGGGGCTGGGATATCTTACTTTTCTGCATTATTTGGATAAAAGCAAGTAAAGGATTTGCCTCTGAACATTGAAGTTGAGGGCTGTCAGGCATTTTAGAAATTAAGAACCTCTTAAAACCTCTTTCAGCAGAACAGGTCCATAGGATTATCAGTCAAATGGTGTTTAGTGAAAGGATTTTGTTTCAGATCTGAAAGAAGGAAGAGATAAGGGCAACATACAAGCAGCACGACAGCTTGTTGAGGCTTTCTTAGTTGAGGACTGATGTCTAAGGGTATGTGTGGCCATGAGAGCAGTGCTGCCTTCAGTGCTGCTCAGCTCTCCTAGGCAGGAACAGTGAACTAAGGGCTCATTGCTGCAGGGATTTGCAGGTGCCATTTAAAGCAGCTGAAGTAGCTTCCTGTCAGTCAGGTGCTGCTGTTTTCATTCAGTGAGAAGACAGGAAATTTTAGTCATATTTGCCAAGTAGTTTCAACAGCTCTAGTATTTCTAAACTTGTAGATTAAATTGTAAATTCCTACTGTGTTTCTAATTTAGGCTTCATAGCACAGTAACTTCAGGAAGTGTTCCCTGTTTCAAGCTTTGCTGTTTCTGTATTTTAACAACAACGCTGCCTTAGCTGCAGCAGTAGGAAAATGGAACATGCTTTTTTGGAATGTATCTTGCTTAAAAATATAAGTTTATCAATTTCCTCAGTAATTTCTGTATCCACAGATTTTACCCACACTTAAAAGATTTCATAAACTGAACACCATGGAGCAGCAGGAGGAAACTGTTCCTATTTTCTAATGACATAGGACCACCCACAGATGTTCAAACAAACGTCTCGATGGTTCAGGTGGTCTGGTTAGCACCACTGTGCCTGAATTTGGAACAAAACTGAGATTGCCTTGTACATTTGAGAGGTTGAGGCCTTTAAACCATTTAAACACATTTTGTTCCTGGAAGCCTGAAAGGAAGAGAAACTGTTTTCATGCGGAATATCCAAGAGAGAGATTGGAAGACAGAAAACTGATCACTATTTAACAGTTACGCTCCTTTTGTTTGGCATAAGTATGCGAGCCTGAGGTTTCAGTTAAGGTATTTCCAGTGTTTGCTGTTGGATGGTTCTTGGTTCTGACATCCCAGGAATTATCCCAGGACAGTGGAATAACATTCTGAAAATAGAGACCGTAAGGTTCTGAGGACTTTGCCCTCATGTTATGCCATGTAGACAATGGTTTTACCTACTGCACAAGTCCAGTTCAGTGTCAGGAGAGGCTCCTACCATGAAGAAACACAGAGCTGTGCTATTGGAATGCTGTGTGTCATGGCACAGCTGCACTGGAACCTACTGGAAATGCACAGAAGGGAGACAATACTTTATGGTGAAAGGGTGCAGCAGCTAAAGCCAGAGAACTAAACTCACATTTAGAAAGCATCAGATGTATCTTTGAAAACCCATAGCAGTTCCTAACTATTGTGCAAGGGGCCTGATCTCTGTCAGCTGGAACCTTTATCATACTGGGACATGCAAGATTAGAGGCTCACAACTATGTTTCAGCAGGTTTGTCAGGGCGGACTTGGTATCAGAGGCTTGCAGAGAGCGATTGCAGAGGAGGGGTGGAAACATGTTCTATCATGCAAACACAGCTGGGACGGGAGTGGAGAATTTATTTTTTATTTTTGTTAACAAGTTAATTTTCTCAGAGGGCTTAACATTTCCTGCCCAGCAACAGGGCTGCATTCTACAGTGCATTACTGTTTGAAGTCTGCCACAGACCTACACGTATTTACTCAAATGCAAATCTGACCATTTAGGGAAAGGAAAGTTTTCTTTCCCTTTTTTTTTTTATTTACCATGGATAGTTTAGAAACCAGAAGCAACTGGTACAAAAAAAAAAAATTGCCGTTATATATTATTTTGTAGCAGAAGGTTAGGGGACCTAGTAGGAAACATGTTTTGCATATTTTCTTGTATATTTTCTCTCTCAGTAATGCGCAGGTTTAGTTCCTGTTCACAAAAACATCTTCAGCAATATCCCAAGTTGTCTGCCAGTCTACAGATGGCTTTAGGCCCTGTGTTTGACACTTGTAAATGGGTACAGAGCTGCCATCCTTACCTGGCTGGCCTCAGCACATGGAAATACCAACATTTGTTGCGTTAGAAGTAGTACATCTTAGCAGAACTGTGCCTTGAGTCCCCATGATGCTACTAAGTGGCTCAGCTATCCAAAGTAAAGATGATACCTTTCGTGTACAACCCTGACTTCATAGAATCTGGAACCAGGCTTGATCAGCTTTCAATAGGAAGAATAGCATTTTAAGAGGAAAGGAGAAGAATTGAACTTGGGGGCTAAGGAAAGAACCTATAGGAATAGGCATAGCTCTGTCTGCACTGTATTCTGTGGGGATGTTCCACATTCTGTGCATTTCCCTGTACACCCTATCTGCTGTGATCAGTTGATTCCTGATAAGAACAACAGAAAATCAGGCTCCAATGTTTTATTCATTTTTCCCCAGCAGAAACGAGGAGTCAATATTTTTACAGATTATCTCAAATACTTGTTTTGCACAAAGTGTCCTTTAAATTTCACTGGTGGATTTTTGCCAGAGACTGCTTGCACTTGGTTAGTTTTGTGTACCCAGCTGCAACCCCTTCATATGAAAAGCTTTTTTGTGCAACAAATTTAGGATCAATTAACAAACACAGAAGTCTACATTTGCTTTCCTAAATGCTGATTTAGGCACATAGAGCATACTCAGTAAGGCTTTTCTTAGAGCTGTTGAATTCTCTGCAGTTAGGGCAGTGAACTCAGTTAGACTTTTACACCAAAAAGCTCTGAAATGGTCACAGCTGGTCTGGGAATTAACTTTTTAGAAACTATGGCTAGACATGGCTTCTAGTATCAAGTCCCACTTCTGCCGCTTCTTGGTTTCATTGCATGCCTGGGCAATAGGAGGAGGTTTAACAACTCCAGTGAAATCCATTTAACCTTTCAACACAGGTAACACAATCTCAGTCTAACTAACACCAACAGCTCTGTGCCCCAACACGAGCCTAAAAACAATTCTGTGAGACAACTTTAGGACCCACAATGGGGGGAAAAAAATTAAAATCTCTCTGATTACTGAGATGGATTTGCTTTCAAGTTTGAGGAACCTGAATTGCACTACCAGTTTCACCAATAAAGCAGACAGGTTTTATCTCGCTGTCAGCAGAAACTGGCCTTGTTCTATACACTGTACACATTATCTGACTTGCTTCAGCTGCAATGATAAACATTGCAGAATCAACCTCAGTGAAGTTTTCCTAGCATTGAGGGTCATACTCTCAGCTGTTCCTGTGCATTTATGGGGCGTTCTGGGAGCTCTACTGAGGCACTTCCTACTACTGAAGAATAGAAGCATTTTGCTGTTTAGTAAAAGCATCAGAAGTCTCTACTTCGGCCCCTGTACACCCCAGCACTTGCATGGATGGGATGGAGCTGGGATGCCATCTGACTCCCAGCTCCAGCCAGGTACTAGCCAAACTTGCCCTCTCTTTTTCCCTTACACTAAGGTGCTCGCAAACCTTAATCACCTGTGTGACTCAGTTTTCGCTACTGGGAGGTGATAATTTTGAATATAAATAAAACTAATAGTAAAGAAGTTGTTCAACGTACGTCCTAGTAAATTCTTGCAGTTAATCCCTTTCATCTACTTTTTATTTTTCTATCAAAAGATTTTAATATTCTAAAGACACAAAAGCAGTCATAGGTTCTGCACAGTGGCCCTCATGAATCTCTGGAGCCCAAGGTCATGTCCACATCAGCTGCTGTTGTGTTCCCTTATGTCCCTCCTGACCTTTCTCTTTCCACCCAGAGCTAGTTACCATAACTGAAAAACACATTCCTCCTCTGAAAACCTAAAAGGAAGAGTTCTTACAGCACTAAGAGATCATACTTAACTATTAACAGTTGTGTTAAGGGCAGATGGAATAGATTAAGTAGGACTTGGGAAAAGCCATCCTTGCTTCCAGTGCTCTGTGGTAGTTCCATGAGGTAGTAGTGCTAACACAGTTTGAGAGGAAGCCATTACAGCAGAATTAGTGTCAGGATCAGGAATGACCTTGAGCCTGGCAGCAGGATTGAGAGGGAGGTACAATTAGCACAAGGACCATTTCTGGAAAGTTACTCAAAAAAGAAGACCTGTTGCATTAAAATGCCTCTGGATTTAGAGAGCTTCTTGGAAGTGCTGTTAACTGACCATTTCCTCAAATGTAACTTCAATGAGCTTTATTCCTTTTTCTGTTTCAGGTGGAATGCGTGGGATAGCACGAGGTGGGATTGCGGGTCTGACACTGACCGGCCTCTACGCTCTGTACAACAACTGGGAGCACATGAAGGGCTCCCTGGCCCGGCAGTCCCTGTGAGCAGGGCAGAGGACACGCTTGCATAGTCACCAATCAAATCAGTTGTGAGATATATCTGGTGCCCCTTCCTATTTTATTTACAATTAGTGTGAAACTGAAGGAAGCTGTGCTGGGAGGAACCTCTTGCCACTGCATAGCTGGACTGGCCCTTTCCTTCCCGCCAGCCAGTTGCTGTTGGACTTGCAAGTGAACAGAATGGCCACCAAGACAGTCTCCCCGGCACACTCATCAGCCAGCCCTGGGCCAGAGCCACAAGGCCTGCTGGAGTCCTGCTGCCAGGTTTGTTGGGGCACGGCAGCGACAGCCCTGTAATAAAGTCTGTGTCCATAGAGCATTCCCTGCAGCCTCAGCAACACAGCACCTGGCAACTGGCACAGGGCAAGGCATGTTTCTCTGACAGCACAAGGCAAGCTATAAAAAGGGACATCATCATAAATAAAAAGGGTGGTAGTTACTCAATGCCATTTCTATCCTTTGCTGTTCCTACTGCTGGTAAGACAAGAATGTGCCGCATCCAGTGACTTATTTATGGATTTATTTTGAAGGACCAGCATGATAAAATCCTGGGGGTCAGTGGGTGAGGGGAAGTGGACTAGCAGGCTGATGGTTTCCTGATGGGTGATTATGGTGGTGCTTGACTGCACATCCTTATTTGCTCTAATAAATAAGGGACTGGTTGTTTATGGATGTGGTACAGTTGCTGTTGCAGAAAGCTGCTAGTGGATTATCAAAACACTTGGGTGCTCCAGCATCTCAGAACTCATTTAGTCAACAGTCAAAAACCAACAGTATAAAGACTCCTCTCATTGCAGGACTTCTAATTAGCACAAAGCTTTTTGCCTGAAATACCATTTGTAAGGTTTTGGCAGAATGAAGACTGTGATGAACCTACACCTTTTCCAGTGTTAAAACTAAACCATGTACCAAGCATCATTTATGCATAAATTAAACAATAAGACATTAATTACTTCAGTAATTAGAGTTACTGTACAACAGCTCATTGCTTCAATGTTTAAAGAGTTAAACAGGTAAATTATTAAACAGGTCTGAAGACAGTGTGAAGGCAGGGCCAGGGAAAAACAGGAAACTTACTGCTTAGCAGACAACTTTAAGCTAAACTAACTTTAAGCTCTCCCTACTGAAAAAGCTTTTGATAACTACATTCACCTCACAAAATAAAGGCAACAACAAAAAAAAAAAAGCAGTAACAGAAAGGTGGTAACTCTTACCTGCATCCAAAAAGAAATGTGACTCTTGCTAAGAAGCCTCCTAGGAGGAAATGACTACCGAGACCAGCTTTTTATAGAGCTCCAGCTAACGAGCCCTCACAGCTGAACTCAGTTAGCTTTGCTTGGATACCAGGTCCAATTAGATGCTTTATGCCAACAATGCCTGGTTTTGTTAAGCCTTATGTTTCACAGTCTTCAGTGGGCTGCATATTACTGTTGTGGTGTGAGAGCTGGACTTTCCAGTGGGCATTTTTTGAAGACTGTAGCACCAAAGAAACTGTCTCCTACTCACAGGCTGCACAAAGCTGACGTGGGCACTGACAGCAGTGTCACGTGGGACATTGGGAAAACGTGTGTTCTTTCTTCTGAGCTTCTTCTCTCCCCATTGGCATCAGTGAGTTCCTCCCCAATGTTTCTTGGTCACCATTAATTGGACTTCGGTTTGGCAAGCAATGACCATACTGGATAAAGGATTGAGAGCTGCTCTGGGGGCTGACGGTGGGTGAGGGTTGGTTTTTAAATCAGGAACTTTGCAATGTATCTTTTAGGTTTTCTTGAAACTTTTTCAGGGCTAAAATATGACCCAGGATCTCTCTGCCCTAATTAAATGGGAAAACTCTGAAGCTTAACAAATGCCTTTCCTCCTTTAGGAACGCTGGAGATAATGTAGGAGTAAGCCTTTTCAAGTTCAGAGTTAGCTAGGCTGACTCTTGAACAACTTAGCCTGTTATCTGGTCTGCAATACCCTCAGATCTCTTGGAATTACTTACATCAGGGGCAGAGCTGAGTGCATTTTCTGAAATAGCTGTGTTACAGCTATTAAAGGCTTTGGTTCATAATTTGTTTGTATATGGAGTGATCCATAGTTTGAGCTATGAAACACAACCAGCACGGAGGCAGCAGTGAGGGAGGTGAATTGTCTGTATGGAAAAGAGAGAACATGTTCACTATATTCTGTTTCATGGCATACTTGTGTTCAGTTTAATGGCAAACAATCAATATACCAAAAGTATGTGCAAATTCAGTAGGAATAAAAGGATTTGGCAAGCAAAAAGCCCTCCCATGCAGCATTACATAAATGTGAGCTTGGGAGACCTTGGCCATTTTGAAGAACAGGGGTTTGGTGCCAGTCGTGGCATCCAGCTTTGCTGAGAGATCCAAGGCAGCTTTCCCTGCTGGGGCAGCAAGTGAGGGAGCCTGAGACAACAGGTGTAATGAAAGCTTTTTGAATCTTGTAAAGCTGGGTTTGCCTAGCCTTTGGAACAGAAAGGCAAACCACTTGCACCATTCCCCGTCAACCCTCTTATGGTTGGGGGAATTTGTTGAAAAATCAACAAATTTCTACTAGTCAAGGTAGAAATCTCCAGCTTCCCTGAAGCATGAAGCTGCTTTTGAAAATAGGAGGCAAACATATGTTAGGGGAAAAAAATGATCCAGTGTTCACAGCCAGTGTTTCCTGTGACGGCAAAAGAAGGGGGAAATCTTTTTTTATGCTTTAACAGAAGGTTACTCCTGTCCTTAATAAATTCTGGATAGGAAACTGGTATGTTTTAAGTGGAGGTTTGTGTACTCTGTGAGCATTGGACTGTGCTGGTGAATGCCAGCCCAGTGCAGGGACCCCAAAGGGTACCACAACCCTTTTTAGTACTTTCATGGCATTATTACCAGTCATGTGTCCCCCTTGGGTGTCTCTCCCCCCTCTGCCAGCCACGCTCTCTCCCTGCCTCTGACAACAGCTGCCCAACTGCACCACAGCTGGTTTGGGGCCAAAGAGTGGAGCTGGTGCCCCAGGAACCCTGCAAGCACCCTGCTCCAGGGAGGTGTGTGGGAGGGAAGGAAGCATCCTCTCCTCAAGGCATCAATCCGGTATCAAAGAAAGCTCTCCAAAATTGGAGAAGCCATGAACAGCATTCTCTGCTCCTGCTACTCTGACCTTTTTGTCTTGGTATGACTTAATAGTATCTTTTTCCCTGTCTTTGAAAGATCAACATTCAGGATACACCCATACGGGAAATTCAGGGTACAGTGGCTGAAAGGCTGCCAGGCCCAGCTGTAAATGTTACTGGTACCAGGCAGGCTGGAGTTCAAAGGAATGGAAAATCCTCAAAGGAGGAACCACTCATGCAGGGAGTCTGATGTTCAGTCTCTCCTCTCACGAGGAAAGCCAGAGAGGAACTCAATTCCAATTGCACAGCCAGACCACAGATGTTTTTCAGCCATGGAAGAGCACCAAAAGCTACTAAAATCCTCTTTATTCAACAGTGATAAGAAGCAAATGCATTACTTTGTCTAAGTCTGTACTTCTTAGAGCAGCTGAGCAGAGCCCAGGTGATTCGGACACAAAGCTGTGTGTCCAAGGGCTCACACTGCAGGGCACTAAAAGACAGGAGTTCCTCACTGGCTGTGTACCCTGTCCAAGGGTTTCCCCCATTTCCCAATGGAGCTCTGTGCAGCTCCAGGCAGAGGTGAAATGAACTAAAGCACGTGAATCTCATCCTAGGATGGAAGCACAGCTCCAGCAGCTCCCAGTCAGAGGCCAACCAGGACATGTGCCACAGCACTTTTTGTTAACCATCTTGCAAAGGAGACATAACACACCTGTGGTTGCAATTATTTTTTAATGGAAAAGACTAATCAATGTTTTACATAAATATCAATTAGTGACAACAAGTCAGTTGAGTAAGTAAAGGAATACATACCTCCAAGTTTTAAAGGCCCATAATGAACTGACAAAGTAGCACAAAATGACAACTACAAGGAATTCATTAGAAGAGGTGGGCTGTATGTCAATCACCTTCGTAAAATTCAACTGCTAATCACATCAGGCTATTATTGGAGTAGTCACAGTGCAGCCCTTCCATACAGCAACAAGAACTCACTTGAAGGGGACAGTGAACTTCCAAAACAACTTTCTGCCTCGCAGAAAGCCCTGGCTATGAAAGTACAAAAGCCTTAAGTGGTTTGCTGATGTTAAGCCCTTTCAGGGTCTGGTTTCAGATGTGCAGTGTCCCCTTCTCAGATTAAAAACTTACTTTTAAACAAATGCACAGATTCAATCAGACAGGAATGTGTTCACACTGCAAAGTGGTACCAAGGTCGGATCTTGAGAATAGTTTCTTTTCTGTGGGGTTGTGAAGAACTCAAATAACTTCCATTCCCAGGCAAGTTGCAGAAAGGGAGAAGGGGAGGCTATTTTCATAAAGAGCAAATTGTTAAGTGAATTGAAACTGCACCAGAAACTACAAAACTTCAGTTTTTCATGATCCATATTTCCCTCTAACATCTTTGCATTCTTTTCTATGAGCTCAAACTGCTACATATCTGAAGAGGTGTTGCTCATATTATGTCCACAGCTATAGGGATGTGAGTGACTGGACCCCACTTTCACGTGCATAATCACATGGAAATCCACAGATTAAATATCTTTAAGCTGCATCAGTGGGAGCCACACAGTTTGCCAAGTTAGTGTTTCCCAATGAAACAGCATGACATCAATCTGCTGAAAGGCATCTAATTCCCCAAATATTACCTTTAAGTATTATATGGCTAAGATGCCTGCTTTGCAGTGGTTTAGTCAATAAAAATTCATTATGAATTATTTAGAACTAGCAGAAACATACACATTCCCTTTTACAGCTTTTCCAGGGACATTTGAATAGTTACTAAATGCTGGGGACATGGTAGGATCTGATCTCCTGGTGCACGAAAAATTAACACCCTACCCTGTTCTCTGAACAGCTCAAAAATCGACAAGAAAAGTTTTCATTTAAAAATAAGTTATCAATTCTCCTGTTGCATGCCAGGTCCCATAAATTCAGGTCCTTTTCAAAATCTGGACTACGCATACGCAGCTGGGAGATGCACCACTACAAGATGCAAATGAAGCCTTCAAAGTTGGCAACTGCTCAATACAAGAAATTGCTTCCAAATACAGCCTAAGTTACCTTACAATCCCCCTAAGCTGGAATGCAATGCATGACAAAGTTGTAACAGCTGAAAGGAACAGCAGCACTTCTAAAGTCACTGCCAAAGGTGGATGTTTCACAGCACCAGGTTTTTGCTTTATACTTGCACTGGCTTCAACAAACTTCAAGTGACAACCCATGAAAGAAGATCCTTGTATCCCCATAACAGACAGGAATTTGCCAACACCTCTATAGCATCAGATTGCTTATGCTCAGTGGGTTTACATTTCAGAATTAATCATAACAAAAAGGCATCTTCTGCACCATAACTCTGTTATATGAGTAATCTTTCTTTTTGTTATAATTTTAGAAGAAAAAGCAGACGGCCGAACACAAAACACAAGAACTCAGCTGGCTGCAGTCACTCAGCACGATGTGCGACTGGTAGCAGGAAGGGGATGATTCAACACTTCCAGTTCTTCACATCTAAACAAATTAAAAATGGGGTTAACTCTCTTTGATAAATAGAAAGCAACACTTTGGCAAAAATAACATGTGTAAGATACCCTGGGGGAAAAAAAAACCCCATACTAAAATTCCTCCTAGAATAATTATCTTGCCGTTTAGGGTTTGAAGTACTCCTGCCCAGGACTGTTTTCATCAGTTTCAAAAACAATGACAAAGAGGTATTGTCAGAAAGGAAAAACATGATGTTAGTTGTAAATATATTACTGCCTGGAAATTTACACAATAATTGCATGTTCTAGTTCCAGTTGAAGTGACCAAGTGTCAGTCAGTTGAGTGATTTACACAAGAACATAAGTCATTCCTTCTCTGGCTTGTTATCAAAAGAGGAGGAATAATGACAAAGGAGAATGGTCCAAGGTATTAAAAAGATCTATTGGAAGAAAATTACAACACTGCTAAGCACGACATTTAAAGAACTGAAGATGACCATTTGCTGCCAGTGTGTGTGTTCTGTACTCCCAAGTCATGTTTAGCCTCAGCTGTTCTAATATAGTCTGTGCATCCTACCTGTAAAGGAGATCGATACAGCCACTTTTCGTTATCTCCACTGAGTTTCATACAGGCAAAAAGGTCACAAACTGTAGGAAGGCCAAAGTCCTGAAAGAGAAGTCACCTTCATTAGTGATCCCCAAACACAAATACATTCTGGTGTATCTTCAAATTCTGCTAAGTGTTCAAAAACAAAAACAAAACTGACTTCTGAGTCTTTGAGTATATTAATACTTTCTTCATTTAGTATAACATTGCTTTGTGTTAAGTAACTAATAATCATGAAAATATTAAAAGAGCTAAGAAACCTAAAGCTGTCAGTCAGTATTACCCAGGAGAGCTATGAATTTGAAAGAGAAGGAAGTTGTTAGAGTAAAACAATAAACCCAGTACCATAAGACAGAGCAGTAAGAAAAATTTCTGCTCACTTGTGCTTTCTTGCGCAGAAGCCATTTATCTTCTGCTGGAGGCGAGTTTGCATTTTCTAGGTCATTTGAAGTCAACACCCAACTGTTCACATTCAAGGGGAGGTGGAATGGAGCCAGGAGGTCTAGGAAAGGACTCTTGAAACTCTTGTCTGCTTTTTCCCGACTCGCCTTTTCTTCTGCACTTTCTGCTCTGTGCTCAGCCTTGGCCAGCCAGCTCGTCAGAGGCCTTTCCAGCAATACTTTCAAGGGTTCTGCGATCTCTGCTGAATAATCTGCTTTCTCTGCACTCACGGGCTCCCCTGTGAGCTGCTGTGTGGGGTGAAGCCAGGTACTGGCAGCAGACTTGGTCTTCTCGTGCTCAGGGTCTTGTGTATCTTTCTGGCTGACTGGAACTCCATTTTTATCTGTCCAATCCTTCTTCAGAAGCCATTTACAAAGAGCCTCTTTTCCACAGTTTTCATCACAGACACATTCTGAAAAGCTGGCACATAGCTCATTAGCTTTGCACACATCTTCCACTTTAAAGGGGGCCTGGGGATGTTGAAGAAGCCAAGCATTTACAGCAGATGTAGTGGGTGATTTCTTTCCATCAAGATGCTCACTCAGGCACTTCAGATTTCCCAGGTTCTCAATTTCCACATTTTTGATCTGGCTGCCACGACAACTGGTACATGTTTCAGCTTTGAGGAGCCAATCATTCAAATTGCATTCTTCCCTAAAAGGTTTAAACTCACACTTCCATTTCTCATCTGGAGCTGTATTTCCATTTTCTGTGTCAGCAGTAATCAGCCAGTCAGAAAGGTCCATTTCTTCTTGTCCAAGGTATTCCAATTCCTCCACCTTTTCAATAGTGGAAAAGGATGAGCTGGAAGTAGCGGTGGAGTCCTTGCGGGCAGGGGAGTCTGTCTTCCCAGCAACATCACACTGCTGATTCTGCAGGAGCCAGTTCTCCAAATCTTTGAGATTTCCCCAGGCTTGCTCAGAATAACAAACTTTGGAAGAATCCAAATCCTAGTAAAGACACATTGAAATACATCTATTAAGACTAAAAGATGAAGTTCAGCAACTGTTTGCATAGTTACAGTTTGGAGGATCCAGATGGTAAGTGCCAAAGGATTAGCCAAACGTGAAGCAGAATAAAGAGAACTAAGAAGGTTTAATTCCCACCACATTCTGACTGCTATCAGATACTGTTTTCCCCTCTGTTAAAAACTAGGTTAAGAACAAAAGGCTTACCTGGCTGGGCTCTGACACACATTTTTGTGTAACCCATTCCTCAAGATTGGTGCTGGGAACATAGGGAGCCTGGTGAGCAGCCACAGGTCTGCTGCCCAGTAGCCAGTCCGCAAGCGAGGCACTCACTGTGCCACACAGTGTCTTCTGCTGAGAAACAATGTTATTGGTCATGAGAATGTCTAATTACTGATGCAATCTATGGTGAACATCAACATGCATCAGTATTTCTGCACCAAAAGAAAAACTAGTCCCTCCTAATTACAAAAAAAGTAAATCTTCAATTGCCTGTATGACTTGAAGCCACTGCACTGATTGTTTTGTGACCCCAGATTCTTCAGAGAGCAAATTACAAGAAAGGGAAGCGACAACTTCCAAAATGCACAGCTCTGAGGTGTTTAACCCAGCCATAATTCTGCTCCTGGCCCCAATTCCCATTACTGATTTGCTGCCCTCCTTCACTGACAGTGTGCAGAGCCCAACATAACATTTCCCCATTAATTTCTGCATTAAAAGGAACTGGGTAGTTCCCAGTCCTGACCTGACAATATCAAGCAACCTTCAATTAAAAAATTCTGACTGACAGTCACACCCTACACACACTTTCATAATATGTTCTTGCATGTCTGTTCCTGGAGCAGCTACAACATCAGATCACTAGTGCTCACCACAGCCACTGTTACTGGCTATTCAAACATCTTAAACAAACACAAGGTATTACTCAAGCTCACATAACATGCTTGAGTTCTCCTCTTCCCTTTAATGCAATTAAACACAGATACAGGTTCTAATCTTACCTGCTCACAGTTCATCAGGGCACAATTCTGCCCCGAGAACCAGGGAGAAGCAGTCTCTCTCTCGGAGGTTTGCTGAAAGAAAAGTAAAAGTTAATTTCAATCTCCATTTTGTCCAATTTCGAGGATGAATTCTACAATAAAGCAGAAGTAAAGTGCAGTTACAACTGGCCTCTGTGGCTAACCACGTTCTCAACATTTACAAGCAGAATGGAGAAAGATTTACTAAAAAATACTACCTTCAGTTCACTTCCTTTAAGAGAATTGTCTCCAATAATACAGGAAACATGCTGCTTACGTAAGAACCCCAAAACACTTTTATGACAGAAAGCTACCTACAATCTTTTAACTATTACTATCTATACAAAACTGTAACATTAATTTCCAATTGGTGGAAGAGAGTGAGAATACAGTACTTATTCCCTCAGCCTCTGCCGAAATATATTAAAATAATATGTACATAAGCAGATAACTAAACTCAGTGAAACTGAGAACTATATGCAACAGTTAATTATACAGCTAAAACCATATGACTCATATGCAGGTTCCATTCAAGCTGTAACTTGTAGAACCACCCCTTGGAATTTATCACACTACTGAAAAAAAAATCTTTTTTTTGAGGCAAGTATTCCAACCTAGAGAAGTCTTGGTGCTTACCATTGTTTTAATTGAACCAAATGAGGTAATAGCCTGGCGAAGGTAAGAGGTGTCAGCTTCAAAATTCAGGATGGAAGACTCTTCTGGTTTAAGTGTAAGACCTTCCAGTCTGAAAGAGTTAGACAACAGTTACAGAAAGAAAAAAATGACAATTTTCTTCTGCTCTGTTTCGGAAGTCACTCCATTATTTCATACAAAGGCTTCCTAGCTGGCTTGGCACTACTCAGGTAAAAAAAAAAAATAAAGTAATACTTGCATAAATGAAAGAGATGCCTATCCACAAACCACAGAACAGAATAAATAGCCAGCAAGACACAAGTTTCACCTTCTTACTTCAATTGCCACCGACAACTAATATTTGAAATAATCTGCACAAATGAGTACCTCCCTGCTTGTTATAGTCCTGGCTTTCAATGTAAGATTAAAAAAAACAAAACAAAAACATGAGAGGAATCATCTCAGACTGCTTTACAGTATCGTATTGCCAGGAACCATTAAAAATGTAATAACGGTGAGTGAGATCTATTAGTTCTATTAATAATTTTTTTTTTTTAAATCAGACTAAATTCATAAGTCCCAATAAAAACAACTGTCTTGGTAAAACATAAAAGATAAATAAAATATATTTACCTCTCCAGGCAAACTGAGATCTGGTTTGCTAGTTCATTGCTATAGGAGCGTTCCAGCTGATGAATAAGGCAATTGAACTGTCCCAAATACTGCACGGAAGACAAAACACGTGTTATTGTTTTGGCTTCTAGGATTAAAATTGTGGAAATACTTGCAAGGACAAAAATTGCTCAAAAATGTAAGCGCAACACGTGATCAAGCAAACCTTACCCAGTAGAGCTGCTGTGCCTGCTGCTGCAAGGCCTCCTCCTTGAGCTGCTGGATGAGATCCACCTGCTCGAACAGCCAGACCTCGCGGCTGCGCAGGCATTCCAGGTGCCGGCTGATGTGGCTGTGGATCTTCGCTTTGACCTGCAAGGCAACACCCACCACTTCTAGAACATGTGCCAAACAGTGTGAACAGACATGTGCTGCGCTGATGACAAAATGCTGTTTGTCACAGGCAGGTGAAAAGTATTGTTGGAGTAACTTATTTCTCAAAAACTAACCACAGTCATCCACAGCACCACACAACTCAGGTTCGTAAAAGTTCCAAAGCTACCTTTAGAGAAGTAACAAAGAACAGTGTTACGTGCAGTCTCTCTCTATTCTAACGTTTCAAACAACAGCTTTAGGAAATTCTGCATGCCCTAAGCTATTAATGCAGGGATTTATCAAGACCATGACCAAATGACTCAGCAACATGCTTGCAAGTCTCTAGGAAAATTTCAGATCATCAGGACAATAATAAGTACTCCGGAATAACAAGCCGGTACTACAGTAATGTTGGTTATTAAAATATTTTTTTTAAATAATTTAAAATTACCTCTCGCCAGTTCTCTTTAATCTGCTGTTCAGCTTTGACAATTCCAGATATAGCTGTTTCCAAGTCCTTCTTTGCTTGAAAGCACTTTGCCAGAGTCTCACTGCTGCAGGAATTTCTATTTCTATCTTGTGGTGGACTCATTCTTGAAGTGTTCCTAAAACACAATGGAAAAACAATTTCTTAATAGTTTCTATTCCTCTTTAACAGAAGAGGAAGGGCATCATATGAAGAGCCATCTGCTCTACTTCACTATAAAGGTGAACAAAAAAATCCCAAGACCCTGCATGGATGGAAGTTTTCCAGACACAGATAAAGCTTTCTCCAGGAGCGACAATGGCCCCTCTAACTCCTTGGCCCATGGAATTTGCACAACTGCAGGAAAACCGACAGATATTTAACAACAGCTTTAACCACAAGAGCTTAGGCAATCCTCCCCTGCCAGTCACCTTGCTCTGGCTTTTATGTCTTGCCAGCAAAACTCTGGAGCTGAGGGGCTGATTCAGGGAAGGTTCCACAGCAATGCCAGAGATGGGCGAGAGTGGCCCAGCCAGGAAATGTTTCAATGTTTGCCTTTTTCAACTGCAGGCAAAAAACCTGTCTCACATAAATCAGAAAATTCCAATACAGCTCCCATCAACTGAACACCCAAGTATTGCTCCACAGATATTTAAAAGCATTTTAAAAGCACAGATCTTTAAAAGCACAGTAAAGCACTCTTTACTAAGCTGCAAAGGCCAAAACTTAAAGCAGCTCCCCACTATTTTTGTCCTGGTCACAACAGTGGTAACTTACACAGCTCCAGCACAGCCTCAAGTAAAATGGGCTCAGATACAAAATTTCTACAGAAGTCAGACTGGTAAGGATTCTGTAAGTAAAGAGGAAAAGACAACATGGATTTTTAGTAAAAATGGGTATTTTGTTACTGAAGAGTTTCATTTCTCCTCAATCCCAGTCATGGGATTCCTGAAGCACTAATGAAACATTGATAGTAAAGGTTCTATTTAAAACAAGTCCTCAGCAATGACAGCTATGGAAATTCCCAGAAGAATTAACTAAAGCATACATATGCCCATCTAAAATGTCACAGATTTTACCACTGCTCTGGAGGGAACTGAAAGGAGTGTTTTGAATACGATAAGACAACCACAGAGCTTGTGTTACTGAGCAGCTATTTAGTCTGCACTTTCCAAGCCCCACAGTCATATAAACTGCAACCCAAAAATCCTTCTACAGCCAAGACCCACCAGACAGATATAAGATGTGTGTTTCTGAGAGCAGAGAGCTAGGAACAGCTTGCATATGGAAGCTGACAGAAAAAGCAAGGTTTTCTGTGGGGCAGGGGCAGAGGCTGCGTCCCCTTTGGTTCCCTCAACACCATGGGCTTCCTGTTTCTTGTGTCGCCAGACATGAGACACGCAGCAGGCACAGGAGCCACCCAAAGACCCTGCACACAACTCAATCCCATCCTCACCATAACACCTTATCTTCTAGGAAGTGCAGGGCCCAACTACAGGAGAAGCAAACTTGAATGTATTTTTTAAGCTTATGTTACTCTACACCAAGTTAGACAGGATGCAGAAATCAAAACTATATCATTCCCCATGCTGCACTATAAATTCCGGTTTTGTCCCTGTATTTGCACATTCCGAGGTGCAATATACAATTCTGTAAGGTTTCAAGATCTTCACCATGCTAGCAATGTTTGGTAAAAGGTAAGCCTTCTCCTCATATTAGTCCTTAGACTTTATCCTGCTTGTGAACTTTCACGTACAACNGTGCAGAAATCAAAAATATATCATTCCCTGCACTATAAATTCCGGTTTTGCCCTGTATTTGCACATTCAGAGGTGCAATATAGAATTCTGTAAGGTTTCAAGGTAAAAGGTAAGTTTTCTCCTCACATCAGTCCTTAGACTTTATCTTGCTTGTGAACTTTCACGTACAACCTACAGGAAAATGTAAGTGGGAGCCCTAGTTCTCAGATAAAATCTAACAAATGTTAATGCAAAGGCAGCAATACACCCAGCCAAGAAAACAAGGGCATCACATACATTAAAAGCTATCCTATACTCATAAGTAAATAACAACAAGAAAAATAATATTGTTTATTATTTCATTTATTATATTCTTACATAACAACCAAGTCAAAGTCTGAAAGGCTAAATATAACTGCCACATTTGCTCACATGGCAGATAATGTACTTACAACTTCTGTGAAAATTATTTTAAGCTCTGTACGTACAAATACCAAGCCCAAAGAATGCTGTGTTACCAGTTATGTGTTTTCTGAATTTACACCACAAGGGAATTGGGCTCAATGCCTGAAGGAATGCCACTTTTTCATACTCTGCATTAGCAGCTTGATACCGGTACAGTCAAATTAAGAAGCTTATACATGCTTCTCTAATGATTACTGAAACTACTGTTTATGGCTTTTCTGTTTTTTTCATTTGATTGCAAGACACTCTCCAAAATGTGTACAGAGAGAATGAATGCTGTCTTCCTCCAGCCAGCCAACTCCTCTTAAAATGGCTGTTCTCATGCTTTGTCAAAATTAGGCAGTAAAACTCACATGACAGTTGAGGATGAGAGCCAATCCACCTTTCTTTTCAATTTCCACAAGCCTCTAACAAAACTAAGTGGGGATAACCACCTATTTCCTCGCTTTCCAGTTACCTCCCAATAACATTGGGAGTTAAAGCCATTTTCAGTTTCCATTCTCTGACACACCCGGGATCGTACACTTCAGCTCAACAGTAACAAAATACAATTACTTCTGCAAGAAGACACACGGCAGCAACAGTCACCTTTTTAGGCAACTTCCGGGCCATCTGTTCCCAGGCACACGGGGGTCCCCTCCAGAGGTACGTGACTCACGGGATGCACACCCCCCACCAGCTGAGCTCGCACTTACTTTCCGAGCGCAGGAAGCAATCCTTCAGCGTCCTGTTTATAACGCCGCTCCCATTCCCAGCCTCCCGCTCGGCAGAGGCACGGCCTGGGAATGCTCTGGGGAGGTCACGCGCGGCTGCTCCCGCTGCGGATGCCGCTCCAGAGCCCCGCTCGCTGGAGCGGACGGGCCCCGCCCCGGCCCCGAGCCCTTATCGGNCCCGAGCCGCACGTCGGCAGCGCCGGGGCGGGACCGCGCCGGACCGAACACCGGCCCTGCTCCGCTCATCCACAACACCAAGGGCCTCCGAGCGTCCCACCGGCAGCTCAAACCGCGAAACCACAACGTTTTGCAACAAACCCGCTGTTTTGTTGCAAGTTCAGGAGTGTGGCAATGTCACTTCCCCGCACGCGAAACGCAACAAAGCAGACCCAGCGCGTCTTTCTGCTGCAGCCCCCAAGGCTCAAGGGCAGCGAGCCCGCACAGGTCAACCTCCCATCCGCCCCTGGCCATGCACAGCCCAGCAGCGCGGCTCCCCATCCAGCACTGTGCCTGGGACTGCCAGAAACCCGAACAATAAATCGCTCGGGTGCAGTTAGCTCCTGGAAGGACCAGAATGACACTCTCACACACACACGCAATTCTTGTCACATCTACTGTTGCTTCCACAATTCCACACAGAGCCGAGGAAAGCACACAGAACGGCCTGGGTTGGAAAGCACCTTGCAGATCATCCAGTTCCAATGCCTGTGCTATGGGCAGGGACACCTCTCACCGGACCAGGTTGCTCGGTGCCCCCATCCACCCTTGCCTCGAACACTCCCAGGGATGGGCCATGTACATGCACTTGCCGGCCCATCATCAGTCAAAATATTATAGCCACAAAACCAAAAGAAGTGCCTGAATGAGGCAAGCAGGTGATATTATTGTTCCTAATCATAAAATAACTACCAGTTTTTGCAGGAAGATTTTTGGCTTGCTAGAGAGTTGTCACCACAAAGACCCTGCAGCCAAATCCTGGTCACAGTATTACTTCTCCTGGTGCTCTGTGCAACCTCCCTAGCTGCAGGCTCTCCACCCCCCTGAGGTGTTACTTCCCATATTTGCCTTTTACTTTCTTTGTAGGTCAGAAACTGATGGACAAAAATTTTTTTTTAGCTTTTAATTAAGTATCCGGTGGCTGGGGAGCAGAGGAGGATGGGACAACCCTGCCTTGCCTGCACAGTCTGCAAACAGGCCAGCAGGAACTGGTTTTACCAGCTTTTCACTTTCAGCACAACCATCCCCGCTGCCCTTGGGAAGAGCATTGTTTTCCATTGCAAATGGGTGTAGAATCACCTCAAAAAGATGGCTGTGCCGAGCCTTTCTTTGCTGGGGAAAAGCTTCTGAAGGGAAGGAATCTGCACACTGAACAGGCTCTGTTTATAAATGTGGAATGATTTCTTCCAGTCAGCTGGACAAGGCTGCTCCAAAGCCCTCTTTGACCTGACTTCATGTGGTTTTAAACCCACTGGCTTGTTTGAACTGAAATCCCTACAGATTTCATTCTTACTCCACCAAAAAACAGTAGTTCCTTTTAAGTAACTGTCCTAAATTAGGTACGTGGGAGTTGTGGTCAGGGAGTGAAGTGCTGTAAGTACATGAGCTGAGTCTCAGAAATTTCCATTTACATCCAAGCACAACAAGCATTTGGTACAGTAGAACATCAGCATCACGCGCCAGGATCTGTGTGGAGCTCCTTCTGGGGGGATTATTTTCCTCCAAAACAAGTATGTACCAACCTACTGTATAAGTTACAAGCCACACAAAGGAAAAAAAAGACCTTTGGCAGTTCTGAGTAAGAGAAAAAGTGAAATTAGCATCTTAAGGAATAGTTTTCTTAAGGAAAAAGTTTCGGGTAATACATTTTCTAAAATTCAGTTAGTTTTTGCCTGCACACTGTATGATCTGTGCCACAGACCTGAACACCTTTTCAGCTTGTTTTAGCCCTAGAAGAGCACAGTCATTGCACAAAGCACTTGTACAGACAACCTCACAAGAGTTGGGCTCTGAAGAGTCACAAGTCATCAGTGCAGCTAAGACAAGAAGTCTGGTCACCATTTAATTCCATCTATTGTAAATACATGTTTTATGCACAGCATATAAGTGAAATCACAAAGTATCTGAAAATGAAGGCCTGAAATCTCTATGCTGTAATTACTGACAATATGAAAGTATATGTCCCAGAGTGGGAAAGACAAACTGTTATCTTAACACAGATTGCACACTACAACACAACTGTTTTCCAGGCTTTTGCATTTAAAACGCTTTGGAAAACAAGTGACAAAACCCCTGGCTCTGCCTGAGGCATATGGCCCCAGAGATAGCACTGCCACGGTCTCTGCACATCCATCCCTCCAACGCTGTGCACTTGCACCGTGGTAAACAGAGGTTTTCACACGACTGCCAGGGAAAAACCCTGCTGTGCCTGCACACCTTACCCAAACCCCGCGGAAGGCAACCTCGTTGCTCGGTCAGCTTTTCCCGTCAATGACGCCCACAAGCACCAAGTTTAAAGCCGAAAGTATGCACAGCAGTCCGCCGGGAGCTCTGGCCCACTTACCAAGCACCGAACAACACAGGCGTGACAATCTTTCAGGGCCCGGCGCGGGACAACCCTACTATTCCGGACACCATTGCTTATGCAACCTCGGAGGAGCGCGACCGCTGACAAAAGACTTTAGCTTCGCGATGAGAGAGGTGTCTTTAGGAGCGCCCGCAGCACACCCTCTCAGGGGCATGAAGGGAAGGCGAGATCAGCACAAAGCCCCCGTGTCTTTCGTGTACCACGTCCGCCCTCCGCCCATTTCCCGACCGACCGGCCCGTGCCAGGCCGGCCCGACCGCGCGCCTCCCGCTGCGCGGCACGGGATCCCGCACGGGATTCCCCACCGGATCCCTCGGGATTCCCGGCGGGATCGCGCACGGAGCTCCCCCCGCCCCGCTCCCCCGTCCGCCCCTCACCGCCGCCCGCGCGCCGCTCCCTCACCAGCGCCGTCCGCCCTCCGCCGGCACGCGACACCGCCGCGCGCTCTCGCGAGAGCATCACCTCCGGCGCGCGAGCGCCCCCTGCCGGCCCGGCGGAGCGGCGGCGGAGCCGCGGG
>VYXB01011839.1:936461-1026258 GCA_013397135.1 Pachyramphus minor
CCACCCGGCACGGCGGGTCCCCCAAGGACAGAATGGGTCGGAGCGGTCTGGGTCTTTCTCGTGGGCGGTGGGAAGTTCCCAGCGTGCGCGGCTTGGTTTGGCCTCACCCAGCACAGTTTGGCTTTGCCTCTCCCCCCCCAGCGTAAAGCACAGCAGGGCGCTTCCCAATACTGCCAGCGCGGTTCGCAGCTGGGAAAAGCACCCCGTTACTGCCCGGGCAGGGAGCAATGCTGCTGCCTGTGCTCCGTCGCTGGTTGGGGGAAGCGGATCCCCGCCTTTAGGGGAACCCCCGGAGCGCGATCGCCAAGCGCTGCCTTGTGCGGGCGTTTGCACAGCGCTGAGAGCTCGACAGAGAGTGCATGGGGGCTTCAAAAGGAAAACGCTTCGACTGGAAAGGACTTCAGATGGAAATCTGTCTGTGCAGCCCTTAGTACATGTGGTACCCGAGTCACTATTTCTCACACATTTCCCCCCCCTGGACACGGCCCAAGGAGCCCGTTCTCTTGAACAGGGCCTTACCCGTGGTTACCAGTACAAGTAATTCAGTGCTGACCTAAGAGAAAGTAGAAGTCAGGTGCCCAGTTCCAGATGTACTGTTACCCTAGGAACATGCATTTCAGGTATTTGGCTTCCTTGTCTAAACACGGAGGAGGCACAGGATGTGTTATATAATCCTTCTCTCTGTATTTGGATTTGAGAGGAAATATAATACCAACCCTGCCTGACCTTGGAAAAGCAGCAGTGCTCATACACCTGTTGTGTGCACCATCCAGTCACACAGCAAGACTGTCCCGAGGAAAGAGAGCAGCCTCTCCTGTGTAGGCAGGCACAACAGACAGTGGTTTGCTGGCATGCCTTCCATGGGCTTGACTGAGGCCATCCCATAACCCAAGTGGTTTGAGTGCTTTTTGTGGAACCACTCCACAGCTGCTTCACGTGGTACACTCTGTGTGGATTCACTGTGGTTAAGGTTATGCTTTCCTAGGAAGACTGGCCTGTTGGATACATCTTCCATCTTGCCCTTAAAGGAATGTCAAGCATATTTCAATGGTCTCTTTCCTCCCACCATTGATGGCAGTACGTGCTATTCCTCCCTCAGCCATACCTTGTGCCACACCAGATGTGCCTTTTTACCCAAAGCTGCATAGCATAATCATCATAAAAAGAAATTTAAAATTACATTAGCCTGAGCAAAGGACAAATTGGTGGTCTGTTAAAATAGGGGAAAGGGTTGGATAAGAGTTGCGGTTTTATGGGAAAATAAACAAGATGATTGCTCATGTTCAAACAGCAGTGAAGATGGAGATGTACTGGGCAGTTCCTCAGCACTGTGTGCCAGTGGCAGTGAGCTTCCAACCAGAGTACGAAGAGAAGCATTTTGATGCATAAAAGGGATCTACATACACATCAGAAATAGTTAATGAGGATAAAAGCCTGCAGCTTTTCCCATCAGAAGTGTATGACATTGTGTGATGCACTCCTGTACCCAAAATTCAGTGCTATTTCTTGCCAAATGGGAATCCTGCCTGTAGTCCTGCAGTGTAAAGCCCATCCTTCCTTGATTCTGCAAAAGTGCTCAACGACCCCCTTTGCACACTCCAAGTTCTTCATTGCTTGGCTGCAGTGTGAGAATGAAGAGCAGGGAGAGATTCACCCCTCCACAGCCCCAGGAAGCAGGATCCTCAATTGAGAAATGCAAGCTTTTCCTGCAGTCCTTTGGCCTGCCAAACTATACTACTGTGCACCACCCAAACCACAAAGAACTTGAAGAATGTTCTCTGGTTCAATGATTTTAGAGGAATTTTTAAGGGTTTAGAGAATGTTTCTGGTTTCTGTTTAGACTGTTCCTCTTTCAGTAACTGCAATAATTTAGTTGAAGAGAATCAGCTGGGTTAACTTCTCTGTTTAATGCCCCATAATGTAATTTCCCTATTCTGCAATGCTACCACACAGTTCAGCAGTCCATTCCTGCCTCGTGAAGGGGAAATAAAAAAGTGCAGCCCAGGGACAGTGGCATAAGCACGGCACAGCTGGAGGTGAAGCCAAATGCCAAGGCGGACTAACAAACTGACGGCTGCTCCTGTCAGGAGCAGCAACAGCCTCAAGCTGGACTATGAAATTCTAGAAGAGTCGTCATTGCAGGCGTCAGGGAATCTCAGGCAGCTCCCAGAGGAATCGTCAGTTTCCTCCGAGCTCTGCTGCTGGAAGGGAGCTGTTTTCCCTTTGTCCCTGCCAGCCCGGGTGCGCGGCCCTCGCTCCCACGTATCCTCGCTGACGTCTGTCCTTGGTCCCCTTCCAGGCAGGCTGTGACTTGGCACTCAGTCCCACAGCTGAGCGCCAGACCCGCCCCCAGCCTTCCCCCGGAGCTCATCCTGCCCGTGGCCGCAGCCCGACCCCGCGGCCGCCGGCGCGCCCGGGGAGCCGCTCGGAGCCGTCTGCTGTGCTGAGGTCCGAGGCTTCACTGCCCTGCAGGGGACTTGCAAGGCTCTCCGCTATATTTACTCACCTTGAATATTTGCTTTTTGTGTCGAGCTACCTCAGTACCAGAGAGAAACGAAATGTTTTTGAACTCCCATTCAAAGGGTTTCATATATAGACTGTAAACAGATGTTTTAATAGCCATTTCCTGCACACCACACACAGCCTTTTTCCTTTCTCTAGTTTAGGGGTTTCTCATTTCTGCAAACTTTTTAATTACTATCTATTCATCTGTCCCACTTCCCATCAAACAGAAGTACAGACTACACCTAACTCCACACTCATCTTTCATTTGAAGAGATTCTTAGAGAAGTTTTCTGTAGTTTCTCCAGGCAGTCAAACCAAAGGCAGAACTTACTTCTGGAAGCAATGGGTGCCAATGAGCACTCTGTTTGTGTATTAGTGTCCTGCCACAGATGTGAACAAATCTCTTACTTGTTGTGGCCCAAACCTATCAATGCAAAAAATAACAGAAGTTTTAACCAAATAAGTGCAATTCCTGAGCAAAGGAACAGAGAAAAGGAACAGATTAACTTGTGGTAACAGAAATTATTTCTTTTGAGAAGTGCAGTTACCAGCAATTGTAGAGGGAAATACCCTTATTTATGTAGTACTTCATCACGCAGGTGTTAGGACTCCATGCCCTATGCACAGACATGTTCGTAAGCACATTCCCAAATATCCAGATGTGTTTGCCAGCACAGCATTTTTTGTGTGATAGATACCTATGCAAGCAGGTTTTCCATGTCCTTGGAAACAAAACTACATGTGTGGCCATTTTAATGCTCACCCGTTTTCTTCTGCTTCTTTTGTTGTTAACTTTTCCCTCCAGAAACCCTCCAAAGTTTCAGCTGGTGGACACATCTGAAAGAGCAACTGCTACATTTACACATATCCTTTTGCAGAAACAGGAGATTCTTTGATGGCCAGAAATTAAATGTCTTCCTACCTATGAAGGGGAAGGAACACTTGGTTCGGGTATGATGGATAGATCCTGCAACTCACGCGTGCTTTACAAATGAGAGGAATGCCAATATGTGTTTTCTAGGTTACAACAGGCCCCATCACATGTTCAATGACAGCAGGAACGGCTCAATAGCTATGCAAAAATGTGGAAGCAGAAAGTGTTATTTGTCAACAAGTGTGTTACTGGCTTCATCAGCAACCTCTGCCACAGCAGTGATGTTCATGTCACTGGAAAAGAGTCTTAAAGACGGTGCACACCTTTAAGGAGACTTGTCAAGGCCAGGAGTGGGGCTTTGCTTCAGTACCTGATGTAATTCTCCCTGTAGTGTTTGCTGGCCAGTCTCCAATACACAGAGAAATACATTCAATAAACAAAGTCACACCTCAACAGTAGTTCATTGATCCTAGACTTGGTGGCTCCTACAACTTGAAATATTGAGGAAGGAAATAAGTATTAAACACAAATCCTTAGTCATGTTTAACACACACCACACAGTCAATTCTTGAATTACTGCCTGCCAAACTTAGGGTATTAAAAATGCTGTAAATTTAAGAAATCAGAACATCAGTGGAAAAGCTTGCCATGCAAGTGTGGAGCTGACTGCCAAAATTTCAGGGTTGAGGGGATGAGCTTAAACTAGGAGAAATTATTATGAGCCACCTTCAGCAAAAGACAATTGGCTTCTGTGATGCTTGAAAGGTGGGAAAGCAGTACAGGAAAGTGCTGCTACGTGACACAGCGTGACAACCTCCGAATTAACATCAAAAAAGGAAGTATTTCATACAAAGGCATATAATACCCAGATATTCCATTTTTCTATGGAAAAAGTAACAAAAAATGTAAAAAATAAATTAATGAGAAGAAAATGCATGGGGAAGGTGCAGGCCTGGTGACTCCAGTGGGGTGCTGGCCCCACCACAAACACCTGTATTTGGACATGCGGGAAGAGCCTCCAGGGAGATGAAAGCAGAGGAGATGCATGTCCCCACTTTCTGCAGCCCCAGGTGAGGTTGCAGCATCAGTGGTCAGGCACAGCACCAAAGGGCTTACCACTAGAAGGAAGGAAGCATGTAAACAGTGTATAAACAATTTTAACTAACCTAAAACCCTTTTTACAAAGCTCCAACCTACTTCAGAAAACTTTTCCTATCACAAACATAGATTGAGCGTTTAGCGAAACAGCTGTGTGATTTTGGCCACTAAATATTTTGAACCTCCCCCCCCATATATATGTATATGCACACATGTTCCAGGCAAAATTGGAGCAGGAAGGGACTCAGTGCAGGCGTAAAGTATGAGGGCTGTGCTACAGCTCTAGGGACTGCTCTCATCTGAGTGGAGAAGTATATTGTTGAACAACAGGCATCACACAATCAAAACAGGTCTCTGCTTCCTCAGAAACACTTTTCTCATCTTTTTCCAAGATCCTTTTTAAGGAAGCAGCTACAGCAGCATGGCGCTAAATTAACCTGTAATTCTACTGTTAGAGTGAGGTTGGTGCTGAAAAAAGTGTGAAATTTAGCAAATGCAGATCACTACAAAAACAAGGAAGAAATTACAATATAACCCATCACACCATGAATTCAAATTAACAGGCAGGCTTTCCTAAAGTTGGATTCTCTGAGACAACGGCATTGGCAGGATTTTCCAGACAATGTAAACACAAAACAGCATTTAACTTACCTACATGCAGGAATGTCTGCTCAGTCCCAATCAGGGGCAAAGCAGTTTGCCCTACAACCAACACCAGAGCCAGGGTAAGCAAATTACCTACAACCATTAGTAAATAGCCATCAGAGGGGGTGAAAGGCCTGACTTGTTATGTGTGTGTAGTCACGGAGGGTGTTGTGCCTGTGTCAGGAAGGACCAGAAAGTCCAGCTCCAGCTCCTGATGCCAGGGCTCTACATCACAGGTCGGGTAAAGGCACCCAGGCCTGGATAGTTGTGTACTTCCTGCACTACTGCTGCCTGTCAGAAGGTGTGTGTTGGAAAGCACAAACAAAAGGGTGTTTGGGGAAGGTTCACTGCCCCCCAAGCTGTGATCCCATCTCTGCTTTACATTAAAATTGTAGGAGGTAAGCAGGGACCAGAAGATGCAGGGGAAGAAGAGTGGGTGTGTCCTGCCAGGCTGTGTGCCAGGTGGGGCTCAGAGATGTAATCCTGGCCAGCAGGAGTTCACCAGGGCACCTGACCCAGATTCCTTATGTTCCACTACCTTAAACACCATGGGGGACAAAATCTCCCCTTCACCACACCTGTGACACTTGTTGGTGGAGCTATCTTTTGTGCCCAGAGGCGAGCAAGAGGTGGCTGGAACAGGATGGGTGGAAGTTTGCAGCATCGTTTCTTTGCTTGTGTTTCTCCCTTTTGTTTTCTAAGCTTCCTTCCCATCATCTGAGTGGCATAGCCTGTAGTAAACTGAAAGCCTGATAATAAGACAGATGACATCTGTTTAGGTCACATCTTAGAAAGGATTAATGCTTCTAAGGACGTACAAGCTACAGCTTAGTGCTCTGCTATCTGAACACATGGGCCCTGGTACATGTGATCACTGTCAGCTCAAGACTCAGCACTTCTACAGCTCAAGAAACATGGAAGCTGAACATCCAAATGACCACGGCAAAGGATATGCACCATTCCCTTCACTGATGCACACTGGTAGTAAAAGCTACAAGCAACTGTGTGCTTAGTGTGATGGAGAAGGTCCAGGAGGAAAAACACCTCTACAGCACTGGTTTTGCCTGGGCCAGGGGTGCTGCCCCACAGAAAATGACAGGCTCATTCCAGCTGGCAGAGGCAGAAAGTGGGGCACACCCATTTTTATACTCAGCTACCCCTTGTAGAGGGGCAGGGGAGTGGGGTGACCCCGACCTGCATCAGCAGAAAGCACCACAGCTCCCTCCCTCAGCAGGCAGGAAGTACTTGTGGACACGGAGTACTTGCAGACTCAAGCAGCCCAAGGCTCTGTGCACAGGCTCTAGGTTCCTCTTTTTTTGCAGAGGGTCAGCTGGATCTTGTGACCTGTGTAAATAACAAGGCTTTGGAAAGAAGCTCAATAGGCACATTGTGTTCTTCATTTCAGATCCATCGTTCTGAATGGAGGAAAAAGAAATAAAACTTAGAAATCAATCTTAGAGCCCTAAAGTCCCCTGGAAGGGAAAGACGAGTGGCTGATGCAGCAAGTTCCACTAAGTTATTTAACTGGTATTCTGGGACTTGATTAGAATTATTTATTTCCAACTAATAAACCCACATGCTGCCTCTTTCTCTCTTGCCAATTAACAGTATTACTTAGCACTAATAGACTGCTTTCATTTTCAAGGGGCTTACGAAGACAAATTAATCACCTCAACATGTCTGAAAGGAACAGATGGCAATGAAGTATTAACATTGCAATTTCACAGTTGGAAAAGCTCCTGAGAGAGGGGGCAGTAGGAGTGTTTGGAGGGCATCTGGCCCTGCTCCCTGTGTGGAGCTGGGGTTCCTCAGTCTTGTCTCCACTCTGAGCTTCTGCTCTAACCGAACCTCACCACACATTAGTTTTCCTGAGCAAAGTTACACTGTTTTTCTTATTCCATCTTTAACAGGGGTAACATCCCTCCAGAAGGCCTCTTACCTCAGCACATTTCCAGACAGGTCGTTACTGCTTTGGATTTAAAAGACTAAATGTCTATCCAATAATGCAATTAGTCCAGCCTGTCATTATTTCTTACTGGCTACAAGCAGAGAAGTGATCAGGAAGAAATACATTCCCCTGTTCATACAGACAGGATGCTTTTTTCCCCTGGAACATCTTGGCTACATTTGGGTATGGAACAGCTGACTGCTTTGCTACCTCCCACTTGCCCTGTCTAAGAGGACCATGGGCATGGAGCAGTGTCGCTTCATGGGGCTTTTTGGCTTGGTCATAGAACACACACCTCCTTAGGCTACATCTGGAAGGAAGAAGATAAGCTTTCTCTAGAGCAGGGGTTCCCACAGCAAAACAGTCTAAAGGGAGGGATTTGTGGCCATCCTTAAGAGAACCAGTTCAGGATCCAGGTCTCTTCCAGCAGAGGAGCCCAAAGGCAAGGGATCTGCAGACACCAAAGAGTGAACTGGGAGTGAGAGAGAGCCCACAGCATCCCTGTCACAGGTTGCCAGCCTCAGAGAGCCCCTCAGCAGCACATGCCCATCCAGCTGCTGCCTCCTTATTGCCCTGGGGGCAGCCGGAATCACTTTGGAGTTTCTTATGAGGGCACCCATGTCACTGGGCCTGGAGTGAATTTAGTTAGGTGGCCTTTCCTTTGGATTCCCAGACATTAAGCAACCTGTCACACACACAACTCTACAAAGTTGCTTCTCAGAACAAACTGACATTTTGAGGAGAGGACCAAACAAATAAGTACAGTGATCTTAAAAGTGACTGATATGACAATGACAAAGCAACTTTTTAGTGGTTTGTTGTTTTTTAAAAATTGATTTAACTATGGAGAGGTTGTATTTAAAACATTAAGAGAATATCCTCTATTTCAGTATTTAACCCCCAAGTCAAAGATTATCTCAAATAGCAACTGTGCAATGATACTAATGTCAAATGTCTGGCAGGTTTTGGCCTCTCCTCTAGGAATGATAATAGAAAATAATAATTCAGAGTGAAATTATTCTAATGCCTTTTCAGAGCCCTTTCTTCAGCATACTGATATTAGTATCAATTCCCTTCAATCTGTGCTGAGCCACTGAGCTAAGCATCTCAGCCCACTATCAATCTCTCAGCCTTAAGTATCATATACAATAAAATCCTTCTAGAGACATTACTCAGTGTGCAGGGACAAGATAACGTACACAAAACACTGCATTGGCTGTGGCTGTTCCCACATGTACAAGGAAAGAAGGCGCACTGAGGCAAAACAGTTAAGCACCCAGTGTGTCAGTGCAGCCCTCACTGAGGATTCCAGGGAAAAGCAATCCCAGTTTCCTCAGCTGTAACTGGTACCTGAGCATTCCAGCTGGGGAGCAGAGGCAACACAATGCAGTGAAAACTGATTTTCAAATGGGCTCAAGAAAATAATACACCCTGATTTCACCTTGGCTCGAGAAGCATCTCGAGTTGTAAGCCTAGTATGAGCTTTTCTGCTACTTTACTCATATTTGAACGCAGAATGTAATGGATTTGGATTGTCCTAAGATAGAAAACATTAAAAAACAGAATCAGAGTTCTCACATTTATAAGAGTAACACTTAAACAGAGAATTCTTGATACACAATGTGGCTGCATTTAATTTTTTTTTAAAATTGAACTGAAATGCAAGGTGAATCCAAATAGTCTGGTTTTTTGAGGCATCCATCATACAAGAGAAAAGACTTATTTTATCCATGCAGCTAATATTCAGATTGGTGGGGGGGGGTTGTTTTGTTTTTCCCTTAGATCTCCATTAATATGTTGTACTTTAAACCTTTGCAAAAGTATAGGAAATCCTCAAACATAAACACTATTTTTAGAAACAGCAGCAACTACAATTATCATCCCAAAGACTGTAATAAGTGAGCATCTGTTTTTCTGGACTTTCAAATCATCGGTATCCTTTCTCCTTACATTTTATTTTTCTCATCCAAGAATGATAATCAGTGTTTAGGACTCTGGCAGCAAGTCCAATGCACAAACCACAAGTAATTGCCACCAGAGCTGTATGAAATCCAAGAGTTATTCCAGCTTTTACAGTACACCAGCCAAAGGATTCAAGGGACTTGGCCATATTGTTCCAGTCCCTTCTGCAAACTATCTCTTTCTGACAAGTTTGATCCTGGTCCCATTTTATCACCTTCCTAGAGCAGTGGGGCTTTATTTTACAGGGGTTCTTGAATTGGCAGGGATGAAAAAGATAATACTGGTTATACCACATGTCAAATAGCTAAAAGTACGGATTATGATGGTCATGGGAGCAAGGCCATCATAAGAGCCATCACTATTTCAAAGGTTTAGTTTGACTCTTCAAACCTGTAATTCTCCTGCAGACCCAATAACAAGCTAACAGGCAACAGAAGGTTTTAGACCATCATATTGCTTGGAATTCTCAAAGTGTAATGTTTGAAGAAAGGGAGAGATCAGTGTTTGATTCTCTGGGCCATAAAACAAGTTCGTACAGAAACTGTTTAGCTAAATTCTAAATAACAGCGGAGTGATTTTATTTAGCTACTGATTACTTCTTTACTTCTATTAAAGCTTTAAGAAAAGGTATTTTAACATCCAGGATCATTATCAAAACTTGGATGCTCAGAGCTATAGAAGCATCCTGAGTAAGGCATCATATTCCAGTGGTTTCAGATTTCATTTGTATAAAACTCATTTTGAGCTCAAACTTCACTGAGGCCAAAGTCCCAGGGCCTGAATGAAGCCTCCTGAATTCAAAGAGAATTTCACAGCAGCCAGCTCTGCTTAATTCCACTTTGTCCAGGAGTGAAAATTTGATCTTCAGCCACTCTATATTATTAAATTAATGCATCACAGCTCATTGACCAAAGGCCACGTATGACACTAGGAATAGTACTCTCAGCTTCCTTGACAAAACTTTTACTTCAAACAGGCCCTGCACTACGGCTGCATTACACTGTCACAAAAGGTGTCTCACTGAGAAATTGTTTGCAAAGTTGTTTTTAGGAGGAAATAAATCTTTAAGCTGCCCAAATGACCAAGGCACTCAGAACAAATAAGCTTAGATCTGTACTTTGGGGAAGACACAAGGTCTCACTTTCAGCAGGCTCTTGACGTCAGACCAGAGAGGAAACACAAGACGAGCAAAGGTTACGTGCAAATTGTCCCCTGTGGTTTATGCAACAGCCAAATAACCACTGATCAGGATAGAGGCATATAAAAAGATCTCACTGGAAATTACTTTTAATATAAGCAAAACAAAACTAGTTATGAGTTGAAGGGTATGATGTGTGACAGACTGGTCTGAACACTTTTGTTTTACGTCTCTAAAACAAGCATTCAGTAAGTAATTCACATTACATAAGTCATCTTTGGTAGTACTGTACCTTTGTATCAATCACTTGGTAAACATCAGTTCTGGATATTTAGAGTGTAATTCATTGGAACTACAAACTAATTGGAAAGTTGGAGGAGCATCCAATGTACGTGAGCTTGCAGAGGGAAGAGTTCAGACTAGTAATACTGAAATTACTTCACAGTTACGTAGAAAAAGTTACAATTCTTTGTCATAGACCATTACACTAGTTTGTCATTCTACAGTTAAAGCGGGATTATAGTCAGCATTATTATAAATTAACAGAAAAAGATCCCAAAACAATTTAAGGGGGTAGGATTGAAAGCTGAGAACTTTGATTAAAGCATAATTTTCTAACTTTGTTTTCTAGCTCTAAATTATTAAAATACAGAAAAAGTCATCGTTACTTTAAAAAGATGCATCATTTAGAAAAGAAGTTTCATTCCTTACAATATAGTTTAAAACTAAGATAGAAGAAAACAGTGCTACATTACATACAGTCAAGAGCATTCAGATGACATGATGTAGATAACAGCTTATGTTCTCTGTTATATGGCCCAGCCACAGGTTTTTCCTTGCTTTGATGCATACTCGATGATCACTGAACTTCTACCACTTATCCTGATGTGGACTGTCCACATGTACTGTGTTATCAATTAAGAGTTGGCATTTATTTACAATTTAAAAGCAGCACAGCTATCCTGCATCCTACAGCCGTGCTCACTCCACTGCAGTACTGGAACGACCACAACAGCTTGGATATCTCAGGGAATGCATCATTGTTCTGAAAGGCCTTTTTTTCGCTGTTTTTTCAGGAGTTGGCTTCTCATTAGTTTTCCCAGCTGCCTCAGCAGGCTCTGTCTGGAATTGTTCTATTTGAAACTCGAGATGCTTTTGAATGGCTACCCCGAGAACTTCTGGATCCACAGATGCCCCATACACTTCCCATGTCATTCCTTCATCATCCCATCTCACTTCACGTACTGGAGATTTGGGGACCTCCAAGTCTTGCTCCAGGTTCACCTCTGGGAACACATGTGGGTGACCTTCTGCTGCAGCTGCTGGGCTTGTAGCCACAGATTTGCATTCCATGGTTGGAAGAGTTTGTACCTCGGCATCTCTGTGCTCAAGAGGTGGTTTCAGTCCTCTGGTTAAATCATTCATAGAGGTCATAGTCCACATATCCTTAGTTGTCACTACTGTTTCTGCACCTTGCTGGCTGCTGAGGGCAATGCAGGCAGCCTTAGTTTCTGGTGGAGCTCTCTCCTGATGAGCACAGTGCTGAGCGTGCTGCAGTTGTTCTCCAGGAACATTACAGCACTTCAGGACTCTCTTGGCATCCAGGCCTGACTCACTTACTGAAGACACCAGCTTAGGATAGGTCAGAATGTCTGAAGCAGAAAAGGAATGAAAATAGTCAGGTGCTGCCGGCTCTCTTCCTGTCTCACTAACGGAGCACACCAACCGCGGAATGAGCTGTATGGACGGGATGGGCAAGGAGTGGCAGTAGGCAGGGATGGTGGCATCTGCCTTCAAGGCATCCTGTCTTATACTGCAGGGCCCTGCAGAGTTGTTATGAACTGCCATCACCATGGGGGAATACGCAGAGTTTGGAATATTACCATAAGTCAGACCACCATGAATAATCCCAGTGGCTTGATCGAACATTGTCCTGTTTGGGAACGCATTTCCAGGCATGTGGTGTCCTAGAACAGCAGTGTGGAATGTTCCAGGATCTGTGTAAACAGTAGTGTTACGTGGAATAGTGCCACTGTCAAAGGTGTTTGTGGGTACTTGTTGGTCTCTAGGAAGGACTGGAAGATGAGTCACAAGGTTTTGATAGTGAGATGTGTTTTTACTTGTTTCTGATCCAAACCTCTGCATTGGGAAGGACATCCTAGCCCCTGGCAGATCATGCCTGCAGCTAGAAGAGCTTAGGCTGGAGTAGGTGGCACTGGTTTCTATGTGAGTGACATAAGTCTGCTGTTTGCAGCTGCAGGTTAGGTCTGAGTGGCTCCTCTGAAGGGCAGTTCTTGATTCTTGCATTTCACACATGCTTTGCTGGTGAGCACCACAGGCTGAAGAAACATTCTCAATGGTGCTGCTTTTTACACACATCTTAACATCCCCCGCTTCCCAGGATGCTGAGGGCTGTTCAGTGATAAGGAAATGGTTTGTAGTCTTAGTTCTGCTCTCTGACTGGTCTCTGGCTGACTGGTCACTTATGGTTTGGATCTCTGATCCAAGTCCCATCCTCCTAGGCTGTGAGGAGGACCATCCAGAACTCTGCACGCTCCTTGCATCACCCTTGTTTTCCAGGGTATGGCAGATGGTGCTACTGTAGCTTTTCTTCAGCTCCTGTTTGTTGTGTAGTCTTTCCTCTAGACTTGATTGCCCAACACAGGTCAGATTTGAGGAGCTCTTGGACAGGGGATGACTGTTGATGTTCAAGAGTCTGCGACAAGTAGAACCTAGTGAGTCCTGGTAGGAATGAGTGTGGAGCTGGTGGCTGTCAGCTGACATGGCAAAAAAGAGAGATCTGCAGGAAATGGTGGAGAAGAAAAGAAGCAATTTAAGAAGGAAATAAATGTACCAGAAACTATAATCTCTATTGCCTTCTGCCTGGGCTTCTTGCTATTAACAGTTCACAAATACCTTTGAAAAAAGCACAGTATTCTAGTCTGTGTGTATTCAGGCCAGTCAGTTTCCACATTTGGCTTCCACAAAGGGTTTTTCCCTAAATTAGATTCAGGTTTTATTGAAATTCTGGTGTTTGGTTGTTTGTTTTGGTTTGGTTTTTTTCCATTTCACAAAACACAAAGGGAAATTTTTTTCTTGTTTTCTACCTTTTAATAATAACAATCCCAACATTATTAACTATCATCTCACCTGAATTCACTGGAGCTGTTTTTGGGACATGCAGATGTCATGCAATTTAAGCAAAGACAGAAGTATTTTCAAACAAGATAACTCTTTGCCACAGTGCTCATTAAGCCAACAATGTTAACTGATTGTCAAAACAAAGAAATGTTTGGCTTTTAGTCTCTTGGTGTTATAATTTCAGAACTTATCCAGTCATTGCTGGAGCTTTCAAACATTAACAAAGCCATTAACAGCTGAACAAGTTCTCCCTTTTCCCCATACTCAAGCTTCTTCACATTTCATTTCACAAGAAGATCACTATTCTAGTCAACAGTTTTCTCAGAGTCCAAACAAGTGAACTGTAGGTATGGACAAAACTGGCATGGTTACCTGTGGCAGAGGAGATGTGACATGAAACCCAAAGCTCCCCCAGGCCCACGTGGAGTCAGTGCCAGTGTTCCCAGAACACACAGTGCTGGCAGCATAGGGCACAGATAGCCAGATGGACCATGACAGCTCAGGGGGCTTTCTAGCTTGTGCTCAACACTGACAGAAGGAGGTGGCAGCAAAGAGGGATCCAGTGAAAGGCTGGAGGTGAAACTCCTCTAGGAACCACAGAGGCCCAAGGGGAGTCTGCATCTCAGCACAGACTCTGTTAAGGGTACCTGCTTCAGGCTGCTTGGGCTGATCACCTTTGGCAATCCACAAGTTCATGCTGGCTGCGGAAGGTGCACTGCACCGAAAGCAGGGTAAAAACAAAATAAGAAAATCTTTAACCAAAGTGTTGTGGTTCTTCTGTCTTTTTTTCAGTCAATTCTTATTTCTACGGGTGGGTGTATATATTGATGACACTTACATTAGCACTGCCACATCTAAGAAAAGCTGTGATTGAAGATTTTGAATCTAACCAGATTTAGTGATTCGTTTTGGCTCATTCAATCAGATCTTCCACTGATTGACTATGCACATTTCCTTGGTGCCACAGAGTTGTTGCAGTATTTGTATAACTAGGATATTTTAATATGCTCATGTATCTATATCTATGTACATGCATAGGTGTGTTTCTTTCCTACAAGAACTCATTCTGTTGAAGAGGAAAATCTAGAGCGTTTGTGCATTTCTTCCAGGTCAAGTACTACCGGATATTTTGTTGTATAGTGACATATAGTGGAAGCCACAATTTCTCATTTAAGACAACTTTCCTCCAGTTGTTCTCTATACATTCTGCCTCCCTAGCAGGTCTCCTACAGAAAGAAACCTGCACAATTGTGCACTGTATCACTAAAATAAAAATGAATGTGTGGAACAAAAAAAGTACATACCTGTGGTGAACAAAAGCATTCTGCAAATGTAACAGGGAATTTCAGTCATTACACCAAGAACGTGGTGGTTGCAAGGGCTCACATTCGACCCTCTCAGCGGGAAGCTTCTAATACATGATCCTTCTAATGTGATATTTACAGGCTCAAAGAATCACCTACCAAACAGCATAATTGATAAAGAGCATGCCTTTTGCTCCATCCACAAACCAAGAGCTCTACTGCTGATCCAGCACCTATCAGTGCTTGTAATTCCATTTTTACTGGTAACTTCGGCAAGCTAACAGGTTGCAATTTTTGCATCACCTGAAATCCAGTTGTGTTGCCTGTTTACCATAATGAAATTAAATTGGGATGGTAACCATTAAAAAATAAGAATATTTGCAATCACATCCTTGGGAATCTTCTAATTGCTGGCTGTGTAGCAGGGACTTGTGATTGGCAGCAATATGCTCTAGCAAAGGGCTTGCTCAAATTTAGACTGTATGCAGAAAAAAGGCAGTTTCCTGTCCCTTATACATGCTTCACCTCCTCCAGCCTGTTGTCTGTCCTGCAGCCACTTACACACATGGGGAGAGTCTGCCACACAGAGTTCAGAGGAGTCAATAGGATTAAACAACAGAGCATAGCTCTCTGCAAGGTGAAAACCTTACATTTAATCCCTTTAACAGATAACACCTGTAAAGGCTCTCACACACACTGGGATGAAACAACACTTACTAATGGGAACCACAAATATTGAGACTCGGGAGAAGAGCAGGCTTGAACATATTCTGTTACAGATGATATACTGCTCTGTGAACTTCAAAGGGTTCTCCTACAAAGTTTACAAAGTTCAAATACGTAAATACACACAAAGACCAAGGCCTCTATTTGCTTTCTTTGTGTAGCATTGCTGCAGAAACCTCTGTAACTGAAATAAGTGATGCAATTTAAAACTGATTCATCACCTCACACAAAACAGATTCAGACAAATGAAACAGTCCAAATACAGAGACGTTACTGAAAACAACATCCAGTGTGATGCTGGCAATGAAATGTCCAAGAGAACTCTGAAGAAATTTATTTTTGCCCTACTGCAGGTGAAATCAAGACCAAATGTGGGCCAATGCAACATATGTGGCACAGGTACACGTACATGTATAACATTAAAACCAGCAACTACCAGCAGCATTTGAACATTCTTGCTCAGATAGACCAGTGTTCTAGGCTAGAAAAGCTGTAACAATTATCCAATGATTTTAGGGCCTTGAAAGCAACAGGAATGATTACTAGTTAACTAAAACAACATCTCACTTTCTCACCTGAGACTTTATGACACAGTTAAGGATAAGGAAAAAATTGGTAAAAAAGGAAACAAAGCCCCATTCAAGCAGGATGAAACAGCTTCCTTGAGAATAATGCACTCTCCTGTCATGTTGAAATCTGAAGTTACTTCTTCCAGACAGTCTGAACATTTCTCCTTTTATAGGCCACCTACTGCTTTCCCTCTCCAGTCCCTGCTCCTTTGCCCCACGCTGGAGCTCTTACACAACCAGCACATTGTGTCCACCTGGCAGAGGCAGGGCCCTGAGCCAGACTTGCACATGTGGAGCTCTGCACGGAGAGTGACAGCTGAAGAACAGAGCTGTGGTAGCCCCAGCCTTTCCTCACCTCTGCTGCAGCCAAATGTTGCCTCAGCATTTCACAGCAGCGCAGGTGAGCCGGCAGGTGTGCCACAAACAACAACACCAGCTTGCTGATCCTGATGCCTTTTTTTTTTTTTTGAAGTGGCTTAGCTCTCATTACAATAATTCATTGATCCAACCACACCAATCACTAACATCAACACAGGCAGGAGAAAGAAGACCGTCCCCCTCTGGAGAAACACAAACCCACACGTGGCACAAACCCAGAGCAAACCTGTACACGCAGCGCCCTTCTTCCCAAGCCTTTGGAAATGGCATGTAATCCATACCCTACTTCCCAAACTACATCTCACACGTGCAGTGCTGGCGCTGACTGCTCAGGGAGCACAGAAACTCTTCCATGTAGGTCCCACAGAAGGGGCCCAATGCTGCATGTCCACACACCGAGGTGCGGCACGTCCCACATGGGCCTGGGCAGCTTATCCAGCTGGTGACTGCGGAGAAGCAGCAGGAAGGGAGCAGAAGTGTCGTACTGACACACCTACCAGCAATGGGCTGGATCAGGCACCAAGAATTGCGTGACAAACTTTTTAAAACAACAACAAAATCCAACCCCAAAACATGGGACCTCTCTAATGTCACAGTCACACAACACCACTGTATTCTGTGAATCAGCTAATTAGAAATGGATTAGCATGTGGAACATGGATAGAGACACAGCTGATTTAGTGGGTACTTAGAGACCCAAACCAACTGGGTAGAGAAGATTGCTTTGCTTAGCTTTGCTTCTTAAAAAGTAAATACATAATTTATAGGAAAGGAATTTCATACAAAAATACCTATTGTAGGTTCTGAGTTTGTCTGAAAGATTCTAATTTGGAAGTTCAATGGAAATCCACACCTGAATAGACAAACAGAAACAGAAACAAGAAAGCAGTAAATTTGAGGTAGATACTCTGCTATGAATATACAGAAAATTGTTAGACCAGCAGAGAAAGGATTAGGATAGAAATGGAATTAACATCCACTATTTTTGGCTTAGCTTCAGATAGCTTATGAGAGGATCTAGGCTGCTTTCACTAATTCCACTGAACTACTTTAAAGCAACAAATGTGTATTTTGCTATGACTTATGATTAAAGTTGTGACCTATTTAATGCACCAGTAAATTTAGTCTCAAAATGCTACATATAATGTATGTTATCAATTGAAAGATATACACTGGTAAACTAACTATGATTCTAAAATTCTTCAGTATTTTTATGTTCCATGCATGTGAGTATATAAAACAAGATTTCATGTAAAATTGTAATACCACATGTATTTCAGCAGGATCACATTTAGCTCCTGTGTTATGTGTCTGTTAACGATTGCTTTCTTCCCTGCATTGGCAGGCTTCAAAAGAGTGATATGACAAATGAGACATCCACAAAACAGAGGATGGTAACATGGGACACTGACATAAGATGATGTGTTAATAACAAAAGAAATCCAGCCATGCTTGCATTTCCTCCAACAAGAAAAAAAAAACCAACCTACAAAATGCCATAAAAGTAACTCAGCTGCTGGATCTTTTTAGGATGCTTGATTTTGAGAACTGTCTCAAGAAAAAATCTTCACTGCAACTTGGCAAGATACATAACTTGGCAAGAGCGACTATGCTCTTTCATAGAATCATCATGGAATGGTTTGGTTTGGAAGGGATCTTAAAGATTACCTACTTCCAACCCCCTGCCATGGCAGAGATGCCACTCACTGGATCAGGTTGCTCAGGGCTCCAACCGACCCAGCCTTGAACACTTCTAGGGATGAGGCATCCATAACTTCACTGGGCAACCTGTTCCAGTGTTTCATCACCCTCACAGTAAAGAATTTCTTCCTGAAATCTAATTTAAATCTCCTATCTCTTAGTTTAAAATCTTTCCCCCTTGTCCTCTCACTATCTGCCCACATAAAAAGTAATTTTCCCTCTTTTTTATAAACCCCTGCTTAGTACTGTGTTACAGTAACAACAGACAGTGAGGCAGTGTAAATCACCTAACACATTAAACAATACAAGTTAATTGCAGAGTTTGGGAAGAGTCAGAGAAATTTACTAGAGACATGCATGCAGTGCCAGGGACTTATTTCTCTAAGACTTCCACAGTTTATTTTTGGTTTATATAACTGTGATGGTCAGCCCACAAGTCAACCACACCTGTTATAATGACTGCAGGCTGTTTCACTTGTTCTCACTTTGCTGATTATACAGTTAAAAAAAAAAAATAAAAATTCCTCATGACAATTCATTTTATGCTTTCAAAGCCAGCATCTGACTGCAAAATACTGATAAAATCAGAGCCAGTTTCAGAGGTGAGAGCAATAATATGGAAATGTGGAATTTGGAAAAACATTTGGCAATTTGATCCATACCAATATTTTTGGATGATGACTGCAAATTTTGGGTCCTTGCCCTCCTGATTTTGCTCCTTTATTTGCATCGTTCTGGCCCCACTATGTATCAGTAACCTGTGCAATGATCAGCTTCATAAGGCAAACACAGAATTTCTGCAACAGCACCAAACTCCAAGACAAAGACATATCTGTTTTATACCAGGAGAGTAGTGTGATTTTAATTAACTTAGGAGATTTACTTGAATAGAAGGCTGCTATATGTGGGTTCTTAAATCTATTTAATCTTATTACAAACACCATGGTTACACATTTGAAAAGGCAAGAGTAGTTTATGGTTAAAATGACAGAAGATTAACTACAACCTAAGGGGCAGCTGTCACCTAGCCATAAACACTGCTGACACCTGCCTGGGACACAAGACAACACACAGAGGAAAACCTAAATTTCTGCCTGAACAGCCAAATTACCTCAGGTACCAAAAGCAGTAAAGCACATTTACACTGTGTTCTCTTCAGGCCTGGTATTTAAGCAGTCTGTCTTCCTTACTGGAATCTATGACTGAATTTCTAAGATACGTATTTACTGTGGTAAAATTACATTAAAAGGAACATAATCTGACATTGATTTCTTTTAGGGGAGTACTAATTTTGGAGAGATTTACACCACCAAAATAAAAAAAAATAAGAGCAAGTTTATGTCTAAACGTGTCCCTTCTTGCCCACAGTGAGAATTACTGGTAATTTCCACAAGATCTGTTCTGCACTTAAAAAAAGATTAACATGCTAGTATGATGAGTTCTGATGGCATCTCCCTAAATACTACTACTGAAAGAAATAGTTAATTAACAGTAATCACTAACATTTATGTGGAGTGGGGGGAGTCAAACCACTTGAAAGGCATTGGCAAAATAGGATTAGCCTTGGTAAAAAGCTTAGAGATTCAAGCGTCTGGGATTAGGAGTTTTGTTGTTGTTTTTAATTGTTATTTTATTTTGCTGAATTATAAGTGAAAGGAAAAAAGAGAGGAGTTACAAGAGGGTAAAAGGTATCACTTGTCACGGAACATAAAAGAATTTCTCTAAATTCTGTCAATACAACAATTTCAATGCAACTAGATTAATAAAGACTTAGGTTGAGACCCCAATCACTTAACCTTTAATCCATCATCTTCCTGTAGGCTTTCCATTTTGGAATAGCATTATAAATGTACTATGACTTATTCAGTTCAATCTGCTAATGTCCTTTTGTAAATATTTTAGGTCATCTTAAATATTTTCAAGTATCACACAGATCCACAGGACTGGTCTGGGCAGCTACAAATACCATCAGATGGACGCAAGAGACAAGTGAACACTGATGGGAATGAATGGGATCATTTCTCAGTTCTGCACCATGAGAAGCACTGATGACAGTGGTGCACGTCACGGGGACCATAATTCACCTGTAGGAAGAGGTAGAGGAGTACATTTGACAGGCTAGAAAACATGAGAGCAGAAGAGTTATGACCCTCAGTGCACAGCACTGCAAAGGCACACTGGATAGACATCTCTCTGCATTGATTGGTAACAAGATGACAAGGAAAGCATCCCCTTTTTCCTGAGTCACCTTTTTCCATCTCTGTACTGAGGAGTGAAGCAGAGACCTCTTCCCCCAAATGCTGAAGGGACCTTGGGTAGTCTGGTGACCATGACCTTACGAGGGGATAATAAATGAGTTGCCACATCAGAAAATGAATAGATTCCAACATTTTCCAATACATTCACCTCAGTGCAGAAGGACAGGGCCATTGTGTCCACAGTTACCCCAACAGTGTAAGAAAAGCCATGCCAGAGGGTGAAGAGTCCATTCCAAGAACCAGCAGGGACAGCCCATAGTCCCGGTCCAGTCTGGGCTGAGCCGAAAACTCTGAATTCTAAGAATGAGAAAGGCTAAAGTGAGAGTGCCATGACAGAGGAGCCTGATACAGACGAACTCAAGGAGACTATTTCAGTGACATCTTTAGCTGAATTCCCAGGAAGGACAATTCACATGGGGCTGTAAATAAATCATTGGGAAATCAGAGGTGCACTCTATCACAAGGGAAGCATGTGTTTGGATGTAGTCCTGACACCACCACATGATTACTGTGTAACTATGCATCCTCTTCACCACCTTTCTTTATTTAGTCATCTGTCCCAGAAACATTTCTAAAAATCTCTTGGATTTTGATCTTTTTTTAGAAGAATTTTACAAGCAAAACATTGATGTGCACATAGATCTGCCTCAGCATACAATTACCCTACAATATACCCAACAGAGCTAAAATATGAGATATTGTACAGTCATATTGGATGCTCACTGTTAGTGTTTGACAGCTCACTTTTAAAGCTCAGCCTTTCTGTCAGAAGACTTAAAATGTTTTAATTACAACTGAAATATGCTGATATGCTCATGTAATCAGCTGTTTTCAGCAGCTGGGGCTTTAAAAAAATGAAATGTTACGACAGCAGGCAACACTGACCTAGAATCATGCTTACAGTGAATAGTGTGTGTCTACAAAAGCAGTATATTAATATAATTGTCTTTCTGGTTTAAGCAGATCAGAATTAAGCAAAATGAAACTGTTAATTCAGCTGCCAGGTTTATACTGTTAAGAATTGCTGGCTACTGATATCCACTGGCAGTATAGAAGTCCTGTGAGAAAAACGTTTCACAATTTCTTTAGGAATTAATCTTTAATGCAGAAAATGTGCAGTGATCTATGAACATTTGGATGTATTTCAGAGCAACAGATACTAGTGAACCTTTTCCTCTTCACAGCAGAGGATCAAATAGTATTCTATCACACATACCAACCTGGAGGGGACAGGGTCGGTCTGGTATAGAAAGACTTGTGCTCCTCAAAACTCCCTTTCTGTGTCTGCTTCTCAATCCTGAGCAGACTACCTCCAGAGCAAACCCACTGATCTGGAACTCTGCAAAACCAATGGCCATTGTTCAGCAAGCCTCTGCCTGTCAGAGGCCCAAGTATGCAAACTGTGTGAATCACAGCTGCCTGTGAAGCAGTATGAACTTAGAAACCATGAAGAAAGCCAGCAGCTAATTTACAGCCTGCTTCCAATCTTAGAGCGAGGGAATGCAGCTGGATATTAATGCAACCTTTACAGGAGGCTGGCAGTTTGCACGTCCACAAACTCCACCCAACCTAGCTAAGTGATTAGAACATCTACTTGTAAATTCATGTGTTTTAGTGGGAAATGTTCAAATAATCATTTTTGCTATTTGCTTGAACAGCAACAGTTAGAGGGAAGACGCAAACTCAGCCAAGCCACCTTGCCCTGTGGATACCCCAGTTCTAACAGCAGGACTCAGCACGGTGGTTAGTTCAGGGCAATGAAATACTCTGTCCTGACAAGTGAACACACCTCTGGCATCTAAAGCTCTGTCACAGAGCCTGTGTGAGTGGATGGACAGTCAGTGTGTGTGTGTGTTCGGTGCTGGCTGGAAGGTGGTGGCCAAAAGCACAGAGCTGAGCCTCTGTCTAACACGCCCAGCCTTTCCAAAAAGCTCACTCGCTTGGTCCAGTGTTGTGCCAATAGAGATAAAAGCTTTATAACTAGTTACTAGCTCAAATCTGCCTGAAAGATACTGCCTGGATATAGCCTCAGGTACAGTGGCTTTTCATGTTCACATACCAACCTTAATTGAAGGACAGCGATTCCTATAGCGCCACCAAACAGGAATAATGGGGACATAAACAAAAGTAATAGTAATAGTAAAAACATATCCATTACTATAAAGAAAAACTTATTATAGATTGAAAGATGCCCCACCAAAACAACCAAATACGGCTCATTCTTCTTCAAAATGTAATAGTTGAGTCTCTTTCCCACCTAGAAAAACTCCACAACTCATTGAGCAAGACCCAGTAATTTACCTTCATTTCTTGCTCCCTTGTTTTTCCCTGAGATTGAACACTACACAGAGGGCCTCAAAAGCCCCCTCAATTCTTTATTTAAATGAGTGTTTATGAACTATACACAAAACCTTGGAGAAAAGGAAGATTCAAAACTACGATCTATCTAACTCCAGAAGCTGCTCTCGCCGGTTGTAGGGAAAAGACTGACTTTTACATTGTAGACCTACAGAAAACTGACTTTCAGGCTATAAATAACAATTGCTTGGTAATTAGAAAGAGGAAACAATTGCCTTCGATTCTGTCTGTGCCCACTGTCATACTGTATGACCTTGAGCAAGTCATTCCCTCTGTGACTCAGTTTACTCACTGTGACTCAGAGATTAGATGCAGAAGCCCCTGATGGTATTTAAAGGCTTAATTCATGATTGCAGAGCACTCTCAAATCTCAGAATGAAAGATATTAAATATAAGACATTGAAAATAATGTATTCTGGCCCTTCTTTTGTAATACTTGGTTTGAAAGAAATAAACAGAGCATCTCTTGAGGAAACTCTTGTACTTGCAGAAAGCTCACCTTACCAGTAAAGCTGAGACACTAACCAAGCCTCAGAAGCACATCCCCCCTCCAGCCTTCAAGCATCAAGTGAGGATGAGTTATCTTAAGGATTTCAAATACACAAACCCAGTATTACCAGAGTTTCTCAAATTAGGTGTTGTGTTTATATACTCTCTATGTAATATGGATGCTAACAGCATTCATATTATATATGCATGGTATATTAAATAGCAATGTGTTAGTACAAGCAGCTTCATTAAACCTCCATAAGCAAAGTTGTCACAACTGCAGACCATGTTGTCCTGCAGTGCCACATTCACTTGCAAGCTCTTAGTTACTATGATTAACTTCTCGTGAAAAAGAGATTCTCTCAGAAATTTAAGCCATCAGTTCACACTGCAAGCTGTCTTTAGCTTCCTTAAGCTGGAAAAGAACTGGCAATCTCTATCCAAAGGGATAAGTGAGTATTGAAAAGGACTAAAAAGAGGACTATCTAATTGTTTTTCATAGCATTGCTAAAAGCTGCCATTGTAGTATGAGCTGGCTTTGAAATGAATAAACAAAGAACATGGGAGGAACTAGGAAGAAGAAATTTTCTTTTCAAATTTGGTATTTTGTCATTAAAAAAAAATGGTATTACATCAAACTGCAATGTCTGCCTCAAAAAAGCAACTGTCCCAATTTCTCTGTGATCTAATCAGTCCTATATGGGAAACTATATTTTTCACAAAACATTTGAAAGGGATGAAAGAGAGCATCTCTCTACTCTCTCAGGACTTCTCAGGAGAGAAAAAAAAACATTGGAGCTTGGCTAGAGGAAAGCCCATGCTATCCAAGATTTATTTGCCACCAGAGACCTCGAGGAGAGAAAAACCAAGACAGAGTAAAGTAGGAGACCAAAGTAGCAGACTAAAGCTTGCAAATATTTTGTATGTGAAGAACTTCCTCTGGAACTAACATTTACACACTGCTCTATATAAAGAAGCAAATTTCCCCTCCTCTTTGGTTAATCTCAATCACAAAATGAGCTGCCGAAGTCTCTACTTCCTTATTAACATTTAATAATGTCAGGAACACAAAATTTTGAGGTATAAATTTGGAATAACTCAAGAGCTGCAAGACAATGCAGCTCCTGTCATCAATCACAGAGAGAAAGATCCCAAGGACAGCTAAAGGATAACTTTAAGTATCTGGTGCTAACTGCTAGCAATATAGATACTGATTATAATGAACAAAGTCCCTGTTACAGCAATTCTTTGCTTTTCAAATAGTGGTTTGAGCATATTCAAGAACCAAGCAGCCATAACCCTAAGAAATCTCATCTGATCTTATAGATGTCTCTGCTTTGAGCAGCAGATTGGAATAGATGAGTTCCTAAGGCCCCTTCAAAAATGAGTGATAAAATGATATTTTTTTATTGTTTTCATAACTTTGTGCTTTTATCTGCCCTTGCCAATGAGACGTTTTCATGTAGCTTCTGATCCTGAGCCTTAAGAGAAGATGAAATGTGCAGCCATTTTGCAGTACTAAACCATCTTTTAATCGATTAGTCAAACCTGCACCTTTTACCGAAACAAGTGAAAAAACAAATGACTTTGTAAAGGATCACATAAGTGATCCCTGTATTCTATAAGCAAGAAAATACATATGAAGGAGGCAGTGACTCCAGAAGTTTTCCAATTCGTTAGCACCTCTGATGTTACTAAATCAAGAAAAACACTTCACCCCTTCCACAGTTTAGAGGCCATTGAGCAGTAAATAATTTTAGAAGTCAAAAAAACCCCACAAAACAAATGAAAGAGGGCAGCTTTGTGCATTCATCATCTCTCCAATTTCCACGTCAGGTTTGCCTAGTTTGAGCTGAAAAGCAAGTTGGATCTTCAGCTCTAACGAACTGGGTTCTCTCAGTTTTCTGCACTGTTGACCACAGCAAAGCTCTGCAAGTCAAATAAAGGTCTTACAACTGCTCAATCCCATTAACCTTCATTTGCACACTCAGGTGTGCCCTTGCTAAAGCTTAATTAGCAAATACTCTGCAGATGGAAAAATATTCCTTCTCCTTTCTCTGTTTCGTATTAAATCCACACTGTGCAAGAGTTAAGCCATAATTTTGGAAGACATAGAACTTAAAAGATGCACACAGCGACAGGCCAGTTTAAAAGGGATTTTTCTTATGATGCTTTTTTTTTGTGCAGAATGATGCTTGGCTATAACTCAAATGCTTAATGCTCCCACTCATCACCAAGCTAGCAAAGACCTGGCTGATGTCAACTTCATTTAGCTGGCCTGACCCAATTCCCATGCTCTCAGCATATACACCTAAGCAGCACCAAAGAGACTTTTTTTGTAGTTCCTGCTGCTACAGATAATTTCTCTGAGTGAAACTCTATTCTGGAAACTTTAACAGCTTCTCTAAATGGAAGAGACCACCTTCTTGCCCACAATCCACTAAGGAATCAGAGGACACTCCTTAAGGGACAGCTCTTAAGACACATATGAATTAACAGCTGCATAGCTATAGATTAATTAAATAGTTATAAGGCATCCATAAGAAATATTGCATCAAATTATCTTAACCATAGAATAGCTCATGCAGTATTTTTCAGTTCCCTACCTTCTCATTGTATCCCTCATGCAGACATTCCTGACCACTGTACACCAACATTTATTTTCATTCTATCCCTCCTTTTCCTTTTGCAGAAAAGATTTCTCTCACATCAATGAAACACCCCCACTCTCCCTCCAGGAAAAAAAAAAAAAAAAAGAGACTATTCAGAGTTTGGATAATTCAGATCTTCCAGAATTTTGATAGCCCAGATAGAAGCTTTTTCAGATATGATACAGCTTTACAGTTTACACCAGTTAAAAACTTCTTATTTCTGTGCAATGAAACTGCAAGAATTAACCAAAGAGCCCTATGGTGTGGCTCATTGCTATGGGAAATGACAAAAACAAATAAGCAAACCCCCTAAACACAAACTAACAAACCAAAAACACCAACAAAAACCCCAAGGAGTTCATGGCTGACAAGGACAGTAAAGTGTAACATCATATGTGGCCTATAACTCTTGCTGTACTGTTGCTCTTGGGAATGGTTTGGGGCTACAAGCAATGAAATATCACTCACACCTGCCAAAGATACAAACCTTTGTTTCCTTTAGGAAGTAAGGGAATTGCCCAGTCACTTGAGGGTCACTTGCAACAGTAGAACTATGGCATACAGTTACAAAAATAAGCTATACTTTTCCTAATTAACTGGAAAAAGTACTTATACAAAAAATACCATTAACAGCTCTCTCAGCCTAGTCCTTAGTCTTTGAAACCATGGTTCCTAGGCTTCATTCTCCTGCAAATTGGATAATAGCTTGCAATATCCACATACAAAGGACCAGTGAGGTACACTCCATCCTCATTTAAAAACATTAACTCCAGGGGAAAGCAACGGACTACTCAGGCTCTTTAATCTCCAGAAGAGTTGCTGAAGAAGAAATGGGATTTTATTGCTGTTCTGCTCAGAACTAACCCACCTGCACTCAGGTGTAACATTATCTCACAGCAAGTTCCTCTGCTCCTGGAGTGTTTTAATGCTACCTCCAATGTACCCTTTGTTATTACCTTTAACAGAAAGAAAATTAAATCTCAGAAGTATAATGATCATCAATAACAGCTTTCATCTATTCTACCCTCCCTCAGACACTTCGATTTTTCAAGTGCAAAGTAAATATGCATAGTTTACTATGGCAGGAAAAATATGGATGTGACATGGTTATCTAAAGGGAATTTATGATATTTGGTATTATAAACCAGCTCAGACACCACAAGGCCATATGCAGTTTACTGCTCTTGCTTATGCAGTCTTAGATCATTGTCAGAGCAATTAAATTGCAATTGCAGCTTTCTCTAGAGTACAGCTAAGATAAAAGGTCTGGATTGTAAAAATCAACAAAACCTTATAACTGGAGAAATGTTTTACAGAGTAACTGAGTCACAACATGAAAACAAAGTCCTCATCTAACCCATCCTCATTAATGAAACCTTTCCTACACCTAATTCTTTTACGCAGAGACTCCATGCAGAGATCTTTGAATCGGATCTTACTACAGTCTACATCTACAGACATATACTTGTCCTTAAACATGCAAACAACTACCTGCAAGCTTTAATCCACGCCTTGGTGCAAGGAAATCACTGATATTTTTGTACGAGATGACTTTGAAGCTTGAGTCAATGGAAAAGAGGTAGATTTTGATCTTTATCTGGTCCATCTTATTTATGCACAAGATCAAAATCTTACAAAAAATATTCTATCTCATGGCTGTCTTTGCAGTCACCTTTCATGCTTTGAGTTCTCTAGACAGAAATAACTGTTTGTTCCCCCTCCCTTTTAAACATCTTGCCCTAAAAACCAGAAGTGCACGGGAACAGATTCTTGCTTTTAATCATAGGGTAGCAGGTAAACCACAACATATGCACAAAACACTCTTCCACTAAGGACTGTGATTTAAAACATTTACTCTAGTGGCAACAAGAAACCAAACCAAATCTTTCACACTGGAAAAGACATGTTTTGGTTCAGGAGAAAAATTTTCTTTGCCATTCTAAATAGCAATTGATCATTTTTCTAGGGAGGAAGATTGTAAAACAAAGCTGATATGCAGAAAGCACTGAAATATTCCTCAGGTTTGCTTTAGTGCTGGATATTAACTTCTTAGGAATTAAAAAAACATGTAGTACACATGGTATAAAAGACCAAGGTAAACAATTCTCGGGCAGAGTAGTACTAAAAAGTAGTAATTTAAAATAATACCATTCACTGTTTTATCTCATTTTTAGTATCAAAACCCTAACATACACACAAAGGATAATCAAACAGTATCTTCATAAACTTGTAGATGTGCAGAGGAATAAGATGAACAAGATTATGGGTGTTTTTCTCCCCCAAAGAAACAGTGACAAGAATATTCTAGAAACACTTACTAAAAGACAAACATATACACATGTAAGTGAAAGACACCAGCACAAAAAAACCCACCTTCTGCAGAAATATATTAAATTCAATTAAAGCTCAGAGCCATAGCTCCCATCATTTTATAAAGCGAGAAAAACTACCATTTCCTGGGATTTCAGTCCAGCTATCAACCCCCTGCTGCCAACACAGCACTTACAGAAGCCTGGGTCTGTCTCTGTGCAGCTCCTCTCCCTTCCCCTCATCTGCTTTGTTACTCTCAAAGACCTGCTGGCAAAACAGGGAGGACTCTGTGTCCTTACAGGAGACGAGAGAACAGGTAATACGCGACTTCTCTGGTCCTTACCTTCCCCCTACTCAGAGATTGCACATCCAGCTTCCCTGTCCAAGTTACTTGGAGGGTATTTAAAAATAGATGCTCAGAAATCTGAGGAGAACAAAAGCCAAAAGAGTTCAGATTTCCTCTCCTTGATCCGCCTGATGCTGTTGACACTAAGGTGAGCATATGATAAGGGGAAGGAGGTGGGATTGTTAGAGAGCATCAAAGGCAGGAGACTGGGAGATGGGGTTCCCTCTGCCTAGATGTGGCATCCCTTCCTGGCTCCCCCCTTGGCTGGAGAGGAAATAAAATGGAGACTAGGAGGGAGGGAGAGAGATAATCCTGCTGCTTCATCTGATTAGAGAAACTGGGCCTGTGCAGAGCCGGCAGTGCCGCCAGGGAAGCACAGGGAGGGGAGGCAAAAAGGGGCAGGAAGAGGAGGAGCAGAGGGGGAGGAATAAAATTAGAAGGGTTAAAGGAAAATTATAGAAGATATACGAAGGAACTGACTCCAGGGCCAAGGCATCCTCTATGCCTACGATTTCTACCTTCAAGAAAAGGTGAAATCACCAGTAGGAAACACCCACTGCTTCTGGTAATATGGAACAATTGGAAAAAAAAACTAAATCAAACCCCAAGCCCAGAATGCATTGGTCGTGTAGGCATGGACTGGGAACAAGGATGTACCAATGAATTGAAAAGATTGTGCTGAGCAGGGGGAAATGGAAAAAAACAGTATGCTACAGATAGTTATCTAGCTTGTCATACACAGGACACAATTTATAACATATTTTCTATTGCAAGCCATTTTCCAGAACTTGTTTCCACTTACTAAAACAAATCTTAGTTGAACCAAAGTGACTTTTTAACAAAGTGTGTGTCAGAACACACACCAGGGTGCCTCGGCTCCCAGTCATGCCCTCCTTCCTCCCCTGCCTGGTGTAGGAATTTCTGGGCTCACAGCTGCCCACCTACCTACCTATGGCCACCTGTTCCACCATGTGCAGCCCACGGGCGATTCCCAGCCTGCAGGAGGCTCTGGTCAGTCTGGCCCTCCCTGCACACAAATGTAAAGGCAGTACCTTGTCCTCACACTCGGCCTGACATAGGGGCTCATTCCGGGGCACTGGCAAGGCCTCCAGGGTGCTGTTGTGGAGCATCCCCTGGTCTATCCTGCCCCAACAGGAATATTCTGCCTCGAGAACACAAGCACCCAGGTCCCTCCAAGCTGACAGGTGGTGCATCAGGGAACGTCAAGGACAGATGTGACCAGAGGAGTCTTGTCCCCTTGGTGGCCTGTTTTTATAGAGAATCTCCTCTTTCCTTCACCTTTACAAAATGCTACACTCAGTCCTTTCCCAAACACCACTCCTTGTGTCTGCATTGTGAGCTGCTTTAATTTCTTTCTGGTCTATTCCCTTCCAAAGCTTCACAAAAGGCAGACTGGTTGGATCTCTAATGAGTTAAGGAGAAGGACGCCAAAATACCAGAAAATAACCCTCTCAAGTCCTCTTTCTTTCTGTTCAGGAAGGAGTTAATACATTTCTTGTAAACCACTTATACCAGTTCTCACTTTGTTCCTAAGTCTTCATCAAGACTCCCTCTCTGATGCTTTTAGGAAGGGTAAGATTGCTCCCTGAGTCTTCAGAATGGGCTGCAAAACCAGTAATTTCCTATGTGCTTCCAGGCTTTGTTCCTAAGATGCACATTCCCACAGACTCACTGAGCAATTATTGCCTCAGGCTACAGGTCAGGAAACATTCCAGGGGTTAAGAGCCATGCACGGGTCGGCAGCAGCTCTCTGACTGCCATGTTTATTACAGCAATGAAGCACGGCAGGCACTACAAGTCAGCTGTTTGTGCTGACCTTGACATCCTTCCTGCCAGGCTGGAAACAGAAGTTCCTTGAACCTGTCTCTTCCAGCACATTCTTATCAGCATTCCTGGTGGCCCAGGATCATGCCGAGGCAACTCTCCCCACCCCATGGCCTGGGACTGCAGTGGTGCTACAGGGAGAGCACAGCTACACCATTTGCTTCCTTTCTTATTCCAGCAAAAGACCTTTGGCTGGCACTTGTAGCTACTCCAGAATTATTCCATGGGTGCCAGTGACCAGCTGTGGAACAACTCAGTATGACCCTTCCACTCAAATTCATCTCCCAAACTTGTCTCAAGTTGCCCAAATGATGTCCCAAGCACATATAAAAGGTACAATGTGAGAATAATAATTGCACTTAGCTTTTCCTCTAAACCCCTTATGGGAGGAATTTGCATAGCTCTCATACCTTAACATGCCCAGCAAGATGGGCTATTTTCATTAAAAGCATCAAAATGTGCTTACTGAAAGGTACTGCTGATCAACTTTTACATCATTAGGTTATTTACACATCTGGGCATCCACAATGATGCCATTGGCATACAGCTTTTTCATTCTACATTTGATGAGAAAAGTTGTAAAAAGCACCTCAGATTCAAATTCTGAGAATTTATTCTTTTTATTTAGAAAAAAAAAAGTTAAAACTGAGAAGTCAGTAGCCTACATTTAGCCTAATTTAGCCATTTGTCAGACAACGTTGACAAATTTCTTCTGGGAAAAAGGAAAACATAGTTTTTAAAGAAGATGTTTGCAGAAGAGTTCTGCCACTGTGGCTCAGCCTGACTAGCATTCATGTTTCCCTGAGAACTCCACCCAGGGTTTACACATGTGAGAAAGTTTTTAAGTGCATGAAGTAAAGTCCTATGCCCAGGCATGGAAAAGAGCTTTCAAAACTGCTATTTATTGGTTTGGGTGGTTGAAGACCGGCAGAAAGCAAGCCACCAGCCCCATGGCTGTGAGTTACCTCATGTGAGGAACGGCAGCCAGCTCTGCTTGCCTGCCCAAGAAGGGCACCACTGGGCAGAGCTGTTGGACCTGCAGGTCAGCTTTTGTCACCCCCACCTCCATCCAGGCAACCAGGGCTTCCACATTCAAGCCTAGTCCTAATCCAGAAGCCCTTTGTCTAACCTAAAATTCACTAATCACAGTTTGGCCAGATACCCCTCTTCAGAACAGGATATGGGCAGGAAAACCATCCTCATTGCTTGGTTCCTCTGTATGAGACATAAAAACTTGTACTGAAGCCCTTCTCTCACCCCTTCCCATATATAACCCCACAGTCTTTCCTTACACTATCTGATCTGCTGTTATCTGTAGCAACTTTCCCATGCCAGGTGAGTGGCTGGCACCTGCCCAGACTGTGCTTGCCGAATTCCTGCATCAGCCCTGAACCTCCTGAGCTCTGCTCATGGTAGAACTCTGGGGAGGCAGTTTCAAGTGCCTGGGGTGGCAGAGCGTCCTGCTGGAAGTGTCTTTCTGAGCTGGAGCTCACACAAACACTGCTTACAATTTGTTTGTATCCCTGCCCGGGGGCTCTGCAAGCAAACCCTGGAAGGCTGATATTTGTTGTCTGTTGATTCAAAGCCACTTAAACCAGTGAAACTGCACCTGCAACCCAGCAGATTTTAGCTTAATGCACTTCTGAAATATGCTCTAGTCTACAGCAATCACACAGCCCTCTGGGACCAATATGCTGTCTTGTGGGTAACACTGCTCATTTGCCTGAATGTCATCTGCCACAGCCAATTTGGATCAGGTCTTGTATATCTCCATTGTAAAGTATTTTTGAGTGTGTCTGAAGAATAACAGCCCTTTAGCACAATCTGAGAGAGCCTTCAAGATAATAACTAATGCACCATAGGCAAATTTAACTTTTACTATGCCTATAACCACTCAGAAGCTCTCCACTCTAAATAGTGCTTGCTCTCTATTGAAATTGGCATTCTCTTTGCAGTGCCAGGTTTTCAGGTTTTGCTCATGCTCAGATACCTAAAATATCAGTCCAGTACAGGAGCTGGCATAGCAAGGGTTTTCACATACCACTTGAGGCAAGTAAAATGCGTGTGACTGTTTAGAAACATAAAACTGACCATCACCTTTCATTTGACATAAAAAGCACAATTATTTCTAGCAAAGAATTTTATAAAGAAAGCAATTCTGTCAGATAATCAATATCACAATCACTTCACATTAAAATTTCAGATAAACACATAAGGGCATGTAATTCAAAGGTAATTTACAGATAGAATCCACTTTATCACATGTTAATGTTCTGCTTAAGAAAGGAATGCCACATATATTAATGCTTAACTTAAAGATATCTGCAACTCTAGGTTATCTTCCTCTGTACAGGAGTTATTTCAGAAAAAGAGCTCTTCCAAATTCTCAGACTTCCCAGTACTGACTGATTAAGAACTAGACAGATTAGGTACTAGGTCCAAATAATTCTCAGAATCACAACCTACCAGTGTTGTCATTTCCCCAAAGTGTAAATCAGTCTGTATTATTTCTGCATTCCTTCCCTTCCTATTCCTGGCACTCCAGACTCCAGAGTGAAAACCTTACACTGCAGGGTTAGATGAGCACTAGTGCCAAGGCAGAGTGTGAATATGTGAGAGGCTGTGTGTGTGTGTGACTTGGGCAGTGTGGCTGGACCACTTTCCAGTGGAGACCAAGACAAAAAGGTCATAGGGTGCCTCACCCTACCCCGTATCATAGATACCAGATATTATCCTGTATATCTGCAATACCCTAGATATCCATATCCTGGGTAACCAGGTTTCCCATTTCCTCCTGAAGAGAGTCTATACTTTTCCTAATCTTTCTTTTATCACTGATGTACCTTTATAAGCTTTCCTTGTTGCACTTGACATCCCTGGCCAGATTAAATTCTACCAGGGCTTTAGCTTTCCTAACCTGATCCCTGGATGGTTGGATAATTTCCTCTCAGGATAACTGTAAGCTTCCTTTTTGTGTTCAAGTTTGTCCAGGATCTCTTTGTTCATATATGCAGGCCTCCTGGCGTTTTTGTCTGAATTCCTTTTTGTTGTGGTCTCCCTTCAACAGATATTGGGGTGGTTTAAGTACCCATGAGGAGCAGAGGTTGTGAATATGAGGCTGCTCCTACCTGTCCATAGTCAGGAGCTGAAACCAGGAAAATATCCACCCCTTATCCCATACCATCTACATCAAGCTCGGATCTCACACTTTCAAACACATCCCAATTAATCACCACCACCTTTTCTGTCTTTTGATACATACACAAATATCATTCCCTCAGGCTAAGGGCTATCCCTCTAAAATGTCTGTTGACTTAATTTGTCTATAAACACTCTATATACATATAGATCTATATAAACACTATGTAGAGTGTTTATATTTGTTATCTATATACATATAGATCTAGATACACTTATATATATACTATACATACACATATATATAAACACATATATACAGATATCTTATCTATATACATATAGATCTATATAAACACTATGTAGAGTGTTTATATCCAACAGTATGACAAGTTCTGCTTCTTGTGCCTGTGAGAAGAGACATTTTGGTTAGACAGCCCAATTACAGCAGGTGAGGCTCATGAATAAGCCTCTATTCTGCAATTCTATTTTTCTGTGAAAAGGAAGATTTTTATGGGTTTATCTCATAAAGTCATCATGAAATTTGCTAGCTCATCTGCATTTATCTTCATTGGGAATAATGTTGGAATACTACTGAGATGACTTTTTTTCCAAGGAGTAACATAGAAGTAGTACTCTTCTTTGGAGAATTAATCTTTTTGAAAGCTGTCGGAATTTTTAGACCTGTGAAAACTGGTTCTTTGAGCTCTGTCATCTCCTTTCTTTGTCATCTTGGATTTAAGAAAAGCTTTCTCAACAAAGCAGACCGATTCTTTTGCCTTTATTTTGCCTTTGCACTTGGTGAGGCAGCCCAGTGATATAAACAATCTCATATATTTCAAAGACTTAGGAAATCTCTTTACGGCACTTTTTTTTTTTTTTTGTTATCAAACAAATAGTACAAAAGCTGATTATGGAGAATACAAACAAGCTCCCTTTTTAAAGCATGCTTTGTTATAAGCCAAAGATGTCATTGGATGAAACCTTACATCTCATCTTAAATCAAGGGACTATCAATGGACACTCACTTCTTCTCCCTGATGTCACTTCCTCCCATGCACAACCACCAGAATGACACCTCTGATCTCTACAATTGATTATTAGCAAAAAAGCAATAAATAATTGCACAAGCCCCCACAGCCTTTCAAGCCAGTTTTGGGGGGAGCTTTGAGCTGCCTTTCACGCAATAAGGGCTTTGGCCTTTTTGAGAATTTAATCATATGTTTAGCTTTGCCCTGAATTTGATTGCTAGTCTTCCATCTGTTCTGTTATTCTCAACTGGAAAGGAGGCAAGCCAAGATCATATAAGCAGGGAGGACTCCCAGAGCCTGCTCCCAGAAAAAACCCACTGTAAAAACCACACTTTCCGAAGTCACCAATAATCTCGGCCTATATGACAATTTGGACCACAGTCATCATAATGTAGCTGTTGGCTTCATGGTCTGTGGATCAACTCCAGTCAACATTTCTCATTCAACCTCCCTTTTCCTGGACAATAGGCCTGGGCAGAAAACCCATCCCCATTTCTGCCCCACACAGCAGGAGCCTGCCAATTCTGGTCTCCCTGACTTCACCCAGGATATGCTGGGGATTCAGCATGATGGGATGAAGAGAGACAGAGGACAGAGGCTTCAGGAATTTGAAGGGGATTTGGATCTGGTCCCTGTGGCTGCCTACATTAGACTAGTCTCATAAGAGGCATGATCCTTGGTGAGCAATGCACTGTACATTAAAATAATGCTTGCACAAGTAAAACCTATAAAGTAGTGCAGACAGATTTCAGAGCAGCCCCACAGCAAGAGAACAATGCTATTTCAAATGTATCCAGTGCCAGAGGCAGTCCAGAGAGATGGACTGTAAGCCAGGCCAGCTCTGCCTGCAATAATCTGCAGGGTGACTCTGTGACAGATTGAAATGCAGTAACAGTGTTTATGCAACTAAATCTTGTTCTAATCTATTAGTTTATGTAACCTTTGCTCATGGATATACTGACTCATAGGTCTCAGGAATCTAAAGAAAATATCCTTTAACTCTCTCGCATCCTCCAACCCCCAGATGCCCCATAAACAAATGGATTGTCAGAGATCTTGCTCATTCTGTTTGAGGAAGAATTACACTGCTAGCAGGAAAAAAGGTATAACTAAAGTTCTCAGAACCAGTGTACTGTTCCATACAACCCAAGTTATATAATAAGCTGGTAGGCAGGTGTCCTTCAGGTTAGCATTTCCAACCACAGAATGTACCATTTGAACCCCAGGCTGGGGAAGGCACAGAAGTTGTTTACTTAGCTTATAGGGAGAAAAAATACTGCTTTCTAACATGCAGACTTTTTTTCCCTAAATAAAGCAAAGCAAGCATATCTGTGGGAATGACACAGATGCTTCCTAGCTTGAAAGATGTACTTTCATCCTTCTTATATTGCTTGCATTTCCTAGAACATTTTCACATATATTTTGAGTGGGAGCTGACAACAGGAACAGAGTGAAGAATTCCTGCTGCAGCAGTCACAACTATAGTAATTACCACACAAAACATGCCCACATCAGCTTATTTTGTCCCTTCCTGGCTAGGCTCTAGGGAGGGATTTGTGAAAAGATTTGAGTTATAATGAACCTTTTTTTTGAATTCTTGGGGTGGTAGTTTTCATTTTTTTTTTTTTTTTTGTGGGTTTTTGTTTTTGGTTGGGGGATTTGTGTGTTTTCGTTTTGTTTGTGGGTTTTTTTGCTGCCATTGCAATAGTTCACAGAGCTACTGCAATGCTGCCCACGTAACTACACTACACCCAATTTAATTTCTAACCCTTTGTATTGAGGATTCATACACTGGCCAAAGCTGATTGATATCAGTTGTAATTTAAAAGTATTTGGAGCCAAACCCATTGTATTTGGTGTATTTAGGAAAGGTCACTATGTATTTTTGATGCATAATAGACACTATCAGTACTAGATAAATATTCTCTAAATGGATCAGTCATTCCTTATTATTTGTAGCACAAGCAGTATAAGAACAGGCAGAGTGCCTTTTTCCATTAAGTTCCTTTATGTATCGGATGGTGTCCTAGTGGATTCTTGATCACACTGAACTGTCTACTCTGCAGAGCCAGAATCTGTCTCCGAGAGAGGTGGGTCAGGTTTCAGCACTGCCCTGTGCAGCGGTTTTTCCAAGGAAAGCCAGCAGAGACAGCCCCAGGATGGCGCCCGCCGGCCACCTCCTGGCACTGGGCAAAAAGAAAGGCATCACTTGCCCACATGAAATAAGGACTTAATTATATCAAAAGTTTATTCTTTTTACCCACGTTCAGGATTTTAAATTTTTTTCTTTGACCTTCAAGATCTCACTACAGGTTTTTGAGCAATTTTTTTTTTTTTTTTTTTTTGGAACACAAAAATGTACAGGATGTCATCCATAAATCTGTTGTGGCTCTACACTGGGCAGTTTTAGGTGCATGTGCCTACAGAAACACACCTGTAAGTTACACCAAACAAGCCTTCAGTTTTCACTATCTCATTCCAAAAACAAACATCACATTTTGCTCTCAGTTCAAAGTTTGCACCACATAAGGCTGTACCAAATGACACCATTATATATGGTGTAATTTCTATGCCATATATAGAATTTTGTGCTTTCCTGCAAATCTTAAAATGGATTACTGCCTATGGATTCATCTACCTGCTCAGCAATCCCTCCCCATTTGTATTAGAGTACATACCTTATTTACATTTTGTCTGGCCTCAGACAACTCATTATACCTCACTCAGACGCAGTGAGACTTAGGAAATACTGCCTAAAATAAAAACTAGTCTTGCCTTAGAGCAACATCTTTTGTTCATCACTACAGCTGTGTGAACAGTTCATTTTTCATGTGTACATAGGTAATCTTGCAAGGCCTTTCCAAAGTTAAAAAGTTTAGATTACTATTTAGCAAGGCTATGTGGTGTACAAAGCCAGAACAAAAAGCCAGATATTACCCCCAAAAAGCTTTGAATCCACACAAGCCAGAGCTTCACAAGTAGTTTCCCCTGCAAAAGTCCCTACAGGATTTGTGCATATAATCTGTGAACTTGGAGTTTATAAATAAAGAAATTTTAAAAGGAACATTTTGTACTGTTTGTTTTTTTTCTTAAAACAGCAACAGCTGCTAACTTTCTTATGCAAATTATATTAGCAAAAAAAACCCTGCAGCCAAGAATTGGTATTTCCAAAATTCCTACTGTAAAACACAGGAAAGAAAAGTCACTTGAAAGGAATGAAAGTTCACATTTTCTCCTTTTTGTTTCATATATTAAGAAGAAGTCACCTTTAAGGGAACTTTTTGGTTTGCTCTATCACTCACACCAAAGCCCAACTTTGGACAGGAGGTGGTGCTAGAGCTTGCAAAAATTTTATTACTAGGCAACACCAACAGTTAAACCTTACTAGAAGAAAAGAAAGGTAAAAGAGAAACATTCTGAATCCTGCAGAAGTGCTGGTATGGAACCTTACCTACAGATGCTTTACAGGTGCAGCAGGTGAATTATAACAGTGCGGAAAGGTTTTGTAAGAAGGCCCTAAAGTACTGATGTCTGTCAGGGATTTCAAATACCGTTCAAAAGATGAATATCAAAGCATGGGGAAAAAACTTGTATTGCACAGCATGTTCTGTGCCAGCTGTAACAGTTTTTCATGTGGCCAAGGCTCTGTTGACCAGTTCTGTGCCATGAGGAAACTGATGGGACAAATACACTCAGATGGAAAGTTTTCGCAGGTCCAGAGAGTATTCTGCCTCCCTCTCCCTGAAGAATGTCAAGGTTAGCTGCAGTGTCTGGAGTTTTACTGGGATAAGATGAAACACCAAAGCAGGCATCAAACCCTCTCAACTGGGTTAATGCTTTCTTCCTCCTCTTTTATTCTTTTGCTGCCTTTCTCCTCAGGCCCTTCTAGAAGAACCACGCTGCCCTGCCTCTATCCCCATTTCATACCCACAGTTTTACTGGGAGAGCTGTTCTGGACTGCAGCCTGCTTAAAGGCAACTACCATCAACAGCAAAGCTGAGAGAAAACAGTCCTGGAAGACTCGTTCCCTTCTGGATGCACTCACTCTCCCATCTCATCTGTTCTTTAAAAAGGACACTACCAAATAGCTCCCAGAATGAATCTGAAGGGTATGTTGTAACAGAGCAAGTCTTACTTTCACATATTCTTTTCTGAAATAGTCAATTATCTGTAGCCTGCTAAAGCTAAGAACTAGGTGTTAGTCCAAGGCCAACTGTAGACTGTGGGAGAACTCCTTATCTCAGTTACACAAGTGTGGATCTGGAGGAACTCCAGTTATTAAACAATCTATAAAATAAGGATAACAATAACTATTATTTCAAAAAGGTTTTGTGATAGTTAACTACCAGTAATTAATGCTGGTGCACAGATCAGGATGCTGGAAATGAAAGGCACTATAGAAATTCTAAGTACTCATTATTTCTGCCATTTATAATTACACTTCTCGATGTAATCTATTTGTTGTAGTCAGGGTGCCCATCAATGCTCCCTGCAGATCTAATCTATTAAGTCCCTGAGTGATTCACCAGTTTCACATTTTAACTGGAAGAAAAAGTTTACCTCTTTCTAGATGCCATTGTAGCTGAAGGTACTGGTGATTTGAAAGTCAAAATTCCCAAATGCAAGGAAGTGGGTGTGAAGGCAGAACAACTTGAACACATTTCACTTGAAATGGCTGGATTTAAAGATCATTCTAGGGCTGCAAAATGGGATTTAAAAAAGAAAAATTAAAAAATCATTTTATTGAAAGGTATCTGTTGAAACTTCAAGATTACTAATAAAAATTACAGTAGGAGTTGGACTCAGGAGTAAAACTGTCACCTAAACTGTGCTATAATTATTTATCATTAGAAGGATCTACTGATGCTTGTGATTCTACTAGCTATATTTTTAAATACCTCTCTATCTAGGATTTTCCTAACAAACAACTTTAAGTAATTACATGCAGTCAACTTGATTGTAAACAGAAGGGTATAAAAGGTGCTGAGCAAGTACTATTTTTTTCAAAAATATCCAATTTTAAAAATACTTGTGTTGAATTTCACCCAGTCTAGTGGGAATTACAAGAATATCATATCATAAATGATGCAAACTTGTTACTTAGGTGTCTCACAAGCAATGCAACATCACTGTTTTTAAATTAACACTCCTTAGAAAACAGTTTTGTGACAGAATATCCTGGAGCTTCGCTGTTCTGACTGTTTAAGTCAATTCCTTTAGAAACTATAATCTATTTCCAACTTCTCTATTTTTCAGAAGGCTTAAGAACAACATTAGAGCAGATTTTCAGGCTCACCTTCTCCGCACATCTCTTCCAGTGACCACATTTGCATTTTCAGCATTAATTCCAGCTTTGCCAAAGCAAGAAGAAAGCATCCACCTGAGCAACCATAAAAATGGTATCATCAGTTCAGCATTCAAAACAGGACTAACTAACTAGCACCAAAGCAAGGAAATCACCTATAAGTAAAGTGCTGTCAGACATACATGGTAAAACCTACAGGATTTGGTGTCTCCCCACATGATGAGCTATGCAAGTTCATAAGAATGTATTTTTCAAAAACGTGACAGGAATGTGCCACCAAAGTTAAAAAAAAAAAACAAACAGAACATGAAGAAAAACATAATTTATAAATACGTACAACTATTTGGGGCCTGACTCCTTACATCTGTTGCTAATACTAAAAAAAAAAAAAAAAAAAAAAAAAAAAAAAAAAAAAAAAAAAAAAAAAAAAAANAAAAAGAAAAAAAAAAGAAAAAAAAAGAAAAATAATCATTAAAAAGTGGGGAGAATGTAGCATCCCTTGCCCTGCATTCTAAACTAGGATGTCTTGGCAGTGATAATGCTGAAGTATAGTAAATATGATTTTGTATTTGCATGTGGAATTTTTAAGTGGTCTTTTAAAGCTCAGGGGTTTACTGTAAGATGCAAGACCTGGATACGCAGACTGAAAAAACATATGTGCTATAAAATAAGCACCAGAAACTTAGAATATTTATAGTACAATATCTAGGTCCACAAAATATTAAACTCTAAGCTTGCTCTCAGCTCTTCCAGAGATTTAGGCTAGGAAGAAGGCGAGTAATCAGAGATAAAGGAGAGTATAATTGTTTCACATCCTGCATTTATTCTGATTTCCAACTGCTGCAAGAGCTCAGCACAGAAAGACTAGAAAACTGGAACTTTGTGATGCAGTAGAGAATAAAAATTAAAGCTCCCTGCTTAACAGTTTTGGCATTGGCTCCTTCCACAGGGACTTGGAGAGGGTGAGATCTGCTCCTCCAAGCTGATGCTGCCCCATCCGCTGGCTCACTGAAACGAGCTCAATCAGCAGGTGGTTATTGGTTATTGCTTCCCAGACTTACAGCTTCACACAGCTCCTCACAAGCACCACAACCTGTATGGGAGACAGTGCATCTGGCACAGTCTTCTGTAGCGTTCTGTAAAGCAATCAGATGTTTAAAGCAACTTTATCACTCCTCACATGCCCACAAAAGCAGCTCAAGTGAGAACACTAAATAGAAAGCAGACAGTTAGTTGTCATCTTGGCACAAAGCTCACAACTTTGGTTGTCTCAGATTTGCTTATGGACATTATCCCCACAAGAGTAAAACTGCTAAGCAAAAAACCTCTACTTCAGTGTTGATACTAATTCAATGTAGAAATAAGAATAGTAAAAGCAATGACTATCCAACATTTATTTAATGGTTAACTTTCTTACAACTGTAAACCCAAAACAAATGAAGATTTTCCTTCTTCAAGTAAAAATTATCTAAGTATTTTCTTACTTCTGGAGGACTAAAAAATTAATTAAAAAAGGTTACCACACTATATTTAGAACAGGACATTTTAAATGCAATAAAAAACATTCTAAGATTCCACATACACAGAGGATATTTCATCACAATCCTACTGGTTTAATTCCTGTGCATTTGTTTGGCTTTTACATTAAACAGAATCATGCAAACGTATGCAACAGCTGTGAGGAGAGCAAGTATATATAACACAAACTGCTGTAAAATTTAAGGTACAGTTTCTTGTCATACTGGCTGTGAAAGAAGCCTTAGCAACAGGAATTAGTGACAGTGAATAATTTGTTTCTGAACCATGCATGAGTAATTTTGTTGGTAAAGATCTGTTTGACTGTGTTTACTACACATATCAGAGATTAAAGATCCTTATGTTTATAAATACAAATAGGAAAAGATTATAGAAATTGCAATTGTCTAAGGGGATTTCTTGTGTTCCTTTGTGCTTATGTATTTTGTTAAAAGTATTAAATAAGTGAATGCTACTTTCCTGCCCACCCAAACATTACGAATTAAGCTTCTAATATCAATATCCTTTTTCTGAGTGTAACTGTAGCTTTTGAAGTTCTCTCACACAGCCAGTGCCGCACAGGTATGTTTTTTAGGGCTGACACAAGATTTATGCAGCAGAGCGGCCACTTCCCTGCCCGGTTCCAGCCCTCCCTTCCCATCAGGATCGGTGCTGTCCGTCCCTCGCCTCCCGCGCTCCGGGGCTGGCCGGGCACGGAGCGCCTGGGACAGCGCGGAAACTCTCCCTTGCGTTTCTTCTGATCGGGACCAGAGGTGTGTGTGTTTTAGCTCCCGTTCCCAGCCTCTGCCGTGTGCGCCCCGCGGGGGCGGTCCGGGGAGGGGCTGCCGGCCCTCGGACAGCGCCGCACATCGCCCGGGCCCGGCGGGGATGGGAGCGGGGCCGTGACCCGGGAGCGCCGCGCCCATGCCCGGTGAGTGCCTGCGGGAGCGGGGGGACCGAGGGAAGGAGGGAGGGGGTGCCCGGCTCCTTCTCCAGCCCCGGGAAAAGCTGGACATCGGCTCTAACCTGTCTCTGAACTTTACGCCTCCCCCGGAGCCGGCTCAGGGAGCGCAGCCCGTAACCTGCGGGTCTGGGAGGCACCGCCCGCGCCACCTGCCAGAGGAGAGCTTGGCTCAGAGAGACAGGCACAGCAAATGCAGGGTCCAGCCCGCACCCCTGTTATTTGGTTTATACTGTACATGTGCTTATACTCCAAGTGTCTTTATATGGGGATTAAAACTTTGTTGGAGAACTGGCTAGTCACAACTCCAAAAGGCTTACTGCAGTTTAAGGAAAGCGTATTAAAAGTGTATCATCAGACAGTAAGGAAAAAGGGGTACAATCCCCAAAGGAGACAGAGGATGACCATCAACATCTCCTCTGTGCTGGGATAAACCTGGTACCTATTAACAGTAGACAGTCCCCCAGCTCAGGCCTTATGGAGATTAAATGGTCCAACAGGTCTCTTCCATCTCGTGCTGCCATGATCCAGTACCACTGCAGAATACAATACATAATTTTTCACGATGACAGGTAGTTATTTAAAAAGATACATATTTTCTCCCTGCATACAATGGACTCAGCTTATTTCAATGGTCGATTTTTTGACTAGTGCCACACTGTGCCCTACACAACTGGATCTGTTGCTGATCTAATCAGATAAGATGGACAAAAAGTAAGCCAAATTCTCCTTCCTCTGATTAAATCACAGGTAGGTTTATTGAAATGAGTAAAACTTTACCTTATATCTACCACTGTGTAAAGTTAAAGAATTTGAGCTTGTGGGTTGTGAGTGCATCATAAATTCACATAATTCTGCAGTGTACAAGTTCAGTACATAAAAACTCACTAACAGAGAGACTGGAAACTCATTCTCTTACACCAAAATCAGGGCACAGGTGCTGTACTCTATGTTGCATTACAGCACACTGCAGTTTACTATCCTTAATAGTAAATAGTGACAGACTCGTTATGAGGGGGACACCGAATTGCAGCTGAGAGCATCAAAGACTTGTGAATGAAGAGGACAAGTTAAAGTTCTGTTGAGCTTGCTTGCAATGTTAACCTTTCAGATGCCTCTGTCAGGCAGTACAACTACCAGCCATATAGACATTTGTATAGTTGATAATGCACCCGTATGAAGGTCATTAAACTGGTGCATTTTTTTTTGCATCTGGCTGTCTAAACTGCAATAAAATGGCAATCTGACTGAAGACATATCTGAGCATGCCCTACAAAACTAAAAGAAATAAAACACACAAAATTCCGATGCTCATATGCATTTCCTCATACTGTGCATTCTTATCAAAGGAAACTAATTTACCCACATAGCACAATCAGACCTGTGTCTGTATTAATATTAACCCATACCAAATGGGTACTTGTTTCCTGTTCCTCAGAATAAGTATTGCAGTAATAGTCTGACTGAATGCTGAGACCTATTCAGGTCACCTGCCAGCTGCAAGGACAGCAAAGTGCCCGTTGCTGTGGTACAGCCATGAGCAGAGTGGCTGCTCCGTGGTGGTGCCGGGAGACACGAGTGATTATGTGACTCACAGGGAAGCAGCAGCCAATTCCTGCAGGCGACACACCTGGAGGGGAGCTGCAAAACTAAGTTGGCTCCAATGTTGCAACAGGGCAACACTGAAAAAGATCAGTAATATGTGTATTTGCAACTGACTCAACATACTCTTTATAGCTTTAATCAATAAGCTCCATGAAGTTAGTTTTGAATTCTTATTCAAAGCTATTACTAGTGTTGACTGATTATTTTGTGCTTGTATTGGCTTTATTTACTTGTACCCTCGTAGAGAGATGGCTAACTGCAAGGTATCTACCAAGCACAGACAAAAAGGAAAAAGAAATAAAGCACAATAACAGTTGTACTCCCTAAGTGCAGAGAAAGGGAAAAAGGTCAGTACCAGTTGTGAGAAAACACCAGGTCACTTTGCTGCTTCAGTTTCAGAGGAGACCCTGAGAGTGGTCAGCACCCAGTACTCAGCTGATCCTGAGCTGCCTTCCAGGGCTGCAGAGTGAAAGATAATTCTGCAGTTTGGGCTCTTTTTGAGACAGAGGATATCCTGGTAGGATCAATTCTCAGTTCGGATCTAGTCACATCCCTGCACCAGTACTAGTTTAGTGGGGGCAGAAGTGGTCTTTGCAGCCTTTTACTGCAGGATACTCAGCAAACATGTGAAAGCAATGAACTTGAGCCCCATTATCAATCATCTGCCCTTGGTCTAATGAGAAATTCTCACAACAGAATTCCTCATATTCAGATTAAATGCATTTATTAAGTTTTATTAGTGTGAACAAACCAAAACCCAAATTATAGGAGATTTTGTTTTATGTGAAGTAATCACGACTCAGGAAACTGTGTTTAATGGACACTTAATTCTGACTTCACAGATCAGGAAACACATGCATCCTTAGAAAGAAAACAACCCATAGCTTTGCTTTGTTCCTTGTTCCAGGGTCTAGTCTCAATTTAGCATAGATGAATAGTTGGAAGAACAAACCAAGCCAAAATAATGGAAGAACAAACCAAACGAAAATAATGGTACCTTTTGTTTTAGGTGCTCCTGGCTTTTCTTTTTCTTTTGTTACAGAAGCTCTAGCACTTCTGACATGCTAAGGTAAAATGCTTATGCTAAGGTAAATGAAAGCCCTAACAATCCTTTGGGGTCTGGTTGTTTGGGTGTTTTTTCTCTGTCTTTAATCTCTTACCTTGCAGTCATTGCCAGCATATCTGAACATTTTGTAATCTGTCACTGCTGATGTCATACACCTTCACGCTACATCTTCCAAAGACAAAAATGTGCACATGAGCTGAGGGCTTCATTTTAAAATCATTCTGGAATGCAAATCAGATAAAATTCGTTAGCTTTATTATTTCTGTCTATCATACAGGATACATACATACATATGTACAAACATATATACATACATAACTTTGATCTTCCTATGATGCTTTATGTGCTTCTATGTTTGTATAGAACAAGCAGTTGCTGTGGCTGGAGCTGTAATAGGAGGGATCCTTCTGTTTGTTCTCATTGGAATGATTGCCTACCTGCTCTGGAAAAAATTTTGCTGCCTCTTTGCTTATGAAAAGCTCACCAGTTCTGTCAAAACAACAAATGCAAATGCCTTTTTTCAGGATCAGACAAATCCTGAAATGCAACTGAAAAGCACAAGGTACCTGTTTTCATTTTGTTTTTTAAAGCATACACTACTACTAGTAACTTATTTCAACTAGTCAAATCTCAAATGAGGGGGTGATCTAATGTATGCATGTACAAAAATAAATGAGACTCCTACACTACGTGGAGTCATGTTCTGTTTTGTTGCTTTAGGAAATGAACAATTTTACTATGAATGCAAGGATTTTTTCTCATTTATGTAAAAGAGGTAATACATTCAAAATGTAATTGGTGCATGGCTAGCTTCTTCTCTTACCTAGACAAATTCACCTGTCTTCCAGAGTTATTCCTGGTGGTCTCATAATGAAGCATCCAAGAACCAAACAACAGTACTTCAGTTCAGGAGGGAGACTCCCTTAGAAAGTTAGTTACTCCAGGGCTTTTGGGCTCTAAAACAAGAAGCTGCAGTTAATTCTTCTTTTCCTTTGAAAGATAAATTCTAAAGGAAAAGAAAGAGGGATAGAGAGGAATCTGTCTGAAGAATTAAGACCTAATATGCCTCACAGCATTTTTATGCATTAAACCAATAAAATCAATTGCAAATAACGGATATTTATAATTTTTACCTGTGCATGTCTGTAGAATTTTTACAAAATTGTGTGAAAATAACAGTAAAGTTATTACTGTTACCAAGTTTGATTTCCATATTTAAACCAGAAGAGTCAATAGCTGTTGTTGTCTTGAGCAGATCCAGGAGTGTTCCATTTATCATTCCACCAACACTGCATGGGAGAGACTGGATTAACCTCACAAATGAAGAACAAGTTCAGGAAGACAGTGACCCCTACATGATCCCTCAGTCTGGGCCACGGTCATCATTTCATTCTTTGGGTATGGCAGTGAAAAAAAAAAAAAGGGATTCTCTTTAAGGGTATTCCTTTAATGGGTAACTTGATTATTAACATATTTATTGGGGGCTAGTGTTACACAGTACACAGTACAAGCCCTAAACCTACAGGGGTGTGTAAATATATATATATATATATAGAGGAATTGGGTGAGAACGTAGCCATTCTGGTCCCAGTGCTGTGGTACCTTGCACATATTGCAAAGCAATCTATCCTCACATGTTTTGTAAAGGCCTAAGATGAGTGTAGCTCAGCAAGTGTCTTACTGTTGTCCCCAGAAACAGCTGAGTGACCAGCTGCAGACAGCAACAATAAATACCTAAAACTATCCACGTACAGTCACAGGAATAAGAGAAAGAAAAGTGGTGCAGCCTTACAACTACTCCGCCAAACTTGAGGAAAAGAGAAATAAAATATGAAATTACACCAAAAATGATTGTTAATTAAGAGACTAACGTGATTTCCCCTAATACAACATAGATTATAAAAATGCCTGCTATGGTCTTGAGACTAATCTGAGGGTGCTTGTTTTTTATTTCATGAAGCTGGAGCTTATGTTGTAGGGACCATTAACCCAGATCTGTACAAGTTTTCTGAAGACAAAAGTGAGACGGATTTTCCTGCTGGCAACATTGGCCGCCTCTGGTTCTCCATAGAATATGAGCAAGAGTCAGAGAGGCTCCTGGTCTCCTTGATCAAAGTCAGAAAGCTGCAGCCTCCTGCTGATTCCTGTAGTCCATTTGTGAAAATCTACTTGCTGCCTGATGAAAGAAGCTACTTGCAGTCCAAAACAAAACGTAAAACTCTTAACCCGCAGTTCGATGAAAACTTTGTTTTTCAGGTACTTTTTCTTTTGATGAAGCAGATTTTTGTTTGCAAATATTAACCTGTCAAATTACAGTAGTTTGTGGAAAATTCATGTTCACAACACTTCTGATAAAACAGAATTTGCTTGCCCCTGAGATGGGAATTTTTTACTAGGGCTTTTGGAAATCCTGGGCTACAGAAGTGTGTGGCTCTAGAACTGATCCTACTTGTGCTCTGCACTAAAGTGAAGGATTCCAGAACTTACCCTGGGATTGATGAAAATTCCAGTTTGAATGGCTGAGCAGTTCAGCCCAGCAGCTCTGGAAGTCCAGAAGCAGCCAATACTGATCTAATGCTTTCATAGCTTTTAGTTTCTTTGCTGTGGAAGTGGCCTAGACACTAGAACTTATCTGGTATGCTATTTGTATAGTGTTGTAAAGCTTGGCTCCCCCCATGCTAAGAGGCTTTCAGCAGATGTCACAAGAGAAAAGCTTTAAAACCAGAACAAGTTTGTGTTTCAGACAACTGAAAAAACAAATGTTTAAATATTTCTAAAAAACTATGCAAGACAGGAACTGCATTATATAACTCTAGATCTGTATGAGCTGAAAACCCACCAACTTCATATTTTTCAAATAAACTCATTCTATTTTAGTTTGGATCTTGACCTCTGCATAGCTAAAACTTCAGGCAAATTAAGAAAGTGGACTTCAAATAATTAAAGGAAATCTCCACCTACCTTCAACACACTTTGAAAAATTCTTCCTTTGAAGTCATGCAAGAATAGAAGAGTGCCAGATATTTTATAATTATTACTAAATTCTTCCTTTTCCTGTACAGGTTTCCAGTAAAATGTTACTCCAAAGGACTCTAAAGTTTTTGGTTTATCATGTTGATAAACAGAAGAAGCATCATCTCCTAGGCCAAGTTATCTTCCCACTAAAAAATGAAGTATTAACTGATGACAACAAACTCGTCATATGGAGAGATCTGGAGAAAGAAAACTTAGAGGTATGTGGTACCAGGCTGCTTGGCATTGTGGAACATCTGTTATCTTACAAGTATTGGAGGGATACAGCTGGAGTAGAAGCATATTCTATCAGGCACAGCAGAAGAAGAAGTATTTGATAAACATTTGGAATCAGAATTCCCATCTTACCAACCTGCAGATCCACAACTGCTGTAAAGGGATTACCCAATTTCTCAGAAGCAGTCACATGAGTTAGGAGGCAGTTACATAAGGAAGCACCTTCTCCTATACTGTTTTGAATTACTAAGAGCAGAAAAAAAAGGAAGCAGAAGAGGCAAGGAAATAGGCAGAATCTAGAAGAGAGAGTACTTCAAAGGTTTAGAAAGGCTGATTAATTGGTTCCATCAAATGCCACAACAGCATAAATAAAGCCATTACAATTCCCTCACATCCCTTAGTGTGACAGAAACCATTAGTATGAAAAAGGCTTTTTCCTCCCCATTTGTCCATGTGACCACAGTTTTTCAGATATATCTGACAAGTGGTGTTCTGCTTCCCCAAGCCTCCTTCAGAGTATGGTGATATCCAGTTCTCCCTGAGCTACAATGACTACCTGGGCCGTCTCACTGTAGTGGTTCTGAGGGCAAGGGGACTAAAGCTCCAGGAGGAGAGCCATGCTGTTGGTAAGTATGATTTCCCCTCTGCTATCAGCTCCAGAATTCCTGTTTTAATTTGCTCCTTCCTCATCTGTCCACCCCGGCTTGTGTTGAGTGACTCTGAAAAGAACAAATAAACATCTCGGTGATTTAATATAAGTGGAAACAAGCCATATTTTGCTACTGGCATAATTGGATTTTGATAGCTTAGTTCTGCTATGTTTGGGATTTGTTTCATAACAAATGGTTTGTCTTGTGTCATCAGTGGCAATTTTTTTCTCCTGTTATAGTACAGAGAGCAACATCCCTTTGCTGCACTCCAACCTAGAGAAAGGAGCATTGCAGGGAAGATGGACATTAAAAGATTTGCCTTTGGTCAAATTCCCAGAGGTAACAGCTGCTGAACAGCTGTCCTGGGAAGAACTGAATTGGTAAAAAATTCCCATTTTAGGACAGCCTGGCTGTTGTTCAAAGGACCACAGCATGGAGTCACATTTTCCTCCCTTTCTGCAGTGGTTTTTTTTCTGATATATTATACTCATGTCCTTGGTCTATGAGATTACCTCAAAATGCTGCTTAAAATCTAAACACTCAAAACAAAAACAGGCAGCAAAAAATTTCAGGGTACTTTGGATCTCATTGTCAAAGACCTATTGAATAAGACCATAATTCAATACAGGTTCCTCTCAGGAAGCAAGGCAAAATTCTGTTGTTTTTGGCATGTGTCCCCCCCAGTTTTTGTAATATTTTCTAAAACAAAGAGGAGAGATCAATGTTACACATTGCCATGCTGTCATGTGTCTTCCATGAATCTCTCATGATCTGATTTGATACCTGATATTGAATCCCAAAGGGAAGAAATTCCTTAAGCCATCTCGCAACTGTTTCTCACATATTTTCTTCTTCAATTTCTTCTTCTCCAAGGTGTGTATGTCAAAGTCTCACTGATGAACCATAATAAATTCGTCAAAAGTAAAAAGACAGCAGCTGTTCTGGGAACTCCCAATCCAGTGTATAATGAAACCTTCAGTTTCAAGGCAGATCAGACAGAGCTGGATACAGCAAGCCTGAGTCTATCTGTGCTCCAGAGTATCAAGGGAGAAAGTAAGCTACATAAATTACTACAGTCAAGTTGTCATAAATCTCTTACATATTGGAGACGTTTAAACCTGGGAGGAACTAATTCCTTTTCAGCAATAATCATAAAACATATAAGAGTTCTGGGGTATTTCACAGGCTGTTTCTTTAAAAAGCAGAACAACTTATTTGCAGTTAAGCATATGTCTCCTTCAGAGGCTAAAGATAAATTTAAGAGATGAACCACAGGCTAGTCATTGTCAGTACAAGGTCTGTACTTTCAATTTTTTTCAGTATCCTATTGAAACAAGCTTATGCAATTATTCTGTGAACATTTGTGAGTAATCCCCAACCTCCAATATTTTGAGGCCATTCACTCTTGCTAACTAAATTTGAAAGTGGAATAGGAATTGTAATTATCCCAGCAGTTCATGCAGTGAGAAAGAAGAAAGAGATAGGCAACATCCCCGTTCCCTGGCAGAAAACCTGATGCTTGAGGCCACCTCTTACTAATTGTTAGAGAATCCATTAAGGAGTTCTGCTTAGAGAAGCAAACCAGAATTCAGTATTTCCATCACTCATAAGAAGAATATCTTCCTTGCAGTGTAAATACGATCTTGATAATGTAACATTAATACCCTCATTTAGAGTCACACACTCCTAAAAAAAAATCCTTGAGGTGAGATTTTGGGCAGGTACTTTGGCTTTGAGGATTGACAAGAAATAGAATCAGCACTTAAATCTTTCATCATTTTCACTTGCAGACAGCTAAATACTTTACAAACTATTCAAACTATGCAAGACAGGTTCAAATCATTTTCCCCATTCACAGCTGACAAATCCAGGCATGAAAAAACAAATTGCTTCTTGGCAGAGGGTGGTCAGTGGCAATCCACATACTGTGGCTCCAAGCTGTCTCAGTAACTACATTTATTCATTCCCAAGCCATAGCATCAGATGAATCCTACTGAGGTTGCTTATGCCTAAAACTAGGGAACATTTCCACAGTAAACTTGAGGTAGAGGGGCTGGGCAAATAGAGATCTGTGTGCCTTGAACACAGTCTAGTTTAAGTGCAGGCAATAAGGCCTGCATTGACTAAGTACACACTTACTGCAGTACCTTTGAATGCTGAATCTTAGCAGGTAGAAACTACAGAACCTGAAATCCAGCATGAATTCCTTGATGAATATTTTGGTTTTAAAGTAACTTTCAGAACATCCATTACCCAGAGAAATACAAGTTGATATGCAAATTTAGGCAAGGATTTCAGAGAAGCAGTAACACATGTTCATTGCTAACTGTTTGGTTTTTTTTTCTCCTAGAAACACTTCTGCTAGGACGAGTAGTGGTTGGGCCTTTCATGTACACACGTGGCAAAGAACTTGAACACTGGAATGAAATGATCAGCAAGCCCAAGGAGCTGGTTAAACGATGGCATGCTCTCTGCCACAGCATGTAAAGAGTACTGATAAAAAAACCAACCTTAAAATGGAAAAGCTCTATCTGTCTTATCTAAAGGGTACAAAAATATTTGCTAAAATTTTGTATTCTAAGTAGACAATAACAAAAGAATTGAATTATTTCCTTAACCAAAAATAAATAAAAGACTTGGTCCCTGGTAGGCTGGAACTCTCTCTTTCCCCTTTTCAAAATGTACATTCATTTTAATTAACACATAGGAGATTAAACAAAACAGGAAGCCAAACATGATCTCCCAGTATTAGTTACTTTGACTAGTAAATTCCACTTCTTGGTCATGAGTTCTTTGCACAAATGATCACCCATCATGTGGATAGAACCCAAAATGGCCTAGAAGTTTCCAGTGATGACACCAGGCCTAACTGCCCATACATTGCATCACCACAGGTAGAGTGGCTTCACCAAAAGCCATGGGAACCCAGTAAGATGCAAAAATTGACAAACCCAGAAGATGGTGACTGACTAATAAATTTACAGTTTATTCAAGATAGCAGCATTATATTTAAAACCTCTTTTGATTAGGAAGGGTGGAAGGAACTGCTTACTGGTCAAAAACCCAGAAGCACCTGTTTTCCTAAGCACAGTGTATTTTTTTCCAGTAATGCAGTTCAGTGTTTCCATCTGACCCCAACACACAACACTCTGTGTTGGCACAGGCATAGAAGTGACAAGCACAGAAGTCATGAAGTCACAAGTGACTGGAGGCTTGCATGAGTATTGGAATACTCTGATAACATAAGACAAGGACCCGTCCTGCCCTTATATATTTCCCTCTAAATGTGTCTCTGCTGGAGACAGAGCACTGATCTCAAGAATCTTGGGTTTGATGTGGTATGACCATTCTAACATTGAAAATCCAATTAGCTTAAGCCCCCAGGGCATATATCTGTTTTAGTAGTAGAGTTTTCTTTGTTAAGAAAATTACTCTTCCATAAAGTAATTTGGAGCAATTATTCTTAATCAAAATAAAATAGGACGTTCTTCTCTTCTTGACTGTTCACTGGGGACCTGAACTCTGTGCCTTTCACACTGTACAGTCATAAGCCAGACAGACTGACTACTGCAGCAAAACATTTTGTTCAATTATGTTCCAAGAGGACCATAATCTCTACAGCTGAATTAAAACCATCTTCCTTTCAAACAGGATACAATATTAATTAATTTAATATATTAAAAAGATGGGGCTTCTCTGGAGAGATGAGAACACTTTCCATTTCAATAATACTATCTAAAGGAAATATCATGAATGAGAAGATACCACAGAGTAATTATAAGATAACAGACTTCCCTGATCTACCATCTGAAATGTTACGTGGTACCCTCAGTCTGTCTTGCTAACTGCACCCCTGGATACAAGACGAGCCTGGATTCATCACATTAAAACTGAATTTTACAAAGTGCTCAACTCTAATTATATCTTGGCTAAACAAGTAACACCAGCACCCTCAACTCCAAAAGAGCTGCTTTTAAATTTTAGTCCTACAAGACTACTGCAAACCAATCTGATAAGCAACACGTTTGATCTGGGAAGGAAAACTGTACAATTATACAGTTAACATGTTAATAAATAATAAAACAATTTTATGGAAGAAATTTTTTCCTTTATTACTTAAATCATACCAACAAAGATCTTAAAAGTAACCTGTTAGTAATGTTTCAGACAGCTGGTTTACTGGTTTGTGCAGCAATGTGCACATAATGGACAGTCTCTAGTAATGAATACCTCTAAAGTGAGAAGTCATCTGACTTGATGTACAGTATGGTCCATGTAATTAAAAAATGCATTGTACTAATGTGATTCTCTTTCCTTTGTGCTTCTTACATATTAAAGTAACAATACTTCCAGCTTGTATGTTCAATAATTCCAGCTAAAATAATTAAGAAATGTATTTAAATGCACTTACCGCTCATCCAAGTGAAGTAAATGAGAAAAACCCTTTTTGACTCTTCCTGAGCAAGAGCTATCTGAGTAAAGCAAGACACATCATAAGGAGCTACAATACAGTATTATTGTCAAACTATGTAGCAATTATTTTTACCTACTGCCTTTCATATAGCATCCATCTGATCCTATGCTTGAGACTTAAATTGAGATGAAAGAAGAGGAATGATTACAAGACTGCTCAGTGCCCACCAGAAGTATCTTTTCTCTAAAAAAATGTTAAATTTTCACAAAGATGCATAGCACAGAAAACCCCATCTGAGAAACATACAAGAAATAGATGCAAGATCATAGAAAATGTGACAGCTTCCTCAATGCTTTCCATTAATGTTGACAAATACAGGAATTTCTAAAGCTCTGCAATAAATCCAGCATGTAACTTCATGAAAGTATAACCCCCATCAGATAACAGTGAGCAACAATTTACCACCATTTTAGAACAAACACGAATAGTGGTTACATTCTTGTTCTAGAGAACAGGATCCTGGAGAAGCCCTTCCACTACACAAGCAAAGTATTTATTTATAATCGTTTTTGGATCACTCTTACCCCCTTCTCCCAAATAAAATTATACCTACACTATTCTTTTAGAAAGACTAATGATCACTGCCATCTGCACTAATCTATCCTTCCTCTAAGTGAAGAAATGAGAGACCAGATTTGAAAAGTACTTGCTCCTAATATAACTGTACATTGTAAAAGCAGCAACTTGATGAAACAGAAGGGCAGAAAGATGCACCACAGGTGATAAAGCATTGGAGAGCTCCTTCAGAAGAAATATTTGTGTCAGGCACAAAAAGTAAAATGACTTCCTCTTTGAAAGGTAGGGAGAAAAGTCTGGAGTAGTAAACACAAGGCAGAACTTTTACACAGAATAGTTAAAATGAAGAAAGGAACCAAACTGTGGCATCATGTTTGCAGCTTGGATTTCAAGAAGGAATGCTGTTAAACACAAGTCAGAGGGGTGCTCTGCAAAACTGTGAGAAGAGAATGAGGCAGTTGGGTCCTCATCAGCTGGAGAGACCTAAGCCCAGTATATGGTACTTGCTGGTTACCCACACAGACCTCAGCAATGCAGAGGGCTTGACTTCTGCCCCAAGTCATCAAATCAACCTGCTGAGACCACACACTCACAGGATATAAAACAATCTTTAGGGTTTCTCTAATGCAGTTGATGACTGCTTCTCACGAGTCTTACTAAACTCAAAATGCTCATGCAATGACTTCACTCAGATAGGATCAGCACAATAATACCTTATTTGAATCCCAACACTGACATTGCTCTTCCCTTCAACATAGTTTTCCCTGGCATTAAGAAATCCACATTTTAGAACCAGATGCTACTATGTAAGCATAATTAGATTAAGGTACAAAAGGCACAGATGCTTAGAATTTTCCCAAGGTGATGGATTAGAACAACGTCATTCTGGCTTTTTGACAAATCACATGAAACTAAAGATAAAAAGTGCTTTTACAGTGAGGTGAAATTCAATCGTTGCAATTCTTTTGAATTCTCCTCTTACAAAGCAGAGATTTTTCCATATTATCTTTAGCACAGTTTATTAACAGGAGCAGAATTAAGTTTTCTTTCTTGATCATCAATTGAGAACATAGTTACTCGCTTCTGTGGTTTGTCTGTTGCCCCAGGCGTGACATTGTAGAAACTATCATTCGTCTTCTGAGACTCTGCACAGCTTCCTTTGTATAAGGAATTACCTAGTTTCCTCTGGAGATTTTGTCCCACCCTTTGCACACCAGTGGTGCTAGTGTTGAGCATAGTTTTTGGTATCACTGTGCTGTCTGTCTTATACTAGTCTAGGGTATCTTGGTGCAGCAGAAAATTGATTTTCCTGGCATAAGAACAGCATTTCTATGCTTGCTGACAGAACTGTCAGAGATTGTTCCAGAGACAGACCAAAACAGAATCACAGAATGGTTTGGGTTGGAAAGGACCTTTAAGATGCTCTCATTCTAAGCTGCCCACCATGGGCCTGGACACCTTCCACTAGACCAGGCTGCTCAAAGTCTCATCCAGCCTGGCCTTAAACACCTCCAGAGATGGGGCATCCACAGCTTCTCTGAGCAACCTGTTCCAGTGCCTCACCACCCTCACAATATTCTTCCTTACATCTAATATAAACTCTCTCAATCTAATACAAATACAACTAATTCAAAATTAAATACTCTTTCAGCCAATCTCCCTTGATCCACCAGTACACATTCTTGTAAAAAGTCCCTCTACAGCCTTCCTACAGGGCCTCTTCTGGTAATGGAAGGCAACAATAAGGTCTCCCTGAAGCCTTCTCTTCTCCAGGCTGAAAAATCCCAATTCTCTCAGCCTTTCCTCATAGGAGAGGTGCTCCATCCCTCTAATCATCTTTGTGGCTGCCTCTGGACTCACTGCAACAGGTTCATGTCCTTCCTGTGCTGAGGACCCCAGAGCTGAGTGTTACTTTATCACAAGATGGTTAGAGCTTAAATCAGAAGACTAAGTTTGCTATGGGAAGCAGAACCACACAGACCTGTTTGATCAACAAAAAAACTTGTTTAGTAAACAAGTAGATAAATACAGAATTAATGTAAATGACCTTGTGAAAATTCAGCTGAGAATTCATTTCTTCAAAGTCATCTTAGGATTCTTCTCTCTTGCTGCCAGACTGATCAGAAACATCACTACTTTTCCCTTTATTGGTGCACAGGAAAACAGATGACTTGCACACAGCTCTAATCAATATTAAAACTCCAGCAGTTCCAACCTGCTTTCACATGAGATACAACAGAATCCAAACTAGCACCAAGAAACATGGTTATTAAATTCTAAGAAGTCACTTCCAAGAAACAGCACAGGAAAGCTGTTTGAAGTCACATTACTTATAATACATTTCATAGCTTGAGTAAATTCAGTTTTGTGAACAGTTCTGTGCTTGAACCCAGAGTATAGCTGGAACTGGTTTCCTGAAGGAGAACAATAAAAGTAAAGATCTGCAAGGATTTAGGCAGATGGCAAATATGATTCATATCCTCCAGCTTTTACCAGCCTCTTTAAGAGGCACAAGTTATATCAGATAAAGATACCTATATCAGAGAAAAATACTGATCTATGTACTTAATCACTTTCACAGAGTAACAGTTATAAGACTGTTACTTTATGAAGTCAGATGCAGTCATCATTTACTCAGTCTTTTACTAATAAAAATCAGCATCAGATATACTAAGACTTTAAAAAAAAAGAAATTAATTTCTAAACCTGATCAAATTGTGAGAAAACTTTGCAGACCAGGGTTAACATGAGTAAACTGACTGAGGTGATTAAATTTGTCGGCTTCTGTCAGGTAAATACTACAACAATTAAATAATTTAAGTGGTCTATGAAAGAATGCCCCAGATTAAGAGGTCTTAAATAGTTTAAAAAATGGTGCAATAATTCCTAGATACACAAAATTACTACTCAGTGAGACAGTTCTGTTCTGTAAGACAAAAGAACAAGAAATTGCTGAGGATAAATGGCAAAAGCTGTGCTGTTAGAAAGCAAACAACCACAACATCAAACCAAAAAACATAACTTACAGATAGCATATAGAATCAGACAAAGAAAAATCTTATAACTAAAATATCACTGAATTCTGTCTGTCCTCCTCTAATCTGCCAGATCTGAGTAAAAGTCAGTCTGTCAATTGTAGTGAACTTTTCTGAGGAGAAAAAGGCAAACAGATAGCCAGGAAGAATTTATTAAGATAAAAATACAGGTATAAAAATATACTTTATGACAATTCATCAGTATTACAGTAGCAGTATATATATTAGCACGTATTCCATATTAGTCCTTTAGGTGGTTTTGCTTTTTTCATAAGTTAAGACTAAAGTCCTTTATTGTAATTTTTTGAAGATATTTGTGTCCTTCACCTAACTCGTTTTTCTTCTGATTACCATCTGTGTGTTCTTATGGTCTTTGTTACTCAGTTACTGCAGAGGTCAATACTTCAAAGATCAGGATGAAAATTTAGCAGATGGAAATCCTTTTGCAAAGGGTAGCTGTTCTCATCTAGCACAAAATGGCTCCTGATTTCCAGCAAATAGGATGCTTCTGTATCTGTTAGCAGCGAGTGACACAGATCTGCTACTACTGTGCTGTAGGTTACATCTGAGGAGGGCACTGCAAAAGACAACAATTCGATTTACACTGGATTTTCACAACAGCACCTAGCATTCAAGTTCTACCTCCATAAAAGCTCCACTGAATCACTGGATATGCAGAATAGAAAATTAGCTTTTATTTTTAATTATGTTTTAAAAACAATGAGCTGAGCCTGTTTCTCATCAAACTGTTAACACCTGTGAATCGTGTAAAATACCTCTCAGGTCAAACACGATGTATCAAGTGAAGCTTGTCTGAACCATTTCTCAGTGTTTCATACCACAAAAGCATGTCAGCTATTTATAAAATCTGCTAAGAGATTCTATTTCTCCTTTAAGGAATCCATTTAGTTACTGAATATTTAGCTACATAATTACAACTATTAAGTTATATAATACAAGTTCACACCATCTCACCTCTTGTAGCTGCCACCTCTGTTCTGAACTTCTGACTTTGTCAGACAGAAAGTGAAATATTCTCTGATGTTGGTTGTTGGTTTTTTTTTTTAAACTGTCAGTAATTAAAAATTCTGTTTCCGATGTCAACTTTGCTGCTGGTTTCTATCATAGCATAATTCATGAAACAGTACCTACTAATCTGTTCAGCCAGTCTGCAGGAATATTGAGGAAGATTTTTTCCATCAACTCAGACACGACATGAACATAAATTTCATATCCTTCATCTTCTACTGTCATCAAAGCAGGTCTAGATCAGAAAACAAAAGTCTCTTGAAAGACAGCTACTATGTTTTGATTTTTTTTTATTGAAGCAAAATTTCTGAAAGGAAGACAATTTAATATTACTCTGCAACATAATACCAAGAACCAGAAAAATATGAAAATCTCTATACACTCATCTGTATCATTGGAAATCAGTTTGAGGTGTATATACTGAATTTACTACTCAATGTTAAAATAACTTCTAAAGTAAGCCTTAATTTCAGACAACTGCTGAAAAAAATCCTTTAAGACAATCAGTAGTACACTGTTATGAAATTAGTGTTATTTATGGCTCTGAACTTTAAGTATGAAGGTAAATATCTAAGTATATGTACCTACAAATACACAACAGGTACAAAACACATTGAAATGCAAACTAGGGAGATGGGCGTAAGCAGATCACTTGGAATTCTATCATCTGTATCAACATCACCCAGTATTATCTGTCCTAATACATCACTTTACAGCCACACAATACCAAGGTGCATCACTTGTACTATGACAAATACCAAATGATTTCACAAACCACTAAACAAATCCTTCACTAGAAATATTACCAAGGTGATGCATTCTTACTAATCTAATCAGAATAAAATTTCAGTGCAAAAATGACTGGCTTTTCTCTGAAAAAGCTGGGCATGTAAATTCCACAAGATGTGTTCACATGCTGAGAGTACAAACATCAGAAATCTATCATTTTTCTACCACCTTTTGTGAAGCAGCAAATTGAGGTCCCTCAGGCCCACTGAGAGGTTATATAATCTTATGAAAGAGTGGGGGAACCTTTTCAGTTAAGAAAAAAAACCTCTTCACACTTAATCCTCCCTCATAGGAAAATAAATAGCATATTAACTTAAAGAAGCTAGACTATTTTGCTTACAGGAAAAATTCTAAGTCCTTACCTTGGTAGATAAAAAGATATTAGTATTTAAGTCAATGATTCACTAAACTCCCTATGAAAGAGTTGAGAAAGAATTTAGATAGATAATTTACATATTCTAGAATTCTATTACATACATGATCATCTCAACACACTCTAGTTACACATCTTTCAAGTCAATATGACACATTTTGAAGGCCCAAGATAAATTTAAGAATTGAACAATTAGTTAATAATGATGTTCCTACATCAACTGGATCCGCTTAGTTTATTTTCTCTAAATGTGAATATATATGTCTCACAGTGCCATCTGGTGACAACTTAGTACCTCTGCTCTCTGAGAATGTTGGCTGAAAACATTTATCAGTGTTATTTCTGCAAGGCTCAAACTGATTATTCAGTTTAAATCTATGGTTCTGCATTCACACGAGTTCAAACCCAGGCTGGAACAAGACTCGTTAAGTTTCCCTTTGGTCCTCAAGCTTCTACTCCATTTCAGCTTTATCTCACACAGTACTGGGTAAACATCATTTCTGTACAACATAGTATTCAAAGAAATTTAAAAGCTACAACTTAAACTAAGAATATCACATACAAATAATGGCAATATAACACAGCAATTCAGGAAAAACTCCTGGAACATTCACTTTCACTTAGAAAGACAAGGATTGCTTAACACACCTTAAATAAAGAATTTTAGGTAAGAATTTTAGAATTTAGGGGAACTTAAAATGGAGAAAGTTGCAGTTTACTTCCCTAATAGTAAATAGTATTTTAGCTTTATTTTGCTTACCTGTAGAATGTTTTTACTTTGTTGTATGGCAAACATCTAATACATTGCTTGTAGATCATGTTCTCATCTGCCTGTAGTTCCAAACCACATTTGGCACAACCTGAATACGTAATCATAGGCAGAGAAGCCAAAACACACTCCAGGGAAGTGTCAGCAGAGAAGATGAGTTGCTTGTACTGACCAGTTGAAATGGTAAACTTCAATTCTAAGATATGGGCTTTCACTTGAATCACTCCTGCAAAAACAAGTTCAATCAAATATGAACCCAGTTATAGATAAAACTGAAAGCAAAAGCAAGGGCTGCAGCTGATTCCAAACCAACATCACTATCAATAAAATTTTTAGATTTTTTTTCCCTTTAGTAACACATGCTCATATTTTTAGAGATATTTTGTGCAGGGAAAAATCACAGTGGTTAAATATTGTTTTATAATGTATAAAAGTACTACATTTTCAGGTAGTATTGTGGTAGATGCCTCCACAGAAGTGCCTCAGTAAGACAACAAAATCGTGCAGATAATTTCCAAGTGATTTTCTTTCCACTAAATCAGAGACACTGAGAAGCATAGCTTTAACAACTTAGCTTTCCATTATTTTAACATAAACCAGAGTTAAATGCTGCAACACCAACTTTAGTTACTTCCTAGAATTTAACACAACCTAGCAATCTTTTAGGTTTATCTGGGGGGGGGTGACTGCGTAAAATGTTTTCCTTGTTATTTTGTAAGAAGTTTCCAATAGAAGCAGCTATTTTACTCTTGATTTAGAGAATTTCAGTTTTGGAGAAATACTATTTGACAAACTTTCAGTGACTAATCACAAGGCTGGTTGGTGTGCATAACCAAAGTCAGCATCTCTCCCTATGTTCCAAAGTTGTCTTTGTATGGTACCACATACCCCACCTATCTCACCACTGGACTCATGAGATGAAGGCTGCATCAGTTTGGTTGAGTGGTGAGCAGCAGCCTCCAGAATAAATTCAGACTCCCAGACCTCTGCTACCTTAAAACATAAGCATTTTAATTCATCAGCAGAGCATCTATTTTGCTTAGTTATGCACTGCACAACAGACATTACAGAACTACGGATAACACTTACCTGAGCATTTTTCCTCCAAGTGTGCAGAGAGCTTTGTCAACTGCATGAGGGATGTTTGGCTTTTCTGAAACTTCTCTTTAAATTCAATTGCCTTTTTGTCATCATCAAACAAGCACTCACAGGATGACCATGGAGTTGTGTGCAGTTCCAAGTCACCCGAGACAGAACTACGCTGGACCAGAAGGTATTTGAAGTCCCATATGTGATCTATTGAACAAAAAAAGCAAACAGAAGAGTTTATTTTCTTATACTGTGGCTAACTGAAAGCAAGCCTAGGTCATTTACAAGTTTTAGCATTTTTCTGTTTTGGATTGGAGTCTGATTTTTGGTGGTAATGTGCTAAAACTGTAAGCTCATGAAAAACGTGCTGTCAGATGCACTGCTTTACAGTGAAAAACTCCAAAAAAATTATCTGAATATCCATCTAGGTTCATGCACCTCATATCTGACTAGAGATCTTGCAGCCCCGCCAGAACTGAGTATGCTTCAGTCCAAAGGAAGGTTCAGGCAGTAACACTACAGCAACACCAAGGGAAAATCTAAACAGGAGGAAACAGACACTTGCCAAGAGGGGATATACGGAAATAGATGACAGAGTCTAACTAGGGAACAAGATTTGGCTGATACCTGAATTAAACTATTACTGAGATCTTCAACATCCCCCTGCTGCCTAAAAGTTTATCAGAAATGTCCGTAAACTGTAAGTAATCAAGTTTACAGAAATCCATTTAATGAAATACATCTTTATTTTTCAGCAATCTAAACCAGGTGAGTGTAAATCATGAACTGAATGTCTGATGACTGTGTACTGGAAGTCTGAACTGATTTTTAACAAGAGATGAAAAATAAATGATATTTAGATGCTCTAGAACTATATAGTCTTACACACTTTAACCATGTAATCGAAAAATTACAAGTCTCATACCTTCCTCTACAAGACTAAGAAGTTTCTAATCTGCTCATACAACCAGTAAACACATAGCAGAGCTGTGGTACAACTCCTACCAAGGACTTTGTGGACATTGTGGTTTTCCTGTAGCCCACTCACACTATTTAGCTACTGTATTGTGTATGCTTTAGTATCCTGTGAATTTATCTTTTTGGTTGTCTTACTGGAATCGAGTGTTCATGGTTAGTACACAAGTATTTGAACAATTGAGATATCACTCATCTTGAATTTCAAATTATCATTTAATCGTAAAAGTGCCAACTGTCAGATGCATAGAACACTAGCTGGAGAGTAAGACACAAGGTTTACAAACACAAACAATACTACAGAGATCTACATCTTATACTTTTCCATTTTAAGCATCAGAGAATGATATATTGTTGAGTCTAAAAAATTACTGTTGGTATCCTCTTTTTGCAGCTACAAAAAAATCAAATTCTATATTTTTAAAGGTAATATTCTACACAACTAAATTCCATAAAATTTCTAAGCATCTAACAAACAGTATAAACCTGCTAAGACTCAAGCACGCACAAAAATAAGAGCCATGTAGGCATTACATAGAAAAGTTGCTTGAATTGGACCATTTTCTTCAAGTAGTTTAAAAGGTTCTTGCAGTTAAAATGATTTCCAGGAATGGAGATTACTTATAAATTGAAGTGTTAGAATTTAACATAAAGATTCACTATGAAGTTGTTCAACCTTTATGGATTTTATCTTGTACCGTATGTCCTGGCTTTTTAGGCAGACACATTCAGCATTTCAAGCAATACACCATTTACTTGCTAAGTGCATTCATTGATCAGAAGTATAAACTGAAGTCATCAATTTAACAAAAACCTACTCTCACTTACTTTTAAAGAACAAAGCCAGGAAAAAGTAAAAATTTGGTAATAGTCAGTCACTGATGAAACACAAGCTATGTAAGTATTGCAAGAGATGGTTTCAGTCAGTTACAGCCAGACTTGATTGCAAGACCATTAGGATATAAAGCCTGACACTACAGTAAGGTCAAAAGCAGAGAATGAACATCAGAAGTAGAAAAAAACAGCAATTCATGCTAAACTTGACACTGGTAAGGCAAGTGCATTCAAATTCTGCTGCTGATGGCACTGCCTCTAAACTGAGGAGACATGTTAGAATTGCTATTGAATATGTTACCCTTGCAAGAGGAAGTATTTAAAGGTTGAATAGTAAATGTTACCAGTTGAACATTTAAAAGATATTAACAGCATCACAAAAATCCTTCTACAGCAATCAGTAGGTACAAGGACTTTACCTTTTTTCCTTTGAAGCTGAGGGCACCAGGCAGCCCCTGCTCCCCACAGAACCATCCTATAGTGTTGATCTCTGTTCTGTTCTACTGTTAGAATAATTTTTCTTTGGCAGCCACCTTTGTAGCTATACACAGATTCTGAAAAAAAAAAAAAAAAAAATCGAAATTACATTTCTTCCACAGTAAAAAGCATGTAAACACACAAACTCCAGTATTAAAGTTAAATCCCGTTGCTATCGTATTTTGCAGTGCAATTACAAGGAAAGAAGAATACACCTACAACTTCTTCAGGACAGAAAACAGTCTGATTTCTTCAGCAACATGAATCTAATTTGAAGGACAGCATAAAGTAGATTAATTTACTTTTATCTACCTAAATACTCAGCAACTGGACACCACCCTTTGAAACAGCAAATATCTGAGCATCTTTCAGCTCCTACTCATCCTGACTTGTATTGAGCAGAAACAAATTTTACTCAATCTCTCAGCAACTGACTGTCATAACTGGAAGTTAAAGTTCCTGTAACTTGAGTGAAATACAGTGAAACATTTCTCTAGAGGTTTTCACATAAAAGAAAACTCTAGTTATGTACAAGGCACACTACAAGTATTAGTAACAGTACATATAAATTGAAACAATTAAGATCTCTATGTGACTCTTACCAGCAGCCTGTCTCAGTTCCACACTAAAACTACAGTATTTTCAATAAGAAAATAATTTTTCAACAAGACCTCTTGCATTAAATATCTAATAGTTCTGACATTTACATACTATAGCAAATTATGAAGATTTCTATCTTCAAAATTCTCCATTTATAATGAATAAACATGATATTGACAGTGTGGATACAAGTTTGAATCTTACTAATACAAGCTGATAGTGCAACGTGATCAAATTTACATGCAAAGCTTGAAGTTAGGCACTGAGAACATTTTGCCTTGCAAAATTACTATTTAATTTTCACCTAATGCAGAAGTTGAAGTCCAGTGCATGAACTCACCTGTTAATACAGCAATGTCGATAATTTTCAGGATTGAGTGCACCAATGTATTTGGCTGGAGCTGATCCAGCTGCATATACTGAACACTGTCCAGTCTCTGAACTTGCCTTCGTGGAATGTCTCTGAAGTGTGGAAATTCTGATGATATGTATGCCAGTAAACCATGGAGAACACCACAGTCCACTACAGGATAAACTTATATGAAAAAAGTCAAAATGACATACTACTCTTCATGCTTAGAAGTATGAAACTTACTGCCTGGAACAAATTTACACTCACAAAGTCAAAACTATTTCAGAACAATTTTAGGGCAAGAAATCCGTGAGATGTGTAACACAATCTGAAATGAAGCTATACTTCATCTGCCTCCTCTTGATAACATCCCGAAGTTAAGTACCATACTTTAAATCACACTAAATATAGCAAAGAAATCTTGTCTCATAGATTGATAAGCAGAGTAGCTGTTCTTGACCATTTACCTCAGAATCTGCCTTAAACAGTGGGCAATAATGGACATCATAGATAGTAAGAACAATGCAATCATGGTGGTACTTCCACTGTATTTTATCCTTAGTGTCCTGTAATGAATTACTTTCCCTGGATGGATCTGCTTACTCTTTAAGCCTCTGACGTTTTTGCAAAATGTTTAATCCTCGTGCAATTTCAGACATCAAATGGTTGAGCCCTGGGATAACAGCTCTTTTAAACTAAACTCATGGAACTCAATTTTTCAGAGTTTTGAGTGGTAACCATCACGCTTTACCATAAACTCCACATGCCTATCTGATGTCATTACGTCCATGTCTTGTCCACAGATGTTCCTGTCATACTTTTCTATAGTGTTTTGTACCTCTCAGTTGCACATATTTCCATTTTATCCCATGTGTGAGGCATTGCCAACAAAATGGAATATTTTAAATAACTATATTACTGTGATTTTGAACTTATGCACTATAATCTTACATTCTTCTGGATTGAGAGCTGAGCAGTTCCCCAGATTCAGTAACTGACTGGTAAATGTAGACTGAAGCATGATTTCTCCACACCAAAGATTCTCATACATTATTATATCTGCAATAAAAAACAAAACAAATAAAAAACCCTTATCAGCTCATGTACCCACAATATTGAAGTATACAGTATTTTTCTTGATTACAGAACCATCATACATAGAGCTGTGAAAGACAGTTTGTAAGAGATCACTTGGAAACACAGGGATTTGTTTTTAATCTATCAACACCATTTACAATGAGTGAATAAAATTTTTTCATTAGTTTGATGTAATTCTGAAATTCATTAGCCTCCTAGCAGGCACTGTTTAAGTGAAGTGGGTGACCATATTGGATAAATTATTATTGTACAAAATTTCAGAATAAGTAGTAAAGTACTAGGCTTACCCAGAAACACTTTTGATATGTTTTGCAATAAGAATATCTACAAAGAAAAGATAAGGCACAACTTGTCTTCGATTTCTTTAAAATATCTACCTTTGCACCTACCTTTTGGCACTGAAAGAACTCTTAACAAAGAGAAACAGGCATCTTAAACTTCAGAAGTATTCAAACAATTTTATACTGTGTAACTTTTTTGCATATTGCCAAACCTTAATGGCCAGATCACTAAAAAGTCCTGGGCCACGCCAGCCCTAAATCAGGTGCAATATTGCACCTAAAGGATTTATCAAGAGGAACCTTTATTATTAGTTGACATGTTATGAAAGAGGTAAAACTACAAACAGCATTTTTTATTTCTGCAGTCTATGTTGGTTACCAGTTCACAACATGATCCATCTCAAGATGCTACTACTACGTTACAAAGTCCTTCACAGGAGGAAGAATATTTCTCTTCTTGAGACTGAACACCACATCATAATTTTTTGGTCTACCTGCTGGTCCAACAGCAGAGAGTTACAAAGAAGTCTATAGTCAAACAACTAGCACATCTGGTTTGTAGTAGCACTTGTACTTTTCTGGAATAACTGTTGTAAGACACTGACACCTTCCAGGACACACCTGACTACTCACGGCACAGCTGTTGTGCCAATGCACGGCTGTGTCCGAGGGCAAACCTGTACGGGACAGCCAGTGTTCCACTGGCAGGAAGACTCAGAATTCAAAGTGATGTTGAACAATGCAAGTGATGTAAGAAAGATACAAATCCTTAGTCCCAAATTACTTGTTATATATTCTTCTATTTTAAACAGGCCTTTTAAGGGTCCACATTTTAAAAAAGGCAAGTAAAGAATTCTCACCTGTAAGCAGTATGACATCCCCAGGAAACACAGTGAGGGACCAAAATGCAGCATCACGCCACAGCACCACCTTTCTCTCAGTTTCTGACTGATCAATAACAACAATTGTTGCTACAGGAACTTTACATGAAGATTTTGGTCTAGTCTTTACTTGGATTTCTTTGATATGACATGGATGTACTACTGTGACCAAAATATTGTACTTTTGATTTTTGCAGCAGCAGTTCTTAAGTGGTGACAGTTTCTTCTGAAGTTTCTTGAACTCTGTCATCCTCTCTTGATCCACTCTAGTACCAGGACTAGGTGGAGAAGAATTCAATTTAGCTCTCTTGGATACAAGCTGCCTTTTAAATGCTGAGTGAAAAAGATGAAAGGAATCTTCACACTTGCGAGGTCTTTTAGAAGAGTTCTTATGAGAACAGTCTAATTGAGAGCACAATATTCCAGAGCTCAACGATTCAATATGGATTTCATTTACCAAGTGCTCAGCAGGAACTTCAATTTCTTGTAATTTCCCTATGTTTTCCTGAGCACTTCCTTCTTGTTTTGTAGCTTCAAAACAAACACTTTTCACATCATCCTCAGAACTGAAAAGATCAAGAGAACTTGTATGCTCTCCCTTACATTCATTTTCAGCCACATTAGTAAACGTTCCAACACCAGAATCAAATTGGAAGTGGTCATACTGCCATTCTTCGTGTTTTTTGCCTGCTTCTGTTTCTGACAGTTTTATGATTCTTTCCGGCATCTCATTCCGCTCCTGTGCAAGAACAGCCATCTGACTTGATGTCACTATACTACGAAATTCAGTATCTGCTGACACTGCGAAGTCTGAACAATCGTTTGGTTCTTTTGGTTTTGACTCCTGACTTTTTTGGAAAACCACACCCAGATACTGATCTAGATGTTCATGGGGATCACTTCTGTGACTTGCTTGCAGTCCCACAGACAGATTTATGCTGATCTGCTTCGTACTGGCAACCAGCTCAGAAATGTCAGCGCCGTTCACTTCCAAGTGACCCGCTTTTATATCAGTGAGGTCCAAACAGCAGCCACGCGGTGCTTTGCCTTGCCCAGCTGATTCTGTAAAGTTCTGTGGAGGGTGTTGATCTGCAGCCTGATTTACATCTGCAGGTGTGTATCTATCTTTAGATATCTGACCATCAGAATAAGTTAAACTTTTGGTCTCTTTAGGTGTGCTGGTACAATTTACTGCCACAGCTACAAGAGATGTCAAACACGCTTTTGCTGCCACTGCCCTTCCCTGTTCAGACTGCTGAGCGCTGCCATCTCTTGTAGGAACTGTGGTGACTACGGAGTTTCCTGTCTGGAACACTGAGGGGTCAGCAGCACCTTGGACTTTTTCACAAAAAAGACCATGTGCATCAAACAAACAGTGCAGCTCTCTCCATTTTTCAGCAGTAGGTGCTGAATTACTTTGCTCTAACACCTCCCGTGGGCTTGGAATACTGGGTGCTCCCACAAAAACATGAATCTGAGGTCTTTTTGACATTTTTGACTGCTGTGCAAGTTTGTGGCTTATGCAATAAGCACAATAATAAATATTAGCAAATACAAAACAAACAAACAAAAAAATTGACTTTCTCTTAACAATTTTAAAAATACCTAAAATTCAAAGGAGTATTTCATAGTTTAACTGGTAAAAGCACTACCTTACTACTTAAAGCCCATAGTAATAAATGTACAAAATCTAAAACAATGGAAGTTGTGTTAAAAATATTTAATATATATTTCTCGTGTCCAACTTGCATAGAAAAATAAATTTATATTACTCCCTAGTTTCTGATTCTGATATTCGGAAAAACATTATAGTGAAGTTAAAATTAAGTTTAATTATTGAGCTGTTTATCTTCATTTACTATTGCTAATTAAAGAGTCATATGTGAATTCATTATTCAGTACTTGATTTTAATTCATGTGAAATAAATGCCTGTAAGAAACTTTCACAGCACAGTTAGGAGATAATTTCATCTCCCAGAAAATTATAGTTTCAACTAAATGGTTAAAAACGCTACAGCCATTTAAAATTAAAGTTTGCTAGTAATGCAATATTTTACATGCTGTTTTACAACTACTATATTAAGTGATTGTTTTAAGAAACTGAAGTGTTCAGGCTATTACTAATAAATTATAATTATTTAATAAGCACTAAGAAATCAGTGAAATTTGAGCAGGTGATTTAGAATTTCCTTTAATTCATTTAAGTAGTATCACACAACTCTAGAAGTAGCTTTTCTAGCTACTTTAAAATAAGACCATCTTACATAGCCCAGAAGACCTTTTATTTTTTTTTAATTCCTACTATATAATTAAAAAATAGCTACAGCTACAAGTGTTCATTAAAATGCTGATGTCTAGCTACATGTTTTGGGAGCGTTATTGCTAATAGAAGTTGCTGCAATAGGCAATTCTGCAGATGTAGAAAATGCCAGAAGAAACTCAAGAGTTAATCCAGCTGTAAAGAGAAGGAAAAGAGGATTGAAACAAACACAGCATTGAAAAATACGCAAATTTTTCATTTAGCACTTATTAAATTAGCAACCATTTTCCCAACAACCCCACTAGGGGTCGATAAATCTGCACATTCCTAAAGATCACTGTAACATGGAAAAGCTATAAACGTCCTGGAACACCGATCTCTGGTATATTATTGGTGTCACCGAAAAAGCAATATACAACCACTAAAATTAGATATGGCAAAATTCAAAGAAGGTACAAAACACAGTAACTGTCTGCACTCAGTTTTATGTTCATTAAAAAATTAATGCTACTGAAAACATTAGAGTATCCAAACTTCTGTAGTTGTACATTTAAATTTAGTCTCATAAGAATGTAACTTTTAAAGGACAATTCTCAAACCTGTGAAAGCTTTCAGTTATATAAAGAATGGGAATACACAAATAAGCAGAAAGACAGAATTTACAGTTCAACACTAAAATAATGGATCAGGTAAGGGAAAGACAAAGCAAAGTATAGTGAGGTTGAAGCCCTAAGTAACTGTGTTAGTAAATTCTGTAGATAAGAGGTTACCCAATACATGACATAAAAAGAAGTTCAAGTAACAAATCTATGACAAACAGAAGATGTTTTGATTAGTTTAAACGAACTTCAGAAGTGTAACCTAAGTGATGAAATTAAATAGTTTCTTTCACTTAAAGAAGTCTACTGGTAACTTTTTTATTTGTGATTACCTTGGTTACAGCCTTTACAAATGAGTAGCTTTCTTAATTAGGTTCATTATAGTACAACAATATGAATGTCTCTTAATTAGTTAAACTGAATAAAAGGTTTAGATGAATTCAAAAATATTTAGTGGACATATGTTCTATACAACAAAAGGGGTTGAACTGCAGAATTCTGACACAAATCTACGCCACTTCAACCGCTTTTGTTCTACAGCACACTTTAAATGAGCCCATTCAATACTCTAGTTCTTGAATTCTGTGGACACTGGAATGCTAATTTAGTTGCTAAATAGTGAAGATAATTAGAACAGTATGTTTAGAGGCCACATTACAACCTGGAGTTGCAAGACCCTTCAGAGATTTGCAGAAAAGTTCATAGAAAAGTTAGTGCTTAAAATGCCATAGTGTAAAGTACTCAGAATTAAAATAAAAAAAAAATGTCAAGTGTCCTAAATTACTTTATGTATAAAATGCAGGACTTCACATACTGTACTGTAGCAAATTTCTGCACTTTCTAGCTTAAAGCCAGAAAAGAGAAAGCTTTTAGACAATTATATATTTCACGGGCTAAACGTACCGTTTCAATACTTGAAGTTCAGTATAAAGGAAGATCCTAGAAAGGCAGCTGTACTTCACATTACTTCCAGAGATATCCTGTATCATATTTCAAGTGTATTCTTCCTATAATCAGGGTTGAACAACTAATTAACCAGTTAAAACTTGAAGGAGAACCATCATTGAAGAATCAAATAACAAGCAGTGGGTTTTTTGTTTGTAATTCTGTCTACTCCCCATAATAAGCTCATGGAAAATTAGATTTGATTTTTCATTCCCAAGCACTACTATAGTAGCTTTAATCAAAAGCATTACCAATTTACAAAACCAACAAAATGTAAATGTAAACATACCCTAACAGCCCCAGACTTTCTTCTCAGTGTATATATATATATACATATATATATACATACACACACACATACATTACACTCAAAGTCTGAGTTGAACAAAGCTGTTATTTTGCCATACTTGAAAAAGACAACTACTGTGCCCCTTACACATTCTTCCCTTGAGGATTTCATTCTGAGGACCTGGAAGATCTTGGCACAGTCTCACAGTATAATCTAAACCAGATAATTCCTGTTGCAACTGCAGTAATTAGGACTCAAGTTATGGTAGGCGTGACACTGCCAAATATAATTGAAAAATTTCTGCTTTTTCTTCCAAAAAGCCTCATCTTTTTACATTTGCATTTATAAACACACATTAAGATCTGTGACTAATATTAAGGGGTACTTCAAAAATACTCTTCTTTTGAGACAAGTATCCAAGTATTTCCTTTTATGAACACACCTTATACCTTGGTAACATTGACATGAAAAAGATGTATTAATAGTAAATGGTGACTTGCTACAGTATTAAAACAAAATAAACTGAACACTGCCAAAATCTACTACCATAAACATATAGGGACAACTGGTATCATTAGGCAACTGAATTTCCCTGAGATAGATTAAACTGAGTTTATAATAGAAGGATGTCTATGCCAGTCTTCTAGTAGAAGACTAGATGTGAGCCTCCATAAAAACGTGTTGTGAATAAATATCTGGTATAAGAACACACCTGTAACAGTATTGCATATAAAATGAGAAATGCTTGCTAAGTCAACAATACTTTAATAGGAAAACACTTTTTAAAACAAAAATAATTTCTCTATCTTGGTAAAAGTCCAGTTATACAGTAATTTATCAGCCTCTCATTTTAAGTATCACTGCTCTTTTGATTCTCGTCATGTTTAAGGATTAGTAAGTTACACATAGATTCAGAAAGTTTTTCTTAACTTTCCAGTTCTGTAACTTCTCTGAACTTAGGATTTGCTTTCTTTATTCATATTTTGCAGTGCCAGTATATTCAAGGCCAGGTTGGATGGGACCCTGAGCAACCTGGTCTAGTGAAAGGTGTCCCTGTCCAAGGCAGGGGAGTTGAAACTGGATGATTTTTAAGATCCCTTCCAGCCCAAGCCTATCTATGATTACACCAAAGCAATTAAATCTTTATGTTAATTATGATTTTTTTCAACTAAAATATATTTTCAAAACCTAAAATTTACATTTTTCTTACAATACTTAGAGCTTAGGAATGGTAAGTGACCTCTGCCTACTTTCTGGTTCATGTAATAAGTCTACTACTAAATCATCTCCATTGGCAATTTTCAAGTGATTTTTTAGGTCAAAGATACCAAACTCCTTCCTGTAATAGGAAACATCAGTACCTAAAATCATTTAAGTCTGTAAATCAGAAAGAAAAATAAGTTGAAGTTTACTTAAATTCTGTTTGCAAAACTGTCTACAGAACCTTTGCTATGCTGCTATAGAATGGAATTATTACTATTTTAATGATTTTTGTTAATGAAGTTCTGTGCCTTGTTTTAAATAAAAAGTTTGAAGGAACAATTCATTATAAATCTAAAAAAAAAAAAAGGCAAAAAAAAAAAATCTATCAATCCTATTAGCATTTTATACCGTAGTTAAATTATCTGTGGGCAGACAGGGGGTTAACTATGCTAGAGATAACAGGAGTTAAAGCTCATAAAGATACAACTGAAACCTGAATGCACATATCCATTATACCTGTTAATTATTACACCATTTCCTAATTTGTGGAAAGGTACTCTATTCCTAATAGCCAATGAAAGCCTAGTTTTTTATCTCTGAAATGGTCAGAGTCTGATTGACGGGTCAATGATCTATTAAAAAACAGTAACTACATCAGCAAATTTTACATTTGCAAGACACTGCAAATGAAGTTCTATTACAAGAAACACATTATGCTACATAATGTATTTCCTCCAATCTAAACACTAAGACAGGAATTCTCAATTTTAAGGTTTTTTAAATGAACAATTACTAACAGATTGTTAATCCCTATTAATTTGCTACACATGGAACAACATTAAAAAGAGCTTTAAAAATCCTCTTCCAATAGTTACTCTACAAATGTTGTGTGACGCTACATACATGATCTTAAAGAACCCCTGAAATACCTTAGAAATATTCATTACTTTTATTCCATAGTTCACTGTTCATTAACACACTCACCATGACAATCACTAAGCATTAGGCCAAGGTAACTTAAGAGGCTGACACAGCTTCAGCTTCCTATCATTCCTGAATATTAATGGTAGTCAGATGCCTAAATCCCTGTTTTGAAAAGTTTACATCCAAATAGTTCCATCAAGTCTTTACTTAAGCCCTATATACCCAAAGTAAACCACACGAATTCCACCTCTAGTTAACAGTTTCTTTATAACTGTCCCACACTACAGCTTCAAGCTACAAATAAAATTACAGAAATAACAGACAGCAATGCATCAGAAGACAAAGGATTATAGCAATATAATGCAAAAGTGTAACTTACTTTACCCTCCAGAATTTTCATATATCTCCAACACTAAAGTTTTAGGAGACAGAGTGTATTCCCTTAACTTGCAGCTTTGATTTGATATAGCTTGATGATGAACATCCTAAACAGCAAAATGCAATCATACTGTTCTTTACCTGCTGAAAAGCTGGTCCAGTAAGGAATATATAAAGTAGGATATGCTTTAAATTATAAATTTTAACTTCTACTGTAAGCTTTCCCCTCCCTTATTCGCCTATTTGATTTTACACTCCTCCTACATGTAATATACAAAATTAAAGAACTGATTCATCAACCTTACAACAGAAGAAACTGAATTATTCATAGCCATCTTCAGAGTAGAAAACCAGCAAGCAGTGTAGTAACAGTTTCATACACTTAGAAACTGAAACAACTCTGGGATGAAGTGATGAACTCATTCCATGTTTGCTTACAACTTGTGCAAGAAAAAAGAAGGATGATCTTATGCCAACAACTCTTGCTGGCACTGCAAGTGAACCAATATACCAGAACAGCACTTATCCACCAAATCAATAGGCAGCTTGATCCAAATGCAAAGGAACCCAATGGAAAATAAAAACTGACAGAAGAAATCAAGATAAGCAACTCGTAGCTGAAGCAAATTTATATTCTACCTAAGAGTGAGGAATGTATCATAGGGGTTTAAAAGAAAATTATATGTGTAGGTGAATGGCAGCTCAAGGAGATCCAAGTGGATTGCATGAGACCAGGCTAGTGGGACCTAACAAGAAGCCAAGAGAAAGTAAGTGGGAGAAAGTACATGGACATGTGGGCAAGTGGGGAAATGAACAGGATACATAATTAAAGGTCTTATTTGTCATCCTTTGTTTGGTGATTACAACAATCACCAAAAATCTTTAATCTATATTTTAATACAAACTTTCAGGCAAAGACTGTAGTCCTATCTATAACTGACAGGTTTAACCAAGAGTAATTTTACACCAAGATGGTTATTTGGTTTAATAACATCATGTTTCTGGAATACTGTGCAAAGAGACAGCTGTCAACCAGACATGGTCGTAGAACGAGAATCCTGCTAGTCAACGTCAAAAGTTATGAAAACCATAAACCTTCATTTGCCTACAGCAGTAGCTGTAATTAGTATAAAGTTACTTCTAAATGAGGTACTTGGGTTATTATTGACCATAAAATAATTTCTATTAGTACTTACTATTTACATTAAGTAGCAGCAATATTAATCCATTCAGTATTTAGTTCTTCTCACTGGCTATTACCAGAGGACTTCAATACCATTTGGCCTCAAGATAGGTACAGCTGGTTTATAATACATAAAACCTGTTCTCAACAATATGTAGTCAAAAAACAAGAGGTATCAAAATTTTTTTCCTTATCTGCAGTTACTTTCAGTAACAAAATGCTTTTTAGAATATGAAACACCTATGACTTGGGCATTGCAACAGAAACCTTCCTAAATACTCCTGCAGTGGCAGGGAGATAATTTCAACCAAAACTCAGTGTTCTGAGAAGTTCCACAGACTTGACACTGTTAGAAAAGTTAAATCAAAATACTGAATAAGAAGCAAGAAACACCAAGTTGTTCTTCATAACTATTACTGAACCATTAAAATAAAAAAGGGAAGGCAAGCAATCAAATGGCATTGCTATTTCTAACATTTAATATGTACCTACTTGCCTGCCGGATCAAGGCCTGAGTTTCTAAAGTTGTGTTCTAAAAGGAAAATACTTCCCTTGGTCTGAAACAAAGACATATCTTCTGTAAATACAAGCTTATATCATAGAGAGGCATGTATTGAGCAGTTGCATCAGCAATTTTACTTTAAAAGGATTATTTTTTGGAACCAAATGATGCAAAAATCTGAACACTGATAATACATTTTCAATTCAGCGACTGAGATGGTCATCAGTATGTTTGAAAATAGGAGTAAAGGTAGTAGGCTTTTGTGATTAACTTGATAATTCTTTCCCAACTACCTTTGTGGCTTTCGAGACATCCTTTTAAGTAAATGCTATTTATTGATTTTTGTTTCACAATACATAAAAACATATAATTAAGGAGATATGAGCATACAGTGCCTGTTACAAAAACAAAAGAAGTTAAAAGTTCTAAAGAGCAGTGACCTTTAGAATCAAGAAGAAAGATAAAGGTAAAAGGTCAAAGATACACAGACGTGTCGTGCACGTTTTGTTGCAGAACACTCCTTCCTCAAAGTCTTACTTGTGATAACTATTTAAACCACTAAACTGCTATATCTTCCATCAAGAAAGATATTCTTTGTGGTATTTCAGCATATTAAAAAACCTCACAGTATTAAAATGGTATCATTGTGGGGTTTTTTTTGAAAAACAATTAAGTCTGCAGAAAATTATCCACAGATATCATTAGTAATGAAGATCTATGTTAGGACTGAATCCTTCTGATAAACGGAGGTTGATAAAACAATACAGGACCTAAGACAAAAGCAAAGCAACTGGTCAAACTAACATTATCGTCATAGCCCTATTTCTGTCTGATTAACTTCTGTAGATTTGATTTATTAGTATCAAAAGATAAAAAAATGTATCAGGCTGGCATCACCTTCTGTTTGCTTCTTGTAAAAGTCTTTTCTGTTTTCTTAAATTGAAGTTTTTGGCCAACATGGAAAATAGAACTTTTATATAAACTGAGTAACCATTCACTGGGCTTTGATTGAATCGTTTTCCGTAAAATCTATTTCCAGAACTGCAAGTATCTTTCAGCTTGACTTAGTTACACAAATGGCAAAACATTACTGTGATACTGGGCAATAGACTTTAACAGAAGCTGCCCTTCCTCTTGCATTTAAGACAAGTGGGATATTTTTCATTTGCCAGCAACACTAAACAATTCAAGTTTGCTGTCTGTTAACTAAAAAGAACCAACCAGCCACTCACTCAAAAAGTCATCACTACATCAAGACATGTTCCAAGGCTGTTCAAAACTACAGACTACACAATGAGGTCCAGAAGAAGCTGTATGCCATACAAGCCCACAAGACACCTTTAGACCAATACCTCAATTAGGACTTCATTTAACTCAACACTGTTTATACACGATTACTCCAGAAGAGCAAACATTTCACCTTCCTCCAAAAAGAAACAGCAGCAAACACTTTTTGTCAGGACTGAACCTATGGCACCAGACCTGACCTATTCTCTCCCCACCCCAAGCCACACATGCACATTTTATCTGCTCCTGTAGTATGCAGGTACATCCCTTCTGTGGTATCATTGGTATATTTTTAAGAGGTTCAAAGCAATCTGATACACTAAATAGCCTACCTCAATACTTTCAAATCTCAGGAAGATGAAAGCTGGCTTTACACAACACTTCTATAAATCTAAAGTCTCAAAAGAAAGGTTTGTAACACATGCTTCTGATGTGAGCGCTGTAATTTAAGCAAAAGCCTTGAAAGATGTTAACTACAGGGCAGTACTGACTTTTATATTCAAATTTAGAACTTCTCATCTTGAAAAAGCAAAGCAATTTCAAGATTATTTTAGTATTTCCTTATCACACACACCCCAAGAATACGTTTCAGCCTTAACTGTAAAAGATACGCTCTTTTATCTTGAAGTTGAGAGGTTTAAGATTTTTTAAGAGATCAACCTCCCTTAAGGAAATATAACCTTCAGACTTGGGCCAAACTGTCTCCGTACACTGCTCAACAGCATTACAGAGATCGCAGATGGTTCACTGCACACTTGCTCCCTATTGTGGTTACAGAAGCAACACAGCTGCTAACCTCTTCACAGAACTGTATCAATGTCAGCCAAGCAAATGCTCTTTCACAGGTATTACAGCTAAGGAGTAAAGTTGTTAATTTACTAGGGCACTGCAGGAAACCAAGAGAAAAAATTCAGAGTATTTTAAGTGAGTGAGAACTACAGTGAATCTTCTGGGGAAAAAAAAAAGAACATTTTCAAGTCTTTTGCATTTACCTAGGGAAAAAAATAAGGTATCAGACATATAGGAAATTAGCATTAGCTTTTTAATATATAAGCCTTTACATTTCAATGGTTTAGATAGATGTTAGTTTAGCAAACTGGTTAAGCTTTAACAGGGAACAGGTGACACTGAGTAACTATCAACACAGCTGACTGAGCCAAAGGTGCCTTTTAGATGCAAATTTCCTTATTTGAAAGGGAACTTTTCTCTCAGACTCGAAGGCAGCAATGCACTTAGACTAGTAATTAAAAGTAATTTGACTATATATACTTCAAAAAACTGGAGATCACAATTTCTATCCTACTATGCCCAGAAAATTATCATCACAAACAAACAAAGTGTAAATAAAGTGCATTAATTAATTACCAGAAGCATACTTTTCCATGGTAATTCAGCTGTCTGAAAACACCTCAAGTAAATTTAAAAGAACTCAAGGTACAAGTCATCTTGGGTCTCCCTCTACTGTTCTAAATCACGGGGTGCAGTAGGAGCAGTGCACAGTAGTAGAACCTCTGATAAACACCTTCTTGTACCTGTATTCTCAGTAAAGGTGCATCATTTTCCTCACTGTTTTTGTCAGAGGCAATAACTCAATTATTATCTGTACTGTGCTATTATGACTATTGCTGTGTACCTTCACTCAGGTGCCTTTAATTCAAGAACTTCTACAAGTGTTTTTATTACCTGCAGTACTACACAGTCCTGCCCACCCTAACTCTTCCATCCTGTGCTGTGGGAAAAAGTCCAGCCAAGTATCTGCAGTCTTAACATGTTCACACACAGCAGCAGCAGCCCTCCTGGAAGAAAGCACCTTTCTTCAGAGAGAAGCTGGTACTGCAGATGATCAGTCTTACTACCCAACAACGTTGACAGAATCAACCCTACAGAATGTGCAAGAACCATGAAACTTCAAGTTGTGCAACTTTCAAAGCTCCTGAAGTACAAAAAAGCAAGGATGGAAAACTAAAGAGGTTTATCTATTTACCCATTTGTCTTCCTCCAGAAGCTGCTCCAAGCTGAAGTAAACCTTTAAATTGTTTCTTTCTGCAATATAATGCTGAAAGAGTAGAGATTTAAGAAATGGAAACCTCACAGTTTACTCAATACCTTGTGTACCGGTTTGCAAAAATCCTGTTTGCAAATCCAGGTTTTTTTCTGTCTGACACATTGCAAATTCTATACTTGATCTTCACTAGAATAAAAACAACACAAGGCCAATGTGGCTACTAGTACACTTGAATAATTTTTACCATGCATCCATGTGAACTGCCATACAAAGCTGAAATCACAACAGTCTTCAAAAAATATTTAAAAAAACACAAGCGGGAAGTTTTCATGTGGAACAGAGGTGGTAGTGTCAATGTTAGGAATCTATCTTTTTCAGAACAGCTCTTCTTAATGTCTGAACAGGCAAAGGAGTTTGGCACTGAAGTAGCTCTGAACAGTGTCTTGTAACTTGCCCTTATTGGATGTCAACTGACACACTGCGTGTGACTTCAGTGCCATGCACACCCATGTGAACCTTACACTCTGCAAAAACATGAAAGGGGAAAATTAGGGGTAAAATAAATTACAATTAATGCAGAGAGGTGAAGAAACACAGGGAACTTGGTATCCATTCCATATCAAAGTACTCATTGTATTCAGCTAATGATTTTAGTAACTCCAGATTTTACTTGCTTGTGTACACAGAATATAAATAATTAGTTACTTAAGTATTGGTCATATGACAGGAAATGAGTAAACACATATGGGTTTTGTCCTTCCCATAAATTTTGCAGTAAAACCTGTTTATATGAGCTTAACTTTAAAAGATTTTAAAAATAGCAGATAAAGCAGAAACCCCAAAAAGCTATTAAACATGTGATCTATTATTTTTCTCCAGAGATTAGTAACCTTTACAACAGACCAGGAAGAATTTCAACAAGCAGTACAGTTTGTTCTGTCTTAGCTAATGTTCTGAGGTACCTGACACTGCATTGCAAGAACTATACTGATATTAACACACACATATATATATATATAACTTCATCTTGCAGGTAAAACTAATACATCATCCAAAAGAATGGTGGCTTAGAAGCCATGCACACATAGCAAGCATTAAGTGAAATATGGCAACATTTCATGTTAACCATTATGAAACACTGGAGCAGAAGAAAAATTTGAGGTAAATAAAACACATAAAACCAAACTGCTAAGATATCACATTTGTCAGGACAAATCTAAAAAGCAAAAAATGGAGATTCAGTTTATATTATTTAAATCAGATTAAAAAATAATTGAAGGCATCTTCCCCAAAATAGTTAGTATTCATTGAGTAAATATAAGGTATTCAGAGACAAGAGAGAATCAAAATATTAATGTGTTTTTCTCATGTCACTTGTATGACATTACAACATATTATAAAATACATTATGAACTGCTGCTGCCAAAGGAAAAAACATGCAGAAAACTGAACAGTCTGATCACAGTGAGAAAAAATTAATAAGGGTATGGATGGAAAGTTTCACAAAATAAGCAAGTGCAAGAATTCAATTAGATGAAGCTGGATCCAAAGCAATGTCCATTTAAATTACATTCCTCATTAAAAAAGGCAAATAGAGAAGAGGGTAGAGGTGACATCATAAGAATTAAGAACTGTGTAATAATATTGCGTAGTTTTTAACCCTTTTACACATTATTATGTTACTTGATGCTCCTTTCTCAATATGGCAAACAAACAAGTGTCACTTTTCCAGATCTAAAGGAAGTCAAAATTCTACTCCCCAATGGGAACCAACTGTCAAGTCCCTTTACCTATGCTTATCCCTTTAACTTGGGAAACAGAGTGTTTAAAAAACAAGTACTTATATTTTATAGGCAGGTAACTTTAAAAAGTATAGAAAACCTCATTCTTGCAGCCAACATAAGTATTTTAGAAAGAGGTGGGGAAACCCTACTTGAATAGGTCAAACCCCATTCTTTCAAATTCTCAATTGCTCATCTTATATAAATCAAAATACAGTTCAGTGTGGACTGAAGACATTCTGATTTAAAAGTTATGTAGGGTTTTTCACATTACATTAGATTTCCAGTGTAGTTCCAGGCTCCATGACAGAAATTTGCCACCATGCTTCACATTAATAACAGTATTCGTGATACTTATTATCCTAAAAAGGAAAAACTGGCTTCTCAGGTCAAGAACTAGATGTCAAGAGCTGAACTATTGGAAGAAAGCTTGTTGTTGATCTTTGTCAGAGGTTTGATCTTGACTGATCTGTAGGAAGCTGGTGAATAGCCCAACTGCCATGTCCATAGTCTCAACGAGCCAATTAGAATTAGCAGTCTATGCAGTTACAGATCAGATAAAGTCACCTTTGTCCATCTCATCTCAATTTTATGTTCTTTTATGGTCTAGGGTGGCAAAATAGAAAAAAAAATAGACAAAGCTCAAAAAGCTACACTGCTTTAAACAGGTTAATCTGACATGCTCAGCAAAAAAGCACAATCATATCTAGACTGGCACATTCCCAAAAAACTCGTGCCAACCCCAGTATTTATTTCCTTTGTTTGTAGAGTAATTCCACCTTACTTGGCATTTTAGAAATTTTTATAACCAAACACAGCCACAGGTCAAGTTGTATCACCTACTCTTCACCTGCCATTATCCCATTTGCTGGATAAAGATTTGCTGAAAGTCTGATTTCTTTTCAGGCATGTGAAACATACAGTATGAAAGTAACTGCTGGCAAAACACGTAAATAACATATTTGACAATCATTCCTTTTATGCAAAGAGACACATTAAAGTAGCTATGGATGCAGCTATAGATACTGTCATTCCAAGAGAACTTCTGCCGTTTCTCTAACACTAATTTCCATGGATTCTTTTAAACCAACAGAACCTGGAAAAGCCTATAAAGCTTCTATTTTTCATCTTCAACATAAAATTAATGAACTGTAGTTCCATTAGAGCTCACTGTTTCTGTTCCTAAGGAGAAAAATGAGTAAATTGAATATGGTCTGATTAAGAATAAACATTCAAGACAAGAAGAATTTTATTTATCGCTTTGAAAAATAATCTAAGACTTTCCTGTATTTCTTGAGAAAACTCAAGCCTGACAGGAAAGAAAAACTGTATTAGTTTATTAGAGAAGCAAATTCCAGAAGTTTCTCCTTAAAAAGAAACACTGTCTGTGCTCTATAATTTCTGGCCTATATTCATTCAGATGTGAGGACCATACAAGTTTGCACAGCCAGCTTGGTTCCAAACAATACTTTATATATTTGTCCTTCCCATACTTTTAAGAAGTGGGGGAAAATTATCATCATCTGTTTTTCTCATGGAAACTGAGAGAATAAAAGGTTAAGTAATTTACTTTGGCTTGCACAGTAAAGTGAAACAAATGGAGAACTCCCTGAGTGGATCTTACATACTCATCCCTTAAACACTGCATTGTCATTCCCCAGTGCATAATCCCTTGCATTTCTGGTAAGTCACAAAACTATCCTTTTCACTTCAGTTTTTCAACTTACCTACTGAGATTCTAACATTCATCATCCTTGGTTATCCCATTTCTATACCTGCAATGTTCTCTCTCTTCCCACAACACCAGATTTATTGTCCTCCTCTGCTTTTGTCCCCTCCTTGAGGTCTCATGTGCTGAATTACACCAGCACAAAGTAATCAAGTGATTCAAAGTTGGGATTAACACAGGGCATCTGATGTTACTTTTTTTTGGTTTATTTCTTGAACATCATACACTATTTGAAACAGGTTCTCTTACCTTACATACTGTTCAGAACATAGCCACACAGTCAAGCCTTAGTTTTCAAAATGTTACGAGTTAATTTAAGTCCCGAGGCAGGAGGTATATTCTGTTGTGACGTTAGAACTCACTCTGGGAAGAAAAAAAGATGAGTACAGTGTTTTGCCAAATAACAGAACTTTTTTTTTTTCTTTTAGTTAACAGGTCCATTAATTTCTTTGACTTAAAATAACCTTCACAGAATTAGTGGTGTAATAAACAAGAATCAATTACACCTATAACTAAATAACATTAATGGACTTGCACTACAAGTCTGGGTTCACTGGTAGGTGAGGCGTTAAGTATATTGGGAGAACAGAACAGTGAAGGAGACTGGTTTCTTTTTTCCTCCTTTGCCTCTATTACTTTCATGAGGTTTTTGTCACACGAGGAAGACGCTCAGTTTCCGCTTATATAGCCCAATGTTACATTTATTTATGTAACTGACACAGTGATAATGTAGCCCATAAACCTGGGATGAACACAAAGCATCCTCTATTCATGAAAATTGATCTCTAATGATAACTGAACAATCTAAAAGCATACATTATTTAGACTGCCAGTTAATGTTCCTTTACTATACTACAGAAAAACACATGGCTTATCTGAAAACTGATAAGACAAAAGAAATCAGGATAAGCTTCTGCAAATTCCATGGTGATTTTAACTCATTTAGTCAGAAGACCACAATGAATTGGTCTTTCTGAAATCAGAAAATCTGTCACCAATTATATGCAGAGGCTCTACCATACCAGTATTTCAAAATAAACTTAACTTCAACCTACTGACTTCCAAAGGAAAGAATAAAAGAGATTGAATAGAACAGTTAAAGTAGACATTATCTTGCCAACACTGACAAGATTAGATAATAAATAATAACCAAGAAAACCTTGAGCAGCACAAAATTTCAGCTTGTTAGCTAAAAGAAATGTTTATCTAAGTCAGATTCCAAGGTGATATTGAGGGTTTAGAGCAGGAATTTCAAACTGCTCTCATGTCATCTCTGGATGTTGGCACTGGACAACATGTGGCCCATCCCAGCCTTACTCCTTAGTTAAGGTGCCCACTGCTCCCACACCAGCACCAGGTAACAGTGACAGCCACAGTGCCCCTACAAAACATTCCAGGATGCACAGATTTTGTCTGTGCAGGTTTTGCCACAACTCCATAAAGTGGCACTGATGTCTGGCACTGCATGACTATACATCTAACAGGATTGATATATGGGCACCTAAGCACCATAGGTAACTTAATTTACACAGGAAATTATTAATAAACCAAGCCACTTGTCTAGCAGACAGAACAAGAGGATAGAAAAATGTTTACCATTTTTTATATACAGTCGTTTCAACACAAGGTTCAAGTGTGCTCAAAATAGGACAATTTAATTAAAATAGAAATTATTTCTTATTCTGACCTATTTTTCCATTCTGAGATTCCTCTGGGATGAGCTATACAACAGTGACATTTTGTGCTGGATCTCTACGTCCAGTGGGCACCATGAACAATCTTGAGGTCTGTGAAAGGTGACTAAGATATCAAATATACATTTTTACATCCAGCATAACTGGTGACTTTTTTTTCCTTTTTTTTTTTTTTTCTGGAAATCCATAATGTGTTGGAAAATACCAGCCAATGTACTCCTGGACTTTTCTGATAAACAAAATGCCAGTTTCAATTGGACAACAAACTTAAGTGGCAATTCTTAGTTCTTTGTATCTGGGCTTACCCACCAAAGTACTTCACAAAGGATTAAACATTCAAACATACTTTAACAATACTTATTTCCATAACCACACTTCCAAAGTGAAAGAGGCTAAAGTTGATTTTGCTAATAGAAATGCAAACAAAAGCACTACAAGGGACTAGTATCCTCCAGTTCGTAAGTGCTTTAATATTTGTTATTTAAACAACATACACGACATTTATGACAACAACTTCTGATTGTCAATTGAGTATTAAAGCAAGAAAAAACTGGCTTAGAGTCTCTGATGTTGTGATTCCAGGCTGGTAAGATCTCAGGTATAATTTTCAGCCAGACAGCCAAGGACACCAAGAGTTGCAAAACCCCTCCATTTCAGTCGTAAACATTACTTTCAAACAATTCTTAGTTCACTCCTGGCAAACCACTTTACACTCTCTGTTGTTTGCTGTGTTGACTGAAATAGACAGCAATTCTCTCAAAAAAACAATTTCCAGGAAATAAACTGATTAAAGTACTTTCTTCCCTTCCTAACCTTATCTAAGGGAACAAAGCTGGCATGCTCACAGTGCACCTGTGGAAGTTTTTATTCCTATATATCTGACAACTTTCCCATTACTAGCTTTCTCATCAGCTAAGTTCAAACACTCTGACACTTGCTCTGAACCATTGGTAGACTAGTCCACTTACTGAGGGTTTTTCCAAGTACATTTAAAAAGTACATTGAGATGGCAATCTCAAATATACAGGGGTTTGGTAACTGCACTCTTTTGTCTTTTAGACTAGAAATGAGGAAATCCCAATCAAAAGCTAAAGAAGACTGCACAATGACACAAAGCAGCTACTTGAATACATTCTCACTGATACAGGAACCAAGAAAAGACTTCACATTGACCTACAAAAGCCTCTACCACGTCATGAAGGGCCATGTTGGTGGAAAGGTCATTGAAATCAGATTAATTGGTTACTGACTTCAGTAAGCTTCAGGTCAGACCTGTAGCCTCCACAGAAAGTTACTTTTTGTCCTACCCATCTGAAAATGACAAGTAGCACTACAGAAAGTGTTATTAAAAATCATATTTATTATCTGTTTATAGTTATTAGCAATATATTGATAGTAACAGAACTGAAATATGGCACTGAGAATTTTTGCATATCTATAGACTGCCTGAGTAGGAGATGAGGACATTATCTCTGTATACATGAAGAGCTTTTTATATCTGCTCTGTCACAGAGCTGAAGTAACCAGTTGGCAACATCAGTCATCATGCACAGCAACTATATAAACAGATGGAGACAGAAGGTCTTTAAAGGCAATAAACATAAGCACCACCACTTTTCATGGCAATCAAAAATATTTACTCACGAGGTAGTTAGCAGAATTTATTCAATATTTTGAGGTATGCCGCAGAATTATTAACATGTTAAAAGCTCAGAAAACTGCTCTCTGACACTTGCTCTGAACCATTGGTAGACTAGTCCGCTTACTGAGGGTTTTGCCAAGTACATTTCACTAAGAGAATTAGGAATTTCTGTCAAATTCACATTCCGGATAACAGGCTAATAAATCTACTGCCACAATTCTGAAATAAGAATGGTATCTTGTTGCACAAGTATTGGAAAAGTAAAACAATTTTATGATTGATTAAGTAATAAAATCTAAATATTATTTTGCTCAGCTACAGATTATTTTTGTAGCAATACCTCAAGTAAAAAAAACAGACTCACTGTAGCCTAGTCCCTACTAGGCTAAACCTAAGAGCTTCCTACTTTACGTGTACAGTTATGAGTTTCACTCCCTACTTTTACAGTGCTATAGACAAGCAAAAAAGTTACTATTTACATATGACGTTAGCAGCTTATACTTGATCAATTTAATGCAAAACAATACATAAAAATGTTAAATAATCAGACCAGGTACCTAAGCACCTCATAAATAACACAAAGTGTGGAAAGGTTTAAAGTCTTTATCTCAACAGGAAGTAATCTAAATACCTCTTCTCCCATTTTGCAGTATTACAGAAAGCACATCTCAAGTTTGCAGCATGTGCAAATCTAACTTCTGCAGCCTGCCTGGAAAACCAGCAAATTTGGGTTCTTTCCGGAGCAAACGAAGAAAACCTGCAAGACTGCTCTCCAGCTTTGATGTGGCTGAACACAGCTGAAGCTATTTACAGAGGAAAGAAAAGTCTCTAAACCCACAGATCTAAGTATTGATAAGTTATGCTACCAGTAAAAAGGCTTTTAATAAGCTTTAGTGCCTAACTGGTTGCAAACAGATGATGGAAATGAGGATTTCTAGTCAAGTGTTCATTTGGTAATATATAGACAGTTACAAATTAAAGGAATTTGCTAGGATTCACCTAATTTATGTGCTGCCTGTAACAGCATCTTACAGAGCCAGCCCTCCAGCAACACTGAAACCAGACAACTGTTCCACACACATCATTTCACTTCTGTTATATCAAGTGCTGGCTTGGCATTAGCAGGGAAGAATATTACCATGAAATGTGGCACTTAGAGCATAACAGCTTATTCACAAACTTGGAATTAAAATTAAGCTCAGATAACATTAATAATTCCTTAGCTTCTTTCAGCTGTTTGTTTTATAAAACAACACATCTTTAAAAGAACAAATGCTGTACCAACATTATCCACCATTACTCTGAATGCTGGTACATTTTCCTGCAGATGAAGAAACTGCTATCTCTGTTTTCACATGCCATGCCAAAACCAATTATACAAAAACTTTTACTTTAAAGCATTATGAAGTCAGAAAATAAAGCCCAGGAAACTCCAGAATATCTGAAGCTAAAGATCTGTAAAATAATCAGATTGCTATTTGGTAGTATTTTAGTACACTTTCCCACAATATGCAGTCAGGTCCAATGCAGGAGGATTTCTGTGAAGTCCTACACGCTGCTTACCTGCACGCCCTCTACTTAACAGAAACACAGGATCTCAGCTAAGAGATGTGTGAACAGCACTACAGTTAATATCCCTGTCAGATCATACCCTCCCATTCTCACAGGAACTATTTTGCAACTGTCCAGAGATCTGTTGACTCAGAGGATGAACAGTTTCTGCAGCAGAGTTTAGGATAAGACAATAACTCCAGCTCTCACCTACTAAGTTACAATACCAAGATCTACATTAAGACCTCAGATTTACCACTTGCCCCGTTATTTCTGGAATCAATAGGGAAAAAAAACGTCTTTGTATGTAAGTGTTACCACCATGTGGAATTTATTTCAATCAATTCTTTAAAGAACGGGTAAATAAGAACTGTCAAATGCTTCATGTGATATGGCTGACAGCTTAAAATGAAGCTTGCTCAAACAACTGTAATTCCACTTGCAGATTATTTCGAAACCATTTTCTCTTCCCAGAAGACAGTTTACCACAGAGAGGAACTTGTTCTCTGCCCACTGTACAAATCAACTTTCTCCTGAGCATGTTGTCTAATGGATGCTCAGACTCTGGAGTCTCTGCACAGGAGGCAACTCCATCATTCCCCTGGATTTGAAGGGCTCACTCAGACAAAGGCAGAGTTATTCACAGCCCTGTGAAGACCCCTGATTTGCAGCTTCTCTACTTGTTCTCATTTGTTTTAGTGACCTGGTAAGAAGCCTGGGGTGTAAGCTGGGAATAGCTATCCTTGCTTCTGAGAGAATTCAGCACCAGTACATCCTGGGAATGTTTTTGCCAAACTTCCATAGGTAACACCAAGGTGAACCTAAATTACCTTTTAATTTTAATAAAAAGATGTCTTCTGTTTATAGCTAATGCTTCAAGTAATATAATGAATTAAAGCAGAAAATATTGGGCACCAGTTTTACATCACTTTTTTCAATAAAACTTTAAAATCTGGCACATAGAAAATTACTCCACTTGTTATGAAACTGATAATTTACACCTTGAAACTGTAGGTTGCTTTAGGAAGGCACAACGCAGCGTTTATTATTGCTCTTATCTATAATGAAAATAATCTGTTAAAATTTCAGTATGTTTTAGAGGAAGCTTAGGAAATTAAATCAACTTGTTTGTGTCCCTCTACTTCACAGATTTTAAATAGAAACAGATACTTATCACACACAGTTGAATATGACCTTGCTGCAAAGCCCATGAATCATACAGACAGCTCCTACCACACAGGTACTGAGTTTTCTCTATGGATCTCTCTCTTCAGATATAGGCCTAAGACAAACATCCAGTATGAAATTAATGAAGTCAGTGGTTTTTTACTGATGCTACTCAAATGTGAATCTTCTGATGGCACCCCACATGCTATACAACAGCAAAGATGATACAGTTCCTCTTTTATTGATTCAATTACCACTTTCATACCTGCTTGAACTCATTCTAAAGCATGACATGTTTAATTTTCTCTGACAAATATTCACCTGCTCACCACTTACCACCTAAGAATACTGGAATGGGGTATATGACTTCTGTTACTCTTCTTGGGTAGCCTCAGGCAGTGTCATTCCTTGTGCCTCCAGAAGGGACTTGAATCAAACAGAAATATGGTATGGAGTTTGGTAAACTGTCTGTAAACTGTACACATTATTTCAGTCCTAAAAATGTTCAAACAAAAATCCCTAGTTATCGTCTCTCTTACAACATTTAAAGGCTAAAAAATTTAACACCATGATTTAGCTATTCTCAGCATTCAGCACACAGCTTGTTGAATATTTTGTCAAAAAACCAATCCTGTTTAGAAGGGAGGGTGGCTTTGTTGTATTTGCATTGCTCCAAATACAACTGTGTGACTGAAGCTCTGCAGAGAACCACCTGGTTCTCTTCACAAGTCATGTCCCATACTTCGTCTCAAACACATCCCCAAATGTGTACTGCAAACACAGCCTGATACTGCAAGCAGCTGATAATTAAGTGAAGCTCGTAAATCAGAGAGACCACAGCTGAAAGCAGGACAGGAGCTAAGCACATCAACCTTAAGATATACCTCTACATGCTTGACCAAACTAGTTAATCATATTTTTCATTTAACCTTTGTGTATGTGAAATGGTATTCTAACCTATGGAACAAGGTGAAAATAATTAGCTTATAAGGACTAAATACCACAAGACCTTTTACCACCTTCTTTCCTAGGAAAGATTCAAGAACTTGTACAAAAATTGAGATTTAACTAATGAGAACCTGCAGATGACTGAAATCAAATAGTTCCTCAAAGCTGATACAATCACTGAAAACACTGCAACCCTTGTGACCTCAAAATTAACACCAAGATAGAAGTTTTCCATGAACCACCTAGAGTATGGACAGAAAAGCAAATCAGTAAGTTTCCCTCTGAAGCCCTGTGGGAACACTCAAAGAACAAACTGGCCTAAGAACAAACTCCTTTCTTGTTTTATTTTCCACATCCCTTACTATCACGGATCTTTGTTCTCTAGGATACAGTTATAAACCACCCTCATTACAGGTAAGAAGCAGTCTTATTAGTGGACCTTAGGACAAATTCTTCTGAATTTTGGGACAGAGAACCACATTATATCAAGATAAAAACTGAATATCAATTGCCCATAGAGTTTATGTATGTTCAAAGATTCTATGACTAAGCTTCCTGCTGACAAATACACATTAAATCACTTGCCCACAAGCCTTGTAGCGCAGCCCTTGGATGACCACAGTGGTTAGAGATTCCCAGAGAGATAAACTAACTTCCTGGTTATTCCTGCCCTATGGGCATTGGCCTCCCACCAGCCTAAGAAGAGAAACACCCCACTGCATTTTCCAATTAGCGGCCCAAACCTACAGAAAATGAACCACTTACTTATAAAACGAACATAATTCAATAGTATAAAACAGTATCACCCACGCTCTGAAAGCACATCTTACACATTTAAACCAATCATCTTATCAAATGTCAACAGCCGAGCTACATAAAAACCACGGATTTTAATGGACCAACACCCAGCAAAAGGCCAACAGCTGAGTAGCCAAAGCAGACAAAACTCAGAAGATGCTCTTCTAACCCCAGTGACTCTGTGGTTCTCTGAAAGCTGCCATGTTAACAGCTCTACTTGCAGCCTCTATCCCCTCTTCCCAGAGGGCACCTAAACACACGTGGGTAAGCCGGGTTATCCCGGCAGCTTTCCCTGCGAGTGCTGCACCCTGCTCTGTGTGAACACACCCCCGCTCGCAGCTGCATTCGCGCCAGGAGAGGCCCGTTTTCCACCCGGCCGAAGGGCAGCGTGTGAAAGCTACCTGCGCCGGGTTCCTCACGGGCCGCAGCGCTCCCGGCCCTGGGGCAGCGGCGCGCCTGGCCCGGCGCAGGGAGGCAGGGCCGTGCCGGAGGAAGGGGAAGGGAAGGAGGGAAGGGAAGGGGCCGGGCGGCGCTCCCTCCGCGCGCAGGCCCCGCGCGGCCCCGGCCCGGCCCC
>VYXB01011839.1:1026738-1152192 GCA_013397135.1 Pachyramphus minor
CCCGCCCCGCCGTGCCCCGACAGCCCTGCCTGCCCCGCCGGCCTGTCCCGCTGCCCGCCCGGATAGGGCAGGCAGCGGCTCCCCATGACACCCGCCGGATCCATACCCGAGGGAAGGCAGGGGCAGAGCGGTCCCCCCGCAGCCCCTAGGCGCCCCGCTGCCCCGGCCCCGCCAGTGACCCGGGCCGGTGTCACGGCCGGGCCTTGGCCGCAGCCACCTCCGGGCTGGCCCTGGGCGAGGAGAGCGGTGCGAGGGCAGCGCCCGCCGGATTTTAACTCAGTGTGACTCAGATCTCGGTAGTGTTTGTTGGGAAACGTGGGAACAGCACGCTGGGAGTGCCCGCTCTTGAATCGGGAGCTGGAGGAGCCGCTGTCCCTTAACACTACCTGCTGTGTTGGCGAAATCCAAATGCTCACACAGCAAACATCCGTAGGGAAAAATAACAAGTTTTGATAACAAGTTAACTGTGTATCCAATTACCGGCTGGATACACAGGAAGATAAAAGTGATTTTTCTAGGAGTGCCTAGCTCAGCATAGGTGACACCAACACATGTCAAGGGACTGGGAGGGAGAATCCCGCTGGGATCGGCTGTGATCTCAGAGCAATCAACTCCCTTTTAGTCTGGAATAGATGGCATTTCCTTGAAAAACAAGTACAGATGTCCTCCAGCATAACTTAAGACCTCTGATCTTTGTGGACAGTTAGGCATTGGAAACCATTTCAGGACTGTGGCTCACACCAGAGCTGCTGTAGTCTGTAAACACATTTATTTTTTTTTTGGTAGAGACCAGTTTTGTGGTAAATAATGATGGTTACAAAAAGCAAGTGATTTCTTATCAATGAAGACCTCTAACTTCAAGACTTGAGTAGGAAGGGTGTTCTTAGGTAACTGTGTTTGTGACAGTTCAGCTGGTGTGTATATATGACATGGGGATTTTTCTCTTTGCAGCACAAATAGTCTGTCCTGTTAATGTCATTCCTAACATTCCAAAATCAAATATGTAGTGAGTGTCCTGTGAGATGCTTAATTCTTAGCCAAAAGAGGCTAACTCAACTTGTGGTGTTTACTTAAAAAAAGAATGACCAGCATCAGACTGAGACTTAGCTTGGGCGTGGCTGAAGCTTACTCTGGGGAGCTACTGTTTCACTGCCATTACTATAATTTCTTTTAAAATACTGATGCTTATTACACTGCTGTTTTGTCACTGCTTAAGTTACTCTTGCTGCTGCTTACAAAAAGTCCTTTGCTGTACAGCCTGTGTTGCTCTTAAGATCCCTCCTTGTATAATAAAATACAGTTCGGTGGCAAACAAAGTAATGAGATAGTATTAATATATGATAACGTCTAGTATTTCACATTAGTATTGCTCAGGACTGAAGGAATTAACGTTTTCACAACAAATAACACTGTACATTAACAAAATCCACCAGGTGGGTGATTGGACATCCTCTGTTCTGATACCTACACTTCTAAATCCTCAACAGAATTCTTGATTTTAGGTGGCATTTGTTATGCTTGTCTGCACTGACACTGAAACAAACTCTGAAGCACTTACGGAAAGTTACAACTGTAAATTTCAAGGCAATTGAAAATGACAGCTAAAGAAAATAGGAAGGCTCCTTCTTGTGCTGCTCCCTACCCCCTGTGGATTTAGGGAAGGAATTGCAAATGATATTTCCTTTCTATTCTTCAGGGTAGTGGTCATTAACGGGTTTCACCTCCTAATGCTCTCTAGGAATTTGCCCACTATCAGATGACAGATCTTGGATGTGCAGTAAATTTAAATGGGATGCATGTTAAGAGTAGATCAACTGCTTGAAACCTGCTATGAAAAAGTGTGAGGAAGTAGAACGTTGCTATTTAAACTGCAAAGGAGTGAGTGGTAAAGATATTTCAGCATTTAGAGTACATTTGATTCACCCAGAATGCACCAACAACTTGAGCTTTTGTCTAAAAGGGATTTTTAAACTGGAGTCCTAGTAGATTCAGCAGCAATAAAAGCACAAACCCAATGAAATACAGCCCAAAATTCATATAATATTGTGAAATGGGAAAACATGCTGAAGTGAGTGTCCCACACACTGTGGACCCCAGAGTCCAATGTAAGTAGTTCTCACCATGAAAAAACAGCAAGGGACATAAGGCCACCTTTTAAAAGAAGGGGTGAGTTGGCAAGCGGGAGGCTTGGAGAATAGTAGGAAGAACACATCTTCCAGATCTTTTCAGATGCAGAATTGTGACCTTTAACTTTACACTTCCTGAGAAATAAAATTTGGTAAAGTGAGGTTCCCCATTCAGCTTTTTCTTTTTACCTTTTTTTTAGGATGTGTATTTTGTAAGATAGTGTTTAGTTACTGCTAGGTGATCACTAGCAAAGCGCGATGCTTTGTCATGTCTGTCACTCTTTCAAGGAGCATTGTGCGTCAAAAGCTCATTTCTTATATTTCTTGAAGTTTACATAAACTGAGGGATAAGAGATGCTGTTTAGAGAATATTAAAATACTGTTCTGTATGCAGATTAGGCAAACTATCATAGTACACTTTAAGATTCAAGTATGGAATGTAGGAAAATCAATACTTTTATCATAGAATCAGGCTGGTTGGAAAGGACCTCTGAGATCATGTCCAACCCTTGATCCACTACCACTGTGGTTACTAGACTATGGCACTAAGTGCCGCATCCAGTCTCATTTTAAAAACCTCTAGGGGTGAAGAATCCACCACTTCCCTGGGCAGCCCATTCCAATGTCTGATTACCCTCTCTGTAAACAATTTCTTCCTAATATCCAACCTAAACCTCCCCTGGCAGAGTTCAAGACCATGCTCTCTTGTCTTAGTGATAGTTGCCTGGGAGAAGAGACCAACCCCCACCTGTCTAAAACTCCTCTCAGGTAGTTGTAGAGAGTGATGAGGTCTCCCCTGAGCCTTCTCTTCTCCAGGCTAAACAACCCTAACTGCCTCAGCCTCTCCNTTGACTAGTAGCTCTTCTGCACCTCCTTTTCTGCTGGCTTCTCTGTGACCTGATACAGCCAGATGAGGGCAAATTCGAGATCAGTTTTATGTTTTTTGGATTGACAAATTTCTACACCTTGGTGGGAAACTCGACTGTCACTTTTCTATTCAAGAACTACAGTGCTCTTAACACCCTAGTTCTAACAATCTAAAGCGTTGTTCATGAAAATAGGAAATTGTTTGATGGCTTATCCTACTTTCTTCTCTTCACCCAGAGCAGGTGTAAGGACACAAATCAGCTTGGCTGTATTGGACATAATTGTCACTACACAATAGTGCAGGTGGTTCTGCTTTGGGTCAAGAGAAGTGCTTTTCCAGAAAAGAGGCACTAGATACTGAAAGGCTTTCTTTTCAGGATATAATTTGTGAGGGTTTTCCACCTTCCTGAGAGAACTCAGAAGTAACATTTCTTATTGAATAATGTGGCACTTACCTATTGATGTAGAAGTCAATCCTTAATTCTACTTTGGGGGTTGCAAACCTTTGCAACTCGAGAAGGTGGTAATTCTTTTTCCTTTCATGTGCTTCTCTTCTGTGGTTTAGGAATCTTTACAGAACAGTGATGAATATCCCCATTTAAGTGGTAGGTCTCAGTATAGCCACGTTTAAAAGACTCCATTTTCTGCAATGTAACTGTTCTCTGGAAAGGAAAAAATCAGTCAGATGCCTCCTCATCCCATTGAGAACATGGAATAAGCAGTTTTCTTGTGTTGGAACTCAAGTTGCTTACAATCCAAACGTAGTATTTGTACAACTGGACTGATGCTGCCTGGTAGCTGAAGTAATGCTGTGAGTCAGATCACTCTTTCCTTTGCTTGTGCAGTGACTTGCATGCCAGTGGCCAGCACTAACAGGAAACCACAGCTGCTCTTGTTCACTTCACTGACAGCTGCCTAAAGAACTAAAACAAATAGGGTACAGGAAATGAGATGTCTGAATACAGATAACTTTGTTGGAAAGCAGTCTGGCAGTTCCTACTTAAAATAATGAATCTTTCTAAATTTCATCGGGTTCTCTGGGTGTGAAATTGGTTAAGCTATGTTTTTGTGTGGTTGCTGATGGCCATTTATCATTAATGGGTCAGTTTCAGAAAACAGAATAAATTTATCAAATTCCTACCTGCTTAGTAGCATGAAAACGACTTCATGTTTGTTAGGCAGCACTTACTGCAGGGATAAAGCTATTAAGTGGTTTTAAAACTTTTTAAAGCTTTTCATGTTGACCAACTGTCCGAAAGGTCTGTTATAAATGAAACCAAATGAATCAGAGCTGGGAAGCAGCTTAACTTTTGTTTGTGCTCACAATTGCCATGACCAAGTCTCAGCTGCTTCCTCATTGCAGAAAGGCTTTACAACTATCTTTAGTTCCAGGCTGGATTTAGTCTAACTTTCACTTACGTAGGAATTTTGAAAAGGTTTTTCAAACATTAAAGTTCACTCTTTTATATAAAGACAAACGAGTCTGTTTTATCAGTTGACTTGAAAGTGAATGAATCTGATTCCCTGTGTGATGCTGCCTTGGCTAGTTAGTGGAGGAGCTATTCTTTACTGCAGAACTTTGCTATCTTCTGGCTTTTCTTCTGCCTATCAGGACTTATCCTTCTCACTTGACTTGTAAGTTCTTGTTAATGAGTTTTACTGCATAAGGTGACTTTTATTCGTGCTACCCTTGCCACAATTTTCCAGTTGCAGAGCTCTAACGCCATCACTAATCTCAGTGCCCAGTCACCAGACATCCTCTCCTGTACACATTGCCTTATTTAAAACAGTATACATACATGATGATGGTAGCAGCCTTATTTTACAAGAAAAACCTATACATGCAGGAGTTGGACCAGTACAACCCTATGTGCTGTTTTGGCTATCATGACATTGTTTGTTCCTTTTGTAAGAGGTATAAGTAAGAAGTAGTGCTATAAGGTATGTTTGCTTCAGCAAAGCTGTTTATCCTGGGGTTGTATTGGTGGCTTTGCTTTTCTAAGTCATGAATGGGTGAAAGTTAAGAGGAATGTTAAGAGGCCCAGGAGTTTCGGAGTAAGACACAGAGACATACCCTATGGACCATGCCACAGATGGAACTATAACATAGACCATCAGTAACTTGAAATCAAAGACGAAAACTGATCTAACTTCGAAGGAATGCGAGAGTTTAAAAAAAAAAAAAGGTGATTTGCGTAATTGTGATAACACAGTGTTATAGCTAAAGCTTATACAAGTGCTTTATTTTCATAGAATCATTAAGACTGGAAAAGACCTCTAATATTGAGTCCAACCTTTGACCAATTTTCATAGGTTTCTGTTCTCTTACTGTAGCTTAACTAACTTTACAATTGTGCAACAGTGGATATACATTTAAATTGCAAATTGGGGGGGAAAAAAGGAAAAGAATGGGTGTCCTGTGCTATTGCTGTACTTTATTAAACTAGTTGCAATGCTCAGTGAACCATATCAGGTTTTTGTTTTTACCTCAGATACTCTTGTAGGAAGCTATGCCTTGTTCTTCTGTCTATGAATCTTTTTAGTCTCAGCTTTTTCATATAATTAGCTCATACCATTGGTGCGGTAGCCAGCTTTGTCCTTGATCTTAAATAGTTGTTTTCCCTTGCTACTGTTGGCTCCTTGTCTATTTATAGAGAGATCATACCTCTCTCAGCATTGGGCTTTCTGGATAAACACGTGTTGGGGGTGGTGAGGAGAGGAATCTCCTGTGTGATAGTCTCCCTCCTGTTCTGTGGGTGATCCTAGCAGGTATTCTTTGTTGCATGCATTACAACAGCTCCGTCTTGTCAGAAATTAGGCTCTTGGGAAGAGCATAGAATTTACCTGCTTCATGTCAGCACTGTGGTGGCTTATTGTTTTGTGGCTCCTGTGGCATTTGGACCAGCCAGGGCTGACTTGTGTGTTACTTCTGCCCTCTGCACACACCCCCCTCCCCCGTGTGTGGTGTCACTGTTGACGTGGAAGTTGTTCACTGCATCTCTCTATTTCAGTACCTGTTATTACAGTGTCGAGTGCAGTTTAATGAGCCACCTAGTCCTTTAGGTAGGGCTGAGAGACTTTACTTCATAGCCATATTCTAAATTCAGGTACTATGCATTTGCCTGGTGGTATACTGAATTTGCCATAGTCACATTTAAAACACAGCATTCTCAGAATGGAATGAAATAAACATATATGTGTATATGCTTAAGTATATTTCAAGTATAAGTGCAGCTTAGTAAAAGCATACAAGAAATGGTATGCTGCAATATTCTGTCTTGTTGAGTACCTCATGGTCGCTTTATACACACTGGTGCTTAAATCAGAATGGTGGGATGCCTCCATAGGGGAATCTCTTTCCTGCCCATGGTTATAGCTGGCTAGTGCTGTGTGGGAAGAGATAAATATTTTTATCTCCTCTCTTGGCAGTTAATGAATTGAATTTAGGAATCAGTAGTTTGTGTTGCTCATTGGTGTGCAGTATTCTTGTTGTCCAGCTCTGCATTGCTCATTTTGCTTTGTTAGAGATATCTAGAATTTCTTTGTCTTCAATAATGACAAATTTGTCACAGTGCTGGTTACCACAATTTCCAAATGGTTAAATAAGGTTAAGCAGTTTTCTTCTAGGGAAGGCTGGATTGTTTTTCTGTATCTAAAAAAATGTGCTTGTTCTGAAAGAGTCTAAGGATTGCTTGGAAGATCTGTTTGATAGCAGTACAATCACAATTGCACTTGTTTACTTACCAAACACGAAAATGTTACACATAATCCAGGCGTAAAGCATTAAGTAACTAAGGCACTGCAGTAAATGCTGGGACTGATTTGTGGGTTTAGTGAGGTAGTTTGAACAAGGTTAGCATCTTTACTGAAGCTCCTTAGACTCTAGACTTAGACTTGAGCTTTTTGACAGGGTCAGGCAAGCTGTTAACGCACAGAGCTACCACAGAATCCAGTGTTACTAATTGGGAGATTAATATGGCTTTAATCAGTCCTAAAAACTTTCAAAGGAGATCATGAAATCTGTTTTGCTGAGTGCTGTATGGGTGGTGTAGGATAGCTGCTGCTCTGGAGCACTGCTTTTGATGAGTAAGCCCTTTGCAAATAGAGGTGAGCAGAACAAATGCACCATCTTAATAAGAATTGTCATCTGTAAAGGACCCAAATTAGCTCCAAAGTTCACAAGATCATAACAGCTAGAAGAAAACACTGAAGTCAAAGCAGGATAAAACCCTGGTTAGGTATTAATAATTTAGGCTTAGGTGCAAATATGTTCAAGGTTCTGGGGAACCTGAGAGACTTGCTAAGATTTGCAAGATAATTTAGTGCAGGAGGAGTAGTTTACCAAGTGTTTTGCTCTGAACTGTTACTATGGCAACTGTTTAGTTTTTCAGACTTTGAATACTTCATGCTCATTAGTGGTCAGGGCATACTTAGGTACTACCATTTAAGATCACTGCAATAGAAGATCAGGAAATAGTGAACTAACTTCCCTAAATGTAGATTTGTGGGCATATTAGAAAGGCAGTAGTCATCCTTGAAAAGTTGGTAGTTCTGTACATCATGTTTTCTAAGAAAGCATAGTAAACACACTGAACATCACAGAACATAATGAAATCTATAAAATGTAAAGTCTAGTAGGGCGTATAACCAGTTTTCTTGGAAATCAAGGTCTTTGTTATAGGCATGTTAGTAAAATCCTTACTATGAAACCTGCTGATTGAAATGATAACCGACTGCTATTATTATAGAATCCAAAATACAGTCTTACTGATAATTACTACTTTGACATGTATTTTAAAACAACACTGTCTTTCAAGTGCTTTCTACCTCCATTTGGAAAAGTGAAAATTAATCCATAGCATTTTCTAAGAATCTGAGCTTAAATCATGAGAAGACAAATGGGGCTTAGTGCAAGACGTAACTGAGTGAAGTATAATATCTTCCAAAGCACAGATCATAAAGAAGGTTTAAAAGCATAAGCATGGCAATGTGATAAATCCTTCTCTTTATACTGACCAATACTGAAGCAAAATTAAAATTAAAACATTTCCTCATCTAGAAACTTTTGTGCATAGAAAAACAAAGTCTCTCTTAGCATTCTGTTTAAGTTCTTGGGGTGTGGCAAGGAAAGAGAATTCTCAACTAGAACAAGAATTTGTATGTTTTCCAGTGAAAAGTATTTTCCATGGCAGTGAGTCATACTGTAACTTGAGGCTTTCTTCAAACTGTTTTTTCTGTAGCTAGTTTGCTATAAAAGCCACAAGTTTCCCGAGACTTACAGTGTGGGACTTGCCAGGGTTTAAAAAAATTATAATCTTGCTGCCTAACAGTAACTTTCATTTGCTTTTATGTAGTAAGAAATAGTAAGAACTTTAAAAAAACAACAACAACAACAAAAACCCACAACAACAACAACAACAACAAAAAACACAAAAAAAAAACAACAACAAAAACCAAACCCCATATTTTATGTGTGTATATGGTCCATTTTTAGACCCAGGCTATTGAATGCACAGTCACACTGCCTAAAGAGCCATAAAAATGCATGGCAATACTCTCCTCCTGCCAAATTAGGAAGCTGTCAAACTAAATTTCAATGATGTCCAAATAGAATAGAAATTAAGTAAGTCTTTTATCTTTGTGCATCCGCTTGCAGATGGAATGTACAGCATTCTCAGATGCCTGCTTCTCATCAGTCTTAACAGCTTAGCACAAATAACTTCCCTGTCAAGAGGTGGGCCTCCTGCAGAGTAATTACAATTCCTGGAAAACGGTAAATAGCTGAATGTGAAAAGGAATGAAATGTTAGTGCACCTGAAGTGTTATGTGCTCCTGGCACCGAAGGGAAAAACTCATCACACTTGTTGGGGACCTGAGGTCTACACCATGAACTTCACCTGATGCTGTAGTGAAAGGTTCTAGCAAATAAACTAGAGGAAAGTGACCAGTGAAGTCAGCACAAGTCTCAGAATGGACTAATCTCCCACTTCACAAGATAAAGCCAGCAGTCAAGCCACTTCAATTACAACTGTTTAAAAGCCTGGAAAAGAAGTTAAATTTTGCTCAGAAATGTCAGGTTGTCCAGAAAAGGACAGTTTCAGCCTCAAGTATGAAAGTTTGCCCTATTCTGGTGTGGCTGATAAATAGGCAGCTCACTTGAAAGCCTGTCAGTACTTAGTTAGTCTTAGGGCTTTTTCCCTATTTCCCTTGGTATGAAAGTTACATTTATTACAGTAAAGTTAATAGTAGTCCTTGACTGTAATAAAAGGAAACCAGAGATCTAACTGTTTACATGTGTTTCAGTCTTCTGGTTAAACTTCTGCTTGTTTACCTCTTCAAGATGACTATCCCTGACTATTTAGTTTCCCTTCTACTTTCCATATATCAATAAACAACATTTTGTGTGCCTGCAGGAGTACATTTAGAGCAAAACTGCTTTGTGTACACAACATGGAAGTTTAAATAAGTATATGGGTTGAATAAATACACGGTGATCTAGTTCAGCTGGGGGTGGAGGGGCAGAGTTCATTTCTGGCCAGCATAGACCGTGACTTCAAACTTGGCTGCCTCGAGCACTACTCTAATGAGACCTGTGCCCAGCGTACCTGCTCAACCAAGAGGGAATGATTTCCTCAGCAGGACAGTCAGTGCTGTAGGTAGTGTTGTTCTTGCTCAGAGCTTGACAGAAGGATAACTGCTCTTCTGAAGGATCAGAGTAAGACATGTTAAAAAAACTCCCATGTATGTTCTAACTTTGACTGGTCTATGGGGCTCCGATAGATTCCATTTAAATTTTGAATATTACTTCCTGTGAGAAGGTGATTGAAAGCCCAGCCCCACACCTTGCAGCTACCCAAATTTGCCACTAGTTAGTTTGCTTTTGGAGACCACCCTTCCCCCATATACACAACAAATTTAAATTCTGTTCTGCAGAGGCATGGTACTTTCTTTTACTGATTGAACTCACATAAGAAAGCAGCACTTGGCCCTCAGCTTTATTTGAGCAGCACTCAGTTCCTTTGAAACTGGGATTGTTTCCAGAGCATTCAGGAATGGCTTTCATAGCAGCACTTTAGTTTAGATAATGTATGCTGGTCTTTTTTCACTCCTAAGGACCTGAATATGGTCTTCTCTTTACATAATAGGAAATTTGTGGTGCCATGTTCTGGCATCTAAAGGACACTCTGTGCCTGCTACAAACCACGGTGCAACTTGGCACAACCTACAGCCAAGGATTTGGGGAGTAGAGATGGGGGTTATAAATTATTCATGACATGCTTAGTTATGTAGGAAAACCTTGAATAGAAACAAGCATACAGCTGTAGGGGCTTTTTTGCTATGGCCACATGACTTTGGGCACTGTGTTGATCTTAAATGTCGTGTTTAGGCTTCTGGAGTAATGTCTATGTGTCCAGTCAGTTGGGTTAAGCCTTTTCTACTCTGCAACTATATATTCAGAATATATCAATTTTAACTGAGTTCAATCAATTTGTTGGACAACTACAACCCATTTTTCAAAAGTCTGGTAAGAGTTGGGCAGGTAAAAGATCTCCTTGCCTTTGTGTAGTTGTTTTTCCACTCAGTTTTAAACTTTCTTGAGTGCTGGGATCACCATTTTGCATCTCAGCTGCTATCAGCCCACAACAATTTGAATTTGCACTTGGCACCATGTGTCAGCACACACTTGCAGCCCTGCTGAATGACATAGAGCAGGGAATGCAAGTGTGGGCTGGCTTCCACGTGGGTGTGGGATGGATGGTCTGGTCACGCAAACTTGGTGGGGTCGACTTATTCCCCCAAAATGTTTTGAAAAAAATTGAATTAGCACAGTGGTTTGTTGCTTTCTGTTACACAGCTGTGTCTAGCAGCCAGAGCCTTGAAGCCAAGGCTTATAACAGGAGCTTGTATTACTCCAACAAAAAGATCTTCATTGTAACCTGTGCTGACCAGTTATGTTCAGGAACAAAGTTCGTCTTGTGTATACAATGAATGGAGTCCACAGCTAAAGATCTTATGGAATGCTGAAGAGCTTTATCAACCTCTTGAAAACTCTGCTCCTAGTTACCTGTCAGCTTGACTTGTCTTCCTCACAAGGAATATTCACTTTTTTCCCAGGGCTAAATATTGCTGCTAAGCTACTTAATGGAGAATTACTGAAGTCCTGCATTTCTGCTGAGTAAAAGATAGACATTTCAGTAGGGAAACAGGGACTTGTTCTTTAAATCTTAAATCAAGTTGATAAATTACATACTTGCATATATTACAACTTATAGATGGTTGATGTAGAATTATCCTTCCCAATTTATAAATACCTGTGAAGTTGTTCAGTGAATTCCTATTTTTTCTCATGTGTCTTTTGCAGGTATTCGTTATAGTATGGATGTCAGCGTGGATGAAGTGAAAGCCTTAGCATCTCTCATGACATACAAATGCGCTGTGGTCGGTAAGTGTTTGTTTTTCAAGAAAGATTTTGGTCTTCAATTTCAATCAGTACTGATGTAATTTACAGGGAAAAAAAAAATTTAAAAGATTAAATTGAATTTTAATCTCTAACTAAAATCCATAGCAGCGTGGGAAAAACATACAGTTACCAAAATAATAATACATATTCCCTCTGCTGTTACTGTAGATACTTAAATAAAGTTGCATTTTCATTTGGAAAGTCCAAATTCTGCCAGCTACCTTTTCCCATAAAAGTACTGCATCTTGAACTCAAATCCAAGTATGACAAACTTGGATCAATAGGGGACTAATTTTAGGGGGAACAGATGGAGGCTGTAAAGGATTCAGGCAGGGGAGCTGTGGAGAAAGAAAGATAAAATTCCCTTATGGATAATGAAGAAATACAATTCATACACAGCTGCTAAATTGTAGAGGAGTTTGGAGAGAATCTGCACATTATGTATAAGGAAAGAAAATACTTCCTTAATGTATATAAAGACACACAGAACTTCCAAAGTAAAGTGTTTGAGCTAATCCAGTAAAATATAAATCATAAAACTTACTGTTTCTACAAGTGCCAGGGACAAGAGATTGAAGCATAGAAAATTTAAATCACGAACTTTAGAGTTTCAAAGACCATTTTCAAGCTGCCTTGAAATATCTCCCATTTTTATAAGAGTACCTAGGTCAGATATTAGCTTACGTTTGATAAACTTTAAATGTGGCAAACCCAAAATCACTGCCAAAATCAAAGATAGAATTAAACATATTACTTACGTGTTCTGCCTTTATTATTGAAAAAGTAAAATGATTTTCCTTTGCATTCTTGTAGATGTGCCATTTGGTGGGGCAAAGGCTGGTGTCAAGATCAATCCCAAGAACTACACAGTAAGCCTAATTATAGATAAAAATCTGGTTATCTGCAGTACTGAAGCCAGCCAGTTAAAAAAGCTCTTCTAAGGGCATTATTGACCACTTAAAACTTCCTGCCACTTTTGCCTATGCTGAATTTAGCCCGTGCATGCAATAGGTAGGAAAAGAATTTTTAAAATGTCTGTGTTTCAGAGGTGGAATACTTCAATTATTTAACCTATTAATTTTTTCCTCAATGTCACAAAACTACAAACAATTTGGAACCCGATTTTTTTTAAGTTGATAGTGTTAATAAAAGCTTAAATTAAATTACTCTTAGAAAAAAGTTAATGTTTTTATTTATTTTGATAAATAGTTTTATGCTCCATTAAACCATTGTATGCAGTGTTCCAGTGTGAATAATAACTAACTTGGCTTATAAAAGGTTTACTGCAGGCTTGCCTTCTTACCCTAATTAAAATAACTCATAGAGAGAGGGACACTAGAATACGTAACAGATATTCCAAGCTGCTGTAAGGGTTTGTGTGCAGTCGTTCAACTGTGTTGATTACACAACTGGCAGCCCAGCTACTGCTGCTGCTGGTTGTAAATCGCTCACACAGGATATCAGATTTGTTTGCTGGAAATCTCTGCAGCAAGCACAGGTGGTTCTTCCTGTGCCACACTCCCGACTTGTCATGGATCGGAATGTACGGAAAGAAAGCCGAGTGTTTCTTGTGCTGCCTGAATACCAACAGTCTGTTAGGGAGTGGCATATAAATTGTGAATCATTCTTTCTTCTAAAGGAAGAGGGTGGCTGTTTATGCTTGGTCTGAATTCTAGCAAATACTCATAAACACTAATATTTTCCTCTGATGTTTACTACATTTTCTCTGTAGGACAATGAATTGGAAAAGATCACGAGAAGGTTTACCATGGAGCTGGCAAAAAAGGGCTTTATTGGTATGTTGAGCAGCTTTACTATGCAAATTTAGGAACCTGATTTATTATGCATTGGCAGTGTCCACTAGGTAATATCCTTAAAGAACAGTATTTTTGAGAGCTGGAAGCAACTTGGGTACAGAACTTTCAGCAAAGAGCCGCAAAGAATCAAGTCATTGCGTCTTAGGGCATTTTAAAGGGAACCGTCTTAACTTTTTTTCTAGTGGTTGTTCTGCTATGAGAGGCCACAAAAGCTGAAGTCACAATATCCAAAATTAGTCACATTTCTCTTAAATTATAAAATTGTGACCGTATTTGTGGCAACTTTAATCTCTAATAGCAAAACTCTTCACTGTTACTGTTTCCTGTAGTCTCAGTTGAGGCTTTTGGCAGATATCTGAGGAAAGAGAGGAAGGAAATAGAAGATCCACCCCAGCAAAAGTTGATGGCTTCACCCATGGCAACCACAGGCTGCAAGGGGAGCATAGGCAAGCAGCATGGGTTCCTGTTGTAGCAGAACTTCAGCTTCTGTAATGTTAGTAGGTGCTTCATTCAGATTCTCAGCCCTGAGCTGTTCTGATACCTTGCTGTCTGGAGCTGATATCTGGAAGTCTCTGGAGACAGCTGAATGTTACTAGCTCAACTTGTAATTAAAAGGAGGAGCTTTACATGAAGGAGGTTCTCACTCAAATGAACAGTGAGGTATGTAACTAGTTAAAGGTCTGCCATGTATTCCTGATGCCTAACTGCCCCAGGAATGTATATCCATTTATCTGCATTTTCTTGCTCTTCAGCTACAGTGTTTGTCATTTGCTTTTCCAGCCAGAGTGCTTATCATCTAAATTAAGCTTCTTTATAAACACACTGGTGTGACGAGGAGGATAATGCTATACCCTATGCCAGCTATAGTGTTTGCTAGTTCAGTAACAATTAAAATGGTTTGATTAAATTTGTCTTCCTTTTTGGCTCTATGGTTGGTGCTACACAGCTTTCACAAACCTTTTAAAATTACTTAGAAAAAAATTATAGAGGCAGAGATGTGTTTAAAATCTTGCTGAGCAAGTCTGTCTGATCTGAAATAGTTTGGGCAAATACTGGGTTTAGTTATCTAGAAAAAACGGAATGAACTTGTTATTATTTCAACAGATGTGTGAAAGTTCTTTCAAAAGTTTAGTTCATCAAGAAAAGTTGAATTTCTCTTTCTTAAAGTAGGTGGTAAAATCAAACACATATTCTACAGTGCAATGACTAGGAGCAGCCTATCTCTGATTTTTAAACTCACCCAGGAACAAAAAAGAAATTCTGAAGCAAAACAACCCAATCAATGTCACAGTACATAGAAATCATACCTAGATAGCACCCTCCATGTTACAGCAATGATTGCCAAAAAATAAAAAAAAAGGCAGCTTTTGATGCACTGTCTTTCTCTGACTTTTTATTGACAAACTGACCTTCATTTTATCGAGTGGCTTATGTGAAAGGCTGGAGGTTTTGACAGTATTGTAGAAATGTGTGATGCAGCATCCAAACCTGAATTGAATCCAGAAGAATATGTTGCTTGCATGATAAATTGAGGATTAAACAGGAAAACAGTTCTTCTCTGCCAAGGCCTACACAGTTCCCAAGGGAATAATGGTTGAAGATAACTATTCGTGTTGGACCCTTAAAAGCTTTTTGCACTGTTGCCAACAGGACCTGGTGTGGATGTGCCCGCTCCTGATATGAGCACAGGGGAGAGGGAGATGTCCTGGATTGCCGACACTTATGCCAGTACCATAGGACACTATGTAAGTTTTGAGCAGAGGCTTTGAAGTAGAAAAGATGCTTAATCATTTGATTTTGTTTTATTATGGGATCTAAATACATTCTGGCAAACTGTGACAACTTAATTAGTGTGAGGTTTTTAGGGTACTGTTAAAGAAAAATAACTTGAAGGTTAGTGTTTTTACACCAGCCTTCAAAAATGTTTGTTTGATACAATACTTATTGCAAGTGTTCAGCAAGAAAAATCCCACAGTTTTTTAAGGTACAGTTGGTCTATAACAGGTTTCTATTTCTACCCTTTCCCCCTATTTTTCATTAGTGCTATAATTCTTAAAATTGTTAAACATTTAGTTCATAGTAGCTTTTATAGTCTGCAGAATTGAAATCTTTCCTATTTCAGCTAACAGAATTTACAAGTTTTATGACAAATGCTTGTCTTTTTGTTCATTCAATGGACCATATAAGTTAAGTTCACACTATTGGGATAACCTGTTAAAGTTGTAAGGTTCTCTACAGTCCCCTAGAAGTAACAAACAATTGGTGTAGACTTCAGCAGATTCTCCACTGATAGAAATTATTGCCCAAGAAGCAATAAAAGGAATTAAAGTTTTTAAAAATTAATTTTTAATCTTAGCGCTTACTTTGCCATTTGCCCTTATGTTGGTGGGGTTATTTGCACCTAACTGTTGACCAAACACTTTTTGTATACTTCTGACAGGTTGGATGAAAGAAAAACATATTATGAACAACTTATTTCTTAGTAGTTGTGTATTTATATGCTAATCTATTGCATGTTTGCCTACCCCAGCTCCTTTTGAAATGAAAAGACTCATTCTCTGTACATTCTGCAGTCCCTTCCAACAGTTTTTCTGAAATACAACAGGGGGTCTGCCTCCAGTGGTAAGGCATTAGAGCCACCAACACGTATTTCCTTCTGGCATGTCTGTTCAAGACATGCCCAGCTTTCCTGAGACAGTGTCTTGGCAGAATACTTGTCTGATCCTTTAACAATAAGAGGATGGAGTAGCACAGGTTATTCTACATCTGAAATGCAATCTAAAGTATCTTATGGGAGGGGAAAAAAAAGGATGCTTGAGGAATCAGCTGTGGCAGAGTGATTGAGTAAAATCACTTCTACACAGAGCTGGCTGTTAGATAGGGATGCCACTGTAAAATATTACTTGCTTTTTGCTATTCACATTTGTGAATTTTTTAATTAAAACTTGAAACATGATAAAACCCCAAAATTATGACTTCAAAAGGACTTCAACATGCGGAGTGGCAACTAGTTCCCTCAGTTATAGCTTAAAATTCCAACATTTGACAAAACTACTGCATCAAAGCATTTTAAGTTTTAACATTTAACTCATTACACTAAAGTGCATATTTCACTCTGATACAACAGCATTCTATTTTTACAACTGACACAGAAGGCTCACAGCACATGACCTGTTTTAAGATCTGTTGTATTAGTTGAGTTCTCATACAGTTTTATACAAAAGCTTCAGTTTTTTAAATAGGTGGAAAACTAAACACGGATAGAGGAGAGTTTTCAAATGACTGAATTCCTTACCCTTTCCACTTTGTCATCTCACCTTGTTGTGCAGTCCCATACATACTCACAATTCAGTGACAAAATAAAACAAAATAATATGCTGAGGATAAAAATAGAACTTGAATTATGCTACGACAGCTTCTTTTTTTTTCTTTCCATGGCAGTATCTTATTGAAAAATAAAAAACTGAGAGGATTTAGTAACATTTTTCTGAGTAGTTAATTAAAGAAGTGAAACTTAATTTTGTTGGGTTGGTTGGTTGTACATGCGAGAGAGAATGGCAGCCATGGTAGAACTTCAGAGCTATTGTGGAGAATGACCAGGTGTGGAGAAGGAAAGTGACAATTCTGACAAGGCTATAAAAAGAGGAATAATCCACCAAAACCAGTTTGTAGAGGAAGCAGATAACTATCTGCTTGAGACACCAAGAGCACAAATAAAGGTGATTAAGGAATATTAAAGAGATAAAAGTGGCCATTGGGGAAGAAGGGAAGAGAACTAAGAGCAGAAAATGAGCAACTAGCAAAACTGCAACTAGCCATACTACTAAAGACAGATGGAAGCTGTGCAAGAGACTACATCCAGCTGAGTGGAAAGATAACTTCAGAGAGAGGAATCCGTCTGAGAAATCTACGGACCTGATGAGTCAGTGTGGTTGCGCACGTCTGTGTTCAGGGAGTATGAAGTGGAAAGGATAAGTCAACAGATACAAACAGATAGGGAAAGTCTGCTTGAAACCCAGCACAGAGAGCCAGGAAACTGGAGAGACAAGGAGAATAGTATTGCAGCATGGAAAGTGGTTAAGAAAGGAACAACAGTTAGTTGTTGCCAACTAAGTTCATAAACTACTAGTGCTGATATAGAAGTCTTTAATGCTAGCCATAAACCATTTTCCAGGGTTCTCATTAAAAGCCATGCCCTTTCTTTTTGGCCCAAGACGCATTAAATGTGTTTGCTTATTGACTTAAAAATCAAAGTTTTTAGGACTTTGACATCAACTGTGGTTTGTATATGTGCCTTGAAGAGGATCTGGACCTGTCCTCATGTCATGCTCTATTTTCTTGCCAAACCATCCAAGTCGTTAATAACTACCGTGTTAACTGTTCCAGAAAATCCATCTGAAGTTGCTGGATCACTGAATTATATATGGCTAAAGTTTTTGATTAAATTAATCCTTTCCGCTCTTCAGTACTCCGTGACACAATGAACTGACTTTTGGGACACACAAAGGGACTTTATAAATACATTCTTATATGTGGTGGAAGGCTGTATTTCTTCAAGTATTTATAAAACAAACATCCTTCTTCGTGAATGCGTGAAACCTAAGACATAGTTTCAATCTGAAACACAATGAGCAAATAGAAGTCCATCCAAATGCCAGACCAAGTTGTTCCTAGCAAAACACCCCTGCTGATCTTGGTTACAGGTGATGTGCCACCAGAGGGAGCAGACAGCTTGCGGACAGCAGCACAACTATATTTTGGAAAACTGAATTAGGAATTTTGTGGCAAGCCCATGATCGCTTTTATTCTTAAAGAAGAGTTACCTTTGTCTTTATATGTTAGCTCACTATAGTTCTCAAACAGAAAGTTTTAGTTTTTATTATGACTGGAGCCATTGCCAGCCATTCTGTCTCCACTTACTTTTGTCTACTCCTTTCCTTCCTCTCACCAAGCATCTTGCACTCACACCACAGGCATGCAAATGCATTTGGCACAAGTGATGGAGAGGAGGGAGCCTCCCAGGGAATATGTGGCTAGTGGAATGGAAACCCATCCGGCTGCTGGCAGACTCATTTCAGTGGATTCCCTTTCATCCCTACTCTTTCACTTGTGTTGGAAGCCAAGCCACCGTGTGACTGTGCTCCCAGGGTGTGGGAGCATGAGAACCAGAGCTGACAGAAGAGGGAGGTCCAGTGTCTAGTTTGCAAGAGTTTTTTTCAAGTTATTAGTTTCAATTGGAAAAATTAATTCTGGTTTTAAATAGCCATTTTATCTTGGCTAACTATCTGGCATGTGGAAAACTTAATTTTATTGCCACCAAATTAAGAATAGAGGCTTGATTGTATATATTGCTTTTCAGAATAAAAGTAATCTACTTATCTAACTTTTCCCACATGACCATACTGCAGATTTTCCTCTGAGATCAAACAGCCCTGTACCCTGACAGGAACATATTAGTCCTGTCCTTTCAAAATAACTGAATTTGATATAAAGGAACACTAAACACCGTTTAAAGATGATTAAAAACCAGTCCAGGGATATGTCTGAGTCCTTAAAAATATTAAAACGTCAAGAATAGTGATGAAAATTGTGGCTGTAATAGGAGCTGATTTTGAGAAACACCCCTCACAGCTTTTTGATTTGCCAAAGGCGTGCTTGTTGCTAACAGTGCAACATGGATGTCACCATGATTAACTAAACACAGACTGAAGTCAACATACGCACTTAAAGACAACAAAAGATTACAGGCCATATCCAATATTGCATTACACAACTTTCCTGACATTTACTGGAGTAGTTCTGAGGTGTTCACACACAGTGAGGAAGGAAAGCATCTTTACAAACTAAATGTATATAAGCTGTATCATGTTCTGACTCATACGATTTCAGTTTTCCCTTATCTCTAAAGTGTGCAAAACTTCTTGTTCCAGGTGCTGTTTGGTTGATTAATTCCCTGTCTCACAAGTCCTTCACTGTTTTACAGGATATTAACGCCCATGCATGTGTAACTGGTAAACCCATCAGCCAGGGTGGGATCCATGGACGTATATCTGCAACTGGTCGTGGTGTCTTCCATGGAATTGAAAATTTCATCAATGAAGCATCATATATGAGTTTATTAGGAATGACTCCTGGATTTGGAGATAAAACATTTGCTGTTCAGGTAAATTTTTTCCTTTGACCATAGGGAAAAAAATAGTAAACAGACTTTCAGTAGGGTTGCTTTTAAAAAGAGCTGTAGCCCTTAAAACCTGTTAGGGTTTTAAAACTTCCAAGTTCACCTTTATAGAAACACTTTACAGGCAACATAGGTGCCCTTCATTTTGGACTGTTTCTTAAAAACTGAACTTTCAATTGCACCCTACAGGCTCAAAGCCAAACCTCTAGTCTTTACGAACGTAGGCTGCAAACACCCAAATGAAATTCTTTTACAGGACTTCCTTAAGGCATTGCACTCTTTCAGTGAGCTGCCTATACCAAACTTTGTCACAATGTTTTATAATCAAAAATTCAAGGAGAGAAGGAATTGATGATTATGTTCTTGTTCCACTATGGAATGAGCAGTTGGAAAAATAGGAAACCAATACCTTATCCTAAATTTGTAGGTCAAATGCACATTTTTGGCGTCCATAAGCATTTACGTACCTGAATTTTGAAGGGGTTTGATAGTTGGTAATGTGTATTAGCATTCCCAAAATTTCAAAGGAATAACTTGTTCATCTTTAAACAGTATGTTAAATGGAGGATTTGAGACACTGATTTGCTTGGTTGTTAGAAATAGCAGAGTAATTGTAACCTCAAGGTTGTCCTCTAGTTAACCTGTAGGCTGGAAAAAAAATCCCTGCCCTGTACAGACCCTGCAGCAACTCATCTCACTGCACTTTGGCATTTTCATGCCTGGCAGAGGACTAACCAATGGGCACTTTAGCATAACTTAGGCTGAAAACATGGCCATAATAATAGCTGAAAATTCTTGTAGGAAAACAGGAATAAAGCATTTCAAAGAAACCTAATGCATGACAGACTGTTGTATCAAAGTTTGCTTCTAATACACAAACAAAAGTCCTAAATATAATTAGAGCTGTGTTAGACAGGACTTTAGTATTCAGCTTTTTTTTTTTTCAGCACAGAATTGTACTGCAAACTTTTGACATTGGCCATGTGACTCTTTGGTCTGCTGTATGTGTTCCTTTCCTTCCAGAATGTCAGCATTCTGGAAGGAAAGGAACATAATGGCTTGGAATTACATTTTCTACACATGTAAGTATGTAAAGCATAATAATAAAATGCAAGATTATCCAAATTTAAATTTAGGGAGTCTCTTTTGTACAGGACCACTTCACAGTGTGTTAGGAATTACGTAGCTTCCTACTAGTTTACAAGTTCAGTGTGAAGAAATAATTATATTCTTTTGTTTAATACTTTCCACTGTGGGATGGTTTTACACTTGTAAGCCTTCTTTACCCAAATTAAATACGAGTATTTCTTGTCCTGCAAATGTTAGTCAAACCTGTGAATAGTCCTACAGAAATCTACTAATCCCTTAGTGCCAGTTATAAAATACACATAAAATTCCTATGTTGATAAATAGCATAATTTTGACACTTTCATAGTAGCATTAGTTCTTCCTTTCTGTATTTCCAGTATAAAATCTTAGCACAACTGTATATTGCTGGCTATAATGCATAAGTTCTGCAGTGGTGTTCAGACAAGAATGGAATACATGTACATTTCTTCCATCTTTCCTGTACATATCATCTAATGCCAAGATGTGCCAGTAGATTAAGGACTATGTAAAACTATTCAAAACTGTATAAACCTTAACGATAATGATCATCATTTTAGCTGAAGAGTTAACTACTTTCCCCTTTCCACCTTCAGGGATTTGGTAATGTGGGCTTGCATTCTATGAGATACTTGCATCGTTATGGAGCAAAATGTGTCGCTGTCGGAGAGTTTAACGGTTCTATCTGGAATCCTGATGGGATTGACCCAAAGGAACTAGAAGATTTCAAATTGGTATGAAACTTAACTAAGCAGAAAGTGTTTTATTTTTGTCAGCTTTGTAAGTACATAGGATGACACTGTAGACTGGTGTTAATTTGTGATATTTAAATCGTGCTGCAATTAGTCCTTACAAAATGACTTAGAAATGTTGACTCTTCTGACTTTTCTCCTTATTTACCCTTTGACCTGACTCTCAGAAGAATGCCTGTGTGTGTGCAGGCTAATTACTTTGCTTTCAGAATTGGACTCAAGTATTATTTTGCTTTTCTCATGCCTAAACTAGGAAAGATGTCTTAAGGAACGAGGGCAAGGAGATTCCTGAAGGATTCCTGGCTGAGAATCACAAGCATGTGATCATTTTAAGACCTACACTTTGGCTGCTTCTTAACTATTGAATGTTTCTCAAAGAATGAAAGCCTATCTTACAGTGTGACTTGAATGTGTAGTTTTGTAATGACAACTGGATATGGTCTTTTTATTTCAATTTCCAAGTGAAGCAGACTTGAAGGGACAGGCACTAAAATGCAGTCTTCTACTTGAAGTTTCTAAGAGCCTTATTGGATGTTTCTTCTTTTAGATAAGGAGTATTTGAATGTTTTTATCACTCCCTTTCTCAGAAGAATGGAAAGATTTGTCATAAACAAAGGCTATCATTGTAGTACTTTAAAATGATACTTCTGAATCTTATGTGATGCAACTTAGCCTATATGTAGCACTCCAGTGAGTCACTTGAGTTGTTTGAAAACTATTTTAAGAGCTGAGAGGGCCTTTTTTTTTAATATTCCAGAGCCCAAAAGATTATCAGTGTATCTTTGGCCAGAGAGCAATTATGCTTCAGTCCCAATCTTGGAAACTTTGACTGTTATTTGAGCTTTGTATCTTGCTTTTTATATCTAATCTAAGCAAAGATAGGAATTATGTTATGTACTGTCTTTCTAGTACTGTTGCCCTTTTTTTTTTTTCCTATATTTTGGAAGTCAGAGGAAGGGAAGGAATTTATACAAGTACTCACGCACTAAAAACATCCTGATTTGTTTTCCTCACAGCAACACGGGACAATCATGGGCTTCCCTAAAGCAAAGCCACTCGAGGGCAGTATTCTGGAAACAGACTGTGACATTCTCATCCCTGCTGCCAGTGAGAAACAGTTGACTAAGGCCAACGCTCACAAGGTTAAAGCAAAAGTAAGTCAAAGAGCAAGGTTTGTCTAAATACTAATGTTTGATAATTAGCATGAACAAAACCAAATATATACCTCTGAGTTACACTGCTGTGATTTCTTTCAGATTATTGCTGAAGGTGCCAATGGGCCTACGACTCCTGAAGCTGACAAAATCTTCTTGGAGCGGAATATCATGGTTATCCCTGTAAGGTTCTGTTATGACCTTTGATTTTCATTACAAAAAACACATTTTTGTGAATTGTAGCAAGACATTATTTATTGAGGGCTTTTATTAATAGCCATTCATTCTCTAAGAGTGTTTTTTTAATAACAGATGTCTAGGAAATGGGTGTAAGTGTTGCTTAAGAATGGCAGTATTTTATTAAAGATCTCACTGCAACTGTAAATGACCAAAGATAACTTACATGAAGGCTGTGTATTAGGAAGAGAGAACAATGCACAGTTGGTTCTTAAATCTCTAGTTTTGCATTTCGGATTATTAGCTGACATCTGCTCAACTGAAAAGTGCACTAAGCAAAGGAAGAAGGAAGAATAAATACACTGGCCAGTTTGTTTGTAGACATTGTGTATCTGGGTGATACTGTAGATTGTACAGAGTAGATGTTGTCTGTAGAGATAATTTGAAAGAATAACACATAGCTGGGAATAATGACAGCTTTTTCCTAGAGAAAGGGTGTCCTGATCAAGAGATATTGCTAGACAGAGTGGCTGATCTTCAGCCTTTATTCACTGAGATGGCCTAAGGATGCCCTGTTTTTTTTGATTAAACACTTGTGCTAAAATAGAGGTAGTCAGTCAAGCACACCTGAACTTCATGCATTCTAAAGTCAAGTCCTCTTTTAAATCAGTAGAAGTAATGCCTGGACTGCAGAAGAGGATAAGAGTTGTAAGAGTAAGAACTGAATTGTCTTCTGTACTGCAGTTTAAACTAATACTTTGTACATAGTAGTTCTGCTTGCATTTGCATAATACAATAGAGCTGCCTTTGTCACATGGTCACAATTCAAAATATTTGCTATTTCTGTGCAGGATCTTTACCTGAATGCTGGTGGTGTAACAGTATCCTATTTTGAGTGGCTGAAAAACTTGAACCACGTCAGTTACGGCCGTTTGACTTTCAAATATGAAAGGGATTCAAACTACCACTTGCTAAGTAAGTGCTCAGTTCCACTTCCACACACTGTTTAATTAATAGATTGGACTAGCAAACACCAAGTGTAGGACAAAAATACAGAACTAATTGAAATTCACCACAATTTCCCCACAAGTCTGTAAGTACTTTGTACTGAAGAACAGAGAAAGTTTCATGGGTTAATTGACTTGCGACTCTGATGGCTCAAGTTAAATGCATAGTTTTTCAGTTATCTTTTCATTCTTCCCTCAGGTTTGTAAAAATACTGAAGTCAAGCCACTTCCATGAAATATTTATTACTTCTTAATAAACATCTTTCAGCTGTACACTTGGTATTTGAGCAGTATTCAGTTTGAGTGGGTAACATTTTTCTGCACATACCACAATAGAGGATTTCTATAAAGGACAATGATATAATTGGTACAGGCACTGTAAAAATCTACCTATGGCCTACAGCTCCACTTATGGTCATTCTGTGCTACCTATTTTCCGGGAAAGAATACCAGTTACACAGAGAGAGGAAGCTTAATGGAGAAGTACTGGAGAATGTTGCTCCATTTTAAATAATATTCTGTAGAAAATGTGAAAATCTTGAGACATAGGACTTCACAAAACATAGACCTGCATGATTTTAAATATAACCTTTTCTCATAAATCATACTTTTCAAGGTGTTTCTAAAGTAGTTGAGAGTTACAGAAATTCTCATTTAAATCCCATCTTAGGCTTCAAGATTATCTCATCTCAAATAGTCTGTGATGTTGTTTAGGAATTTCAGAATTTCAGGAATGATGAAATAAATATCAATGAAAATACCAAAGCACTGCTCATGTCCTAAGGGAAAAAAATACAATTCCACATGGGCTTTTTTCTTAACAATTACTGTATATTCCAAGTGCAAAATGGGATAATTGATTGTTTTAACTTCAAGAAATAGTTTGTCTAATACTATCTATCAAATTAGGAAAATTAATCCAGATTATCAGTTTTATAAGACCAATAAGATCAGTAAATCCAGTTCCTTGCCCTGTGACTATACTATGGCAACATTACTAATACTGAGTCATTCACATATAAAACTAGAAAAAAAATCAGTATCTTTCCCTTTTTTTAGAAAAACAAAATAGTATGACTTCCTTTATCCTTAGCCCCTCTAGAGTCTGCATTTCATGCCACTGCATGCTTAAAGCCTTGGGGTTGCCACCTTTGTTAGGGAGCACATTCCTCTCCTTGTCTGTTACCTTACATCTATTTGGTTTTGCATTCTAGTGTCTGTCCAGGAAAGCTTGGAAAGAAAATTTGGGAAACATGGGGGAACTATTCCAGTTGTGCCTACAGCAGAATTTCAGGATAGGATATCGGTAAGTAGCTGCTGTTTTTTTACTGTTAGGGTAGATATATCATGATATTAATAACTGCAGTCTAAATTTTACCATTGCAGCTACCACAGAGAATTTTCCCCCAAGCAAGGCATTAACACATAGTTATCCTGATGGTCAAATAAATAAAGCAAGCAAATGATCTAACCTGCTTAAGAACACTGGAAATAAGCTATTTTTTCTTTCTTTTACTTTAGCCTGTGCAAAATGCCTCTAACATTATAAAAATACTACCATTTTAATACAGATGCATTTTGGAGATCCTGTTGATATAGTTTGCCTGGATTTCCAAAAAACTTTCAACAAGATCCCCCACCACAGACAGTTTGATATGTTTTTTCTGTCACTCCAAAATAAGAGCTGGGTGAAAAGTTGTAGATGTTCCTCTAAGACTGAATTAATGGGCAGAGAAATGTCAGGTAAAATTCATTGTTATCTAATGTGTAGCAACACATGGTGGGGAAATTTCCATATGAAATGATGGGTTGTGAGTTCATCCATTTGCATTCAAATGGAAGTTTTGGAGGTGATGACAAAATATAAGCTTAGAAATCCATAGCGATCAAAAAGCAAATCCAGCATTAGAAATTATTCTGAAGTGAAAAGATATCTTTTCACTTCAGTGATGCCATCATATAAATCCACTGTGTCTGCCTTCTAAATACTGTGTACAGGTTGGGTCTTTGCATCTTCAAATATTATAGATGTGGGAAAAGTTCAGAGCAAGATCATAAGGATAATCAAAAGTATGGAAGCTTCTCATACATGGAACAATGAGCTAACCTTGATCTTACTGGCCTGAAATGGTCAGGGGGTCGAGAGTCATCTATAGAATGAGTGATGTGAAAATAGGCAGGTACAGATAGATAGTTCACATATGGAATGGTGAAAGAGAATGGGATGTGTTCAGACAAAACCAGCACAGTGAGGCACGGAATGAAGAATAAGGGGCTGGTTCCTAGCACAGCAGACTGTTCTGCCAAGGGGTACATGGAAACTAAAAGCATCAGTCAGCTTGTTTTCAAACACAAGTTCAGGAGGAGATGGGGCAAATGATGGGGTATAGAAGTCCAGTGAGTTGTGAAAAACATTAAACCATGCTTCCTCAGGAAGAAAACAGGGAAATGCATATGGACTTGGACTACTGTCAAGTGACAAAAATAGACTTTAGCCTTATCCAGTATGATGCTAGCATTTTCATACGGTTTTATGAGTAGCATTCCTGATAGTTCTGTGGCTTAAAGCAATTTGTGGATCTCTTAAACACAAGCCATAGAAACTGGCCTAGTACTTTCTACTTCCAGCCCAAATTTGAGGGAAAGTGTATATTTTGTGGAGGCACCTGTCAAATTATTGTTAAATTACAGCAATCAGGACAATGTAACATTGAAGCTGATACTGAATCATCCTAATTCAGGCAGTCTACAACTACTTATGCTCTGTGTATTTAAAATTTAATGGGAACAAAGTTGTTTTGAAGTTGCTCAGGGCTAATACAATGTGGAGAATATGAATTTGGGATTTATGCCCTTCCTAAAACCTACCTTCAAAGCAATTGCAAGAAGCTTGTATAGGTTATTGACTCTTGGGAGCTTTTTTGTTTAATATTTACTGTGCAATCTGAAGGCTGAAAACAGTAGTTACAACATCAATAAAAGAATGCATCGTGCATCTAGAAGCTATAAAAGACTTCAGTGCTTACATCTGAGGTTTTAGAATTGAATTGGCCATAACTAGCTCTTTGAGGAACATAGTAAAGGTGATTCAAGATTCTTGACCAATCTTTATAAGAAAATGAGTCTGCAAGCTACATGTCATTGCCCCTAATGCACCTTTGTGTTTTATCATTGTCCCTAATCCCTTTGTGTTTTGGATTAAACCCTGATTTTATTCCCTGTTGTTGCAGGGTGCATCTGAGAAAGACATTGTCCACTCTGGGTTGGCTTATACAATGGAGCGTTCTGCCCGGGTAAATATTGCATTACTGTATAGACTTACATGAGAGAAAATGGCTTTTGGGCAGTTTTTGAATAGGTTGTAGAGAATTTCTCTGCAATTAAAGGAATAGATAAACAATACATGATCATGGGAGTTACCACAAGTATGAAGTATTTCTGCTCTGTGCCATCATGGCCACCTTTAATTGGGTATAATAAACATTAGAGGTTAATACAGGAAATGAAGAACTATTTTCTAGTGAAGCTGTAGTAATTAAAAACTTTTTAGTTGTCTTCCTGTACCTGGCTAATCTGGGATGCGTACATAAGAGTGCTTTATCATTAGCAGTTTTAGATTGATCCCTCTGTGGACAAAGACTACAGGGAGAAACAAGATGTTTCAAGTACGTGAGGTACATATCTGTCTAAGACTTGAAAAGGGCTAATATAATAACCTGGGAAAGATTTTCTTCCCTTTCAGTTCTCAGTTATAAGGGGAATCAAGACATTTTATAATTGATCCACAAAGAATCAGAGGTCTGATACTAAGCTAAAAGCTCCTTTTATTCGTAACTTGGATCCTGCAAGAAAAATTGTTCAGCTCCTAGGGAGGAACTTGCAGAAATCACATGTGACCTTTTCTGTTTCAGCAAATCATGCGTACTGCCATGACGTACAACCTGGGTCTGGACCTGAGAACAGCTGCCTATGTCAATGCAATTGAGAAAGTCTTCAAAGTGTACAATGAGGCTGGTTTGACCTTTACATAAACAGGCCATTACCGCTCCTTGTTGTATCCATCCCACCCCTCTCGCTGTTAATGTACCCTCTTCTCGAGAAAGCTTATCACAAGTTTACATGTAACCACAAAATTTTCTTTTCTTCTGACATTATAGTGGATTCTATTCTCAATTAGTTTCAGTTCCAAACTAGTCTTTTTTACAATAAAAATCCATGGATTAGGAAATTGTATACAAGTATGTATCTGAAGATAACAGTTCATCTGCACTTGTGGGGGCCATTCTGGGTATTTCGCCTACAAAACAAAATGGTACATTTTATATATGAAAGAGTGGTCTTGCCACCTGAGCCACTTCTCAGACTTCAGATCAGATACTGTACTATATGAGCACTTAGCTCATTATTACTTCGTGCACTTTTGTTTAATGACATAATTTTGGCTTCAGCACTTTCAGTAAGGCCTTGTATGATCAATGCTGTGGCATTGTCAAAGGAAGAATGGGCCTCCAGCAGGGATTAACTTTGATAGGAGTCTAGTTTTTATTTGTAGTAAAGCTTCAGGCCTGATTCTCTTTAGGCAATATTTTTTCTTTAACTGTGCTGCTGTTACAGGACTGCCTTTTATCGCTTGTTGAAGCTAGTTTGACTATCATCATGAAGTATGTAGCGCTGACAGACTAATATTTTTATAAGCTGAAACTATCAAGCAACTCAAGTTATGTTTTTAATCAAGTATCTACATAATTATTCTCACTATAGGGTGTTTCCTTTTTTTAAAAAAAAGGGATATTCTGAATTTGGTAAGCAATCACATTTAGTTTTTTTGGAATTCTTTTTCAGTCTTTTCCTTTCAGAGGCTTTCTGGAAATTAGATACTGCCTCAATGAACAACTAAAGTGAAACTGAACCCAGAAATCATTGGCCAAACCACAGAGGAGCTAAGATGCTGCTATAAACTTAATCCACTGTCTTAACACACACAGCCTTTCTTTTTTGTCATCAGGAGGTCTTGAAAATTTTGAACATCTTAGAGTACAACAAAGTGGACCTCAACCAAATATTGGATCAAGCACAGTTTTTGAAGTGTAAGGCTTTTGTCCATGGAGTCCCCTTGAAGTGCCAGATGTTATTTATGTAATGAATATGAATGTTTTTTTTAAAAAGACAACTAGTCCCTCCCAGAAACTCATGCTTTTTTTCCTAACTACTTTGTAACTGCATGACATAACCTGGAGAGAGAGCAGTTATTAAAAAAAGTTGACCTTTCCAAACCTACTATGCTGGTGTATTACTGTTTTCTATTTCATGCAGTAGCTTTCTGTGGTTACAATCAACCTGAAAATCTTCACAGCACACTTGTGTGCTTATTACACACTCACTGCTAAGATGTTGCCCCTGAGTTTTCATATGGGGCTCACTAATACTTCTCTTGAACTTGGCTGTCAGCAAGACTTCTGAAATTGGATATATTCGGTAAATCATTTCAGGTCTTCTTACTGTGTCTTCTCAAATTTGTGGGAAGAACTATTCTAGTAGTTAGCATGGAGCAATAAACCTGCGTGATGCATTTAATTAGTGGCTTGCTCCATCATATATACTAATGTCTAGGTTTATAAAAGTACTACAGGTCACCAAAGTGCAGCATATATATGTACACACATACTGACATCATTTAAAAAATGAGAACCCTTTGAGCTTGAGAGAATTATTGTAATCGAGGTGTGGATCTCTAAGCACAAGATCTGTATCCGGGGTAATATTTTTCAGTGCAGATTTCACATAAGCATTTATTATATAGCAAAACAAAACAAGTATTTTAGCAATTCAACCCTGGCAAACTGTAACCAAAACTTGGAGGCTAAAAACCTCACAAATAAACAGTTTATTATTAAAAAGAGAAACAATCTTATAAGCAGTGTTGCATTACCTGGCAGCAAATCTGCTAAAAGCAAAACACGTACTGTTTTTCTCCCTCCCCTGCTTCATTTCCTCTGCAGATAGTAAAGCTATCAAGTCTGGCTGTGCAGACTTGAAAAACAGGACCGTTTCAGTGCTGGAACATACAGAAAGCTAGCATAGATAGCTAACTGGGGTATCTTCTAGCTCCTACCAACTTGGAAGGGAAAAAAAAAAAGCAAAACCTGCACAATGCCTGTATTCCCCAATTCATTTGCATCTTCTAGTCTTGCATACACACATTAACACTTCCTTTCCCAGGATATCCTGAAAAAAAGCAGACCTCCCACTGGGCATCATTTTACCAATCCTGAAGAGACCTTAAGCTTGACTGGATATCTCCTCAGCCAACTTGATTGCAATGATTACTGACTCCTTGTTAACAGCCAGGTGTCAGAGACATGAATCCGAGCATAGCCAGGGGCTGGTATAAGGACAACTTAGGGTACTTTTGATCGAAGAGTTGGGATTCTCAAGGAGACAACGCTTTGAGTCTGATTTAAGATTACCACACATTAGCTAATTTGCCCTTTGCTTGAAGCTAAGCACAAGAATCAAACTCACTGATTCGAGACTTCTTGCGATGGCCTGCTGTGAAGTGTTCCCATACATTAGGGCTGCACTGGTTATGAGCATTGTTGACCTCAATCCTAATGTGATCAGACAGTTAAGGAAAAGAGTTGCATGTTCTTATCACATTTTGTAGCACATAACTCTCTGGAAGCAGCAACAACAACAGAAAGAAGATGGTAGTAAAATTTGCTACAGTTGCTATGAGTTAATGTGGGTTAGAGGCTTGAAAGCAAAGCAGCTCCAGCCTTTTGCCAGTCCCTAACCATAGCTGAAAAAAAGCAATCACCCTCTGGGATGTATGTTATAAATTTTGATGGGTTTTTTTACTAAAACTGTAACTTCAGTCACTTGTTAGATCTTCCTTATATAGATGTACACCCACGTACGCAAGTCTTATCTGCCAGCTAACAAAACTGAATACAAGCAGTGGCACTTACATGCCACCCGACATTCACCAAGAAACTTGCCAGGTTGTTTGGCAAGTTGGAGCCAGTCAGCACCTTAGGTTTGAGCACAGATTCGAAGCCGCTCTGAACAGAGAACAAAGCACATCCTCACCGTAGCAGGTATTTTATAAGCTCTCACTCACACTTAATACAGCATAGGTGGGTAGTTTGTGTTACAGCATCTCAGCAAGTACTCTGAAGCTGCCACTGAATTGCACAAGCTACAGTGTTCAGGGTTACATGCCACCTTGCAAACTACTATATGCAAAATATTTCTATTATACAGAGGAGCAAGCAGAACAGTCATTTTTCTACCCCAGAAAAGAACTTAGTACTACACCTCCTTTCATTGATGGCAACTGTCACCATCAGAAATCAGAGCAATGGAAATTCTTACTGTGATTCCAACATGCCAAGTAAGTAACCTCTAAATTACTGTTAGAATCTGAATCTACAACCTTGTCAATTACTAAGTTCATGTGCACACAGATTGTTTCTGTTATTTGGGCGCCTTGCGTTGCTGATGAGTTGGGTTTGCTTGTGTTACCTTTTAAACATACTTACTCAGTTTTGATTCTTTCAGCTGCTGTATGATTACTGTCCATCAGTGTTTGACAGGTGAATGCCTCCATTGCTCATCCTTGCTTTTCCTTTTTCAGAGTTGTTGGAATTGTAGCAACAACCAAGCTCAGACAGCACCAAGCACTCAGTAGAGCTGAGCACTCCACTGCCAGCAAGGCAGTGTTCTGCTGTTGGCATTAGTTTTGAGTTTCAGAGTGCTGTTGTGCAGTGGTTACACAGACCTTAAACACACTTGAGTCTTCCTTAACACAGTAGCTAATTGTGATTTTACCGATAAGACCAGAGGCAGAAACAGTCATGGAAGCAGATGGGTTGCTTACCTTGCCTGGAGATGGCTGTTGGGTGTTCAGCTGGTGAGACTTGTACACACACAAATGATTTAGTTTCAGTGGCAGAATGGGAGAGACCAGCTCTCAAGTGTTTGACTTGACATGCTGCCCACAAAAAAAACCAAAAAAAACCCTATTTGCATTAGAACATGGGGCACAAGTCTGTCTGCCTGCTGAAATAACCCAGTCTTTTTAGACCAGTGATTGTAAGTGTTTTTTTAACATGTGTAACCAAAGTAATACACGCAAGCCAGGCAGAGTGTAAGTATTTTCTTTATTTAAGAGTACATGTAGTAGAAAGTTGTTTACAAAAATTTCAGTAGTGATACATTTTTATCTTCATTGCCCAAAGCTTTTTCCCCACGAAGTGGCTTGGTTTGCTACATTTTTTACAGCTTTTTCACCTGTTTCAGCAACTTTGTAGACTTCATCAAGTGCTTTTAAAAGAGAAAAACAAAGGTAACTGTAGCATCACTGCAGTAGCTTCCCCTTTCCCACCAGGTGTGGGACAAAGAGCAAGGCAGGGTTGGGGGCTCTATCTGGGATTTCACTGCCTTGATATTACTGAAATAAACATAAACATTACTGTACCTTTCTGACCAGCACCCTTAGCCTGTTCTGCTGCTTGCTGCACAGTCTGGCTCACTGTGTCCACTGGAAGTAGGAGGAAAAAAGCATCAATTAAGCAGTCCTTACCCTTACCCTAAATTCAGTAATCATATTTTAAAAGGATTCCCCTAAATGTTTCAGGGCTAGAGGATGAAAAATTACTCCATAAGGATGGGCACCCTTATCTAGTAGTGGTGCTGTTAGGACTCTCTTCCTATCTCCCAACAGTATCCACGTGTCTTGGTATAGATGAAAATTATGGATGTTAATGAGTGTCACCTACAGTGTCAAGAAACAAACCCTAGTAGAGAATTGGGTGTGATGAAACCTTCTGTTTGCTGAGCCTGGCTAAGATCTGCTGAGCGCAGGCTGAGGCAGTTTGGTTGGTAAAGATTCTCTCACTAACTACATAAAGCTCATTGTCTTAACTGCCGTAAGAGCAGCACATCAAAGATGTGTAATGAGTAGTCTAACACTTTCTCTTGTAGCTAGGAAGAAAAAATTGTATTCTGTAAGAGACCAGACTAGTTTTAAAGGCATAGAAATGTTCAGCAGAAGAGACATACTGTGACAAGAACAAGAGAGGATATTGTCTTAAAGGCCTGCAGCCTAAAAAATAGTAAATGTTTGGATGATCAGCCTCCAACAAGTATGATGAGGGAAGTCCTGCTCATGAGTCAGAATTCTGGGGCAAATGGCCTTCATCTATTGATGAACATCTATTTGTTTCATTACCCCTGGCTCCAAATACTACCTCTTAAACACTGTAGACATGTTCTGCACAACAGATACTGAAGTGGGGGCTGACTGAGCAAGCCAGATTCCACATGGGCACAGGAGAAGGCAGAAATACTGAGGTGAATAAGAACATTTAAGTGGACTGGGAGTGCCTAAAACTTCAAAGGTCTACAGGCTTGCACTGAATGGCTCTTCAACAGTGGTTGTTTTAAGTATCTTGTAAAACCCAGTGACCTATTTCACCTTGAGCTTGTAAGACATTTTCTATTGCTCAAAAGACATGCTAATTATCATCACACATCAACTTTTGCTGCAGTTTCCTAATGTGGCTGATGTTCGTGGCTGATGTTCATGTCTCATAAGGCACAACTAACCCTGAATGCTTCCCGTACCAATCTTGGGTCACAGCAGAGTTCGTGACTCCTTTCAGGACTTACGGGATAGGTGCTAATTTTAGCTACTTGCAAAGCCCAGTTGTGTCACTCTGCACTTGGCAATAGCTCAGTGGACTGTTCCTTCAGGGCACACGCAGGGGCAGGAGAAGTAGTTCAGAGGCAAGGTAATTAATAGTTGCAGAACCACCAGTTGGACAGTCTTGTTTTAGCTGAAATCTGGCATTAACCCCCTTGTATTTTCATTTAAATGGTAATTTAGAAGGCATCTCTAGAATACTTCCACGAGTTGGTGCAGTACTGACTGTAGTGACAAATTCAGCATCACATGCTGTGTATGTACTGCCTGTCATCAAGGTACGTGCTGATTGCACAGAAGTGGCCAAAGTCAGGCCAGTGCCTGGGACCTCCCAGTGCTGTTCCAGGATCCAACTCCAGCTGGAAGAGCCATCTGCAGCACAGGACTTCCTGGGAAGATATGTGCAGGATTCAGACCAAGGGCTTCTGACTGAGGATGTCCAAAGAACTGGATCAGCTTCAAGTAGTTGGGACAGAGGGGGAAAGACTGCAGCTACTGTTTAAAAACTTTCTTCTTGGAGTTTGTTCACTCCTAAACTCTTAATTCCATCAGTTGCCTGAGATTACTACTCAGCTCCTTCAAGATGACAAATATCCTTCCTAAAACATCCTTCTTATCTTCCAGCATAGGAAACAGTACATGTTTCCCCAATGTTAAAGAAGTTAGGAATATCAAAAAAACCACAAAACATACATTTCTAGGGCTACTGTACTGCAATATCAGAAAGATACCTTCATTTGAAAAACTGATGGTTACTCTCCAATTGCCCTCATCCTTGTGTTTTGTTTTCATGCTGCAGCATCAGAATAACTGAATTAAGCATAAACATTTTTTTGGAAGAGAGGGTGGGGGGTGTGGGATTTGCATCTCCCTAGCAAACTGAAACCGAGTAGTGGTAAATAAGACACAGGCTTCCCACTTGCTTCATTGGGCACATAGCCTGCAAGTGCTATTTCCACTGCATTTGAAGTCACAGACAAAATAACTGGTTTCAAGAGTTTACCCAAATGTCATGTAAAGAAATACGAAACAGTTTCCACTGCTGTTTGTTCTTCCACTAAGAACAAACATTTTGGGAATCTCAGCAGTGCAGATCTGTTACAGCTCCACTAACAATGGCTCGTTTAAGTGGCACATTTCACTTTGGGACCAGTTCAGCAAATGTCTCTGCAGGAGTGAACTTGTCTTGGGTGCCCTGGACCCCTGCAACTGCACTTGTGCTTTGGTAGGGTGTGTGACTACAACACTAACAGCAGATGACTTAACTGTGCCTATCTGTGCAGCACTGAGCAGATCAGAGCCCTCAGAGTTCAGGAAGATAATACATTACGCTACTACGCAGCTCATATTTATCATGGCTGTTCTTGCTAGGAAGCAAAGTCCTAAACAAGCAGCCTTGCCTCCCCGCTGTCCTGTCATCAGTGCGTCATCAAGCCACCCACACAGTATGAGCCAGAGTGGGAAAAGTTGTTGGAAAAACAATAGTTAATATGGGACCTTCATTTACTACAGTGTTAGGGGTTTGAAGATTACAGGCTGTGCCCACCCCACCCTTCAGGGCAACATCTATAGAGTTCATGCCTCAGGGGCAGATTTGCTCCCAGCAGCAGGGGCAGGTGCAGGCAAATACTTTAACACCCAAGGCACAGAAGGAGGGAAAGCAGCAATTTGTATTTACCTGCCACCTGTGCAGCGCTTTCAGCTTGTTGCACGGCTTCCTCAGCAAGCTTCTTCCCAATCCCGAACATGGCTGCTCAGTCCTCCCTCCCCAGACGAAATGGGTGAGTGAAGCCCTAAGTTCGGTTCTGTTACACTGTTTGGCAAAGTGCAGCTTTTTATAGACAAAGCAGGACTCCTCCCAGCAGTTAGAGGGCAAATGCAAACTGGAACAGGGAAAAGTCATGAGCTCTTGTTGGGTGATTAATATACCAGGCATAAAAGGGCGAAGAGACATTCATGTTTGTTATGTTTTCCTCCCCGGAGAGAGGGCGTGGATTAATCAGCAGAAGTTTTCCATAGCCCAGGAATGAAAGCTTTGTTTTTCCATGTTGAGTAGTTGGTAAACAGTATGCATGCCACAGCTGTCCCAACCAAAGGCTCCCGAGCCAGTGCCGCAGGGGGATACAGAGGCTGGCACAGCACATCGTGAACTGGGCAGAAAAACATTGCATCGCAGAACACTCAGCTGGAGAATTGCTTAAATCAACTTCGGCATTTCAAAACCTTACATAGAAAAGCATCCAGTTTCAGATGATTCTTGCCCACATTCTTTTGCTCCTCAGTGGGACTTAAAATTCATGGTTATAAAAAGGAATGGGAGGAGCTAGTCCTGCTTTTTAAAGCATCTGATGAAATCTTTATTATGTTACACAAAGTTCATAATTTTGTGATGTGTCATAATTAATACTTTAACCTCTTATTTCTGAGGTCTGACTCAGGAAAATAGGTTTGTGTCCTTCCCCACAGCAAGTACTTTGCAGGACCCAGCACAGGCTCCAGGGCCTTGGACATCAACAAGGGGCAGCAGGTTGCAGCCCCACAGTCTCAACTTGCCCTCACCAGGCTTGCGCCACCTGCCCAGGTGACAAAAACCTGAGCTGCCCAACCTTGTTCCCTGAGCTAGAGCCAATGAGACGGGATGTGGCGTGGGCTCCATGGGAGGCACATGGTTCCTGTGCCATCCTGGTTCACCTCACAGGACACCTGTGTGCTCCCCAGCCACCCAGGAGCTGACCTCACATCCAAAGACTAGGCTTAGTTTTTTTTGGGATCCCCTGCCCTTTCACACAGGACAGGAGGCTTCAGTCTGCCAATCAAATAATTATCACTGCAAATGGCGGGGCAAAAAGCCTAACCTACCTCAGAACAAGGGTTTATTCATCAAACTGACCTTCTGCCTACAGCTGCCACCACAGCAGGCTCTAGGAATCTTGATCCCACCCATGGCACTTCATGAACAACAGTTCCTCTGCAATGCCCCTTCCAGCATTACAGCAAGAGTTCTTTTTTATTCCCACCATCACAGTTTATTACAGACTACAAAGTCCTACTTTATGTTAATTAAATGCAATATAGAGGGGCTTCTGGGGGTAGGAAGGGGCTTCTCCATTTTACCCTCTAACAGCAGGGAAGGGATTGCTCACGGTATCTAAAAACAAATTGTATCAGAAAATGCTCGCAATAAAACAGAAGGAAAGTAACAATTTTGTTTTTAAACTGTCATCAAGTCAAGGGTTGTTAACCAAGTTCAAAACAGACCTACAGCGCAGGAAGTAAAACCCTCTGAAATATTTCAGATAACTCAGATCAGCATCTGACCAATGGAAATTCTTTGCACAGCAGCCAAGCAGTAGAACGCACACATTGTTCCCTGTGACATCCTCAACTGCCCATGGTTGGCCTTGTTCACAGGAAACTGCAATTTCCTAGTCCTACTCTGCTGCTGCTCCAGTTACTGAGAAGGACAGATGTGAAGACAGCAAGACTTGGAGTCAGCAACAGATCTGTGTATTTGTCGAGGAAATGTTCATATTGTCACGAGACACTGGAAATACCCCTCCTCATCCCACCCTTACTACAAAGTGGAAGACAGTTTCTGCTCTCACGTGCTCCAGTACTGTAAATACAACTCCTTTTTAAAAAAAGCTACATTGTCACTAGTTCACAAGCAACTTCCTTGAAGACAGATAGGTACAGCACCAGCACTGATGCTTTGGCTTCCCAGTGAACATCAGTGCAGAAATAAAAAGTTACAGAGCCAATATTAATTACATTACACCAACGCACTACAGGTACATATTAAATTGTAACATAGGAGAGAGTACATGCCACTGCAACACTGCCTTGCAGACAGGTGATGTTTGCATCACAGGAGTGAAAACACATTGAAATGCACCACAGTTCTCAAATACAAAAAGGACCTTTCTTATGTCACTACATAAAGCTATAAAAGACCACTGAAGAGGCACAGGTCTTTGCAGATACCAGGACTCCCATCACGAATGTATTTAAAACGACATTAGGTTGCACTCAGCACAGGGCTCATCTCTATGCACAGACCCGGCCCCACGCCTCCCTCCCCTCTCGATTGCACAGACAAAAACCAGGACAGCATCCAGAGTGAGCAGAGCCAGGGCAGCCTGCTGAAAGCACGAGGCAGAGCTGCCAAGGCACAAACACAAAGGCTTCCTAAACTCAGCCACAGCCAGCACGGGCAAATACACCGAGCTGAAGAGCAGAGGCAAAACCCATCACCCTTTGCCACGAGCAGGGGCTGCAGGACACGCAGGTTGCTGGGCACCAGCACTGCCAGCACCCACCGCCTGGAGCCATCTCAGCCTCTCCCACCACAAGCACCCGGAGGCAGAAATCACAGCACCAACACGCACCCACCCAGCCAGCCCCAGACCGCACCGCCCACACCGACACCTCGCATGCCCGGCTCATACCTGCTAGCCATGTCTGCAATCAGGAACTACCCTGGGCCTCCCCCCCAGCCCCTTTAAAGCCTCCCCAGCCCCTGCCCGGCTCAGCTGGGCAGCCCAAGCTCAGGTGCAGAAAGTTTTGGGGAAGGGCCCCTCCGACCCAGCCCAGGTGCAGCAGGTTTTGGAGAAGGGCTCCTCCACCCCAGCCCAGGTGCCACAGGTTTTGGAGAAGGGCCCCTCCACCCCAGCCCAGGTGCAACAGGTTTTGGAGAAGGGCCCCTCCACCCCAGCCCAGGTGCAGCAGGTTTTAGAGAAGGGCTCCTTCACCCCAACCCAGGTGCAACAGGTTTTGAGGAAGGGCTCCTCCACCCCAGCCCAGGTGCAACAGGTTTTGGAGAAGGGCCCCTCCACCCCAGACCAGGTGCAGTAGATTTGGGGAAGGTCCCCTGCCTGCAGCAGGACCCTTTTTTGCCAAACTTTTTGGGGTTTTGAGCAAAGGGTCAATGTGTGCAATGGATAGGAGATGGACTTCAAATATGAAAGGAAGGTCACCTTTGTCCTGTGGGCAGCAAACCCCACTGTTCCCATGGCCCTGGAAGCAGACAGTGTTGGCAGGCCCAAAACAGAGCTGGACAACACTGTTCATAATCAGAGACTCCAGGGAGTGCTGGGTTATATTCTCCAACATTGTTCATCCAATGATTGTTTGGGAGTATGAAGTGGTGCTGATAGGGGCCCGGTTGGCAGGGGTCCCTAAGTCACCTGCCCCATCACTGCTGCTTGCTGCTGCTGAGAGGGGTCACTTGGCATTTTTTCAGGTTGTGGTGAAGTGGCATAACACAGGCAGAGCATGCAGCCTTCACAGCAGCTCCAGCTCATACCAATGGCACGTGGGCAATAGCACCCAACACACCAGTAGCTTATTCATCTTTAGATTTCTTTGTCTTACTTTTAGAAAGGCAAATTTCTCCTCATGGACGTGCCATTCCGGCTTGTGCCAAGCAGCTTCTCTGTGATACCCTCACAAAACAGAAAGCTGTTCCCTCACTCACACCCCACAGGCACCAGCACTGCTTTGTCTGTGTCTCCCTCCCAGAACATACCAGCCTCCCGTAGCAGCCACCCATGTCCCACCTATGTCTTGTCCATGTGACCTGTGGGTCTGGGTCAGGGACATGGGAGGTGCCACAGAGGGACATGAGAACCTAATCAACTGCCAAAAGGGTGATTTGGGAAAAGCCATAAAAGCAGCAGGGTTAGTCATAAAAACAAAGGTGATTCCCACATGAGAAGCAAAATGGCAGCTAAGGTAGCAACACTTGAGAGCAGGATCGAGGGAAACTGAGGCAGAGTGAGGTGATGCAGGCAGGCCCTGGGGGCTGCTCATGCCAAGACCAACACAAGAGCAGTAAGATGGGCCTTTCTTACCAAGGTCTTGGTTAGTATTTCCCACAGCACATCTCCCTGCACTGGCAGTGAGTCAGCTACTGTGCTCAACAGCTGTGCTCCCTATGGTCCAGCTATTACATTTGTTCTGCTCTCCCAGCTTTACAATTAACCACAAGGGCAAGAAATGCTCAAAGGGCACTTGCAAGGTGGCTGGGCTGGGAGCTGTAAAGAAAGGAAAGAACCCAGAAATGTTAATAAATAAGAAGGAGGAGCTACGTATAAAAAGAGTTTATTTGCATGAAATTCCTGGTAATTTCCTATGTGCAGGCAAAAGAGAGATTGAGCAAGCACACACCAAGTGTGTGTGTGTGTGCACTAGTACTGTGCACTACCAACAGCAGCTGAGGGGCTGATATGAAGCACAAACATCTATGAAGAAAGGCTTAGGAGCACTGTGAAAATGGCTCATGTACAAGTCTTTTGAGGCTGTTGGCCCCAGTGGTGTGGGGGTGTGGATCCCAGCCCAGCCAGGACCCCAGCTCCACAGGGGCACAGGCTGGGTCATCCACTGTGGCTGGAATGTGCACTGAAACCTCTAAAAGGCATCATGGTTGGGGAGAGAGGACAGGGATTTACAAAAAAATTACCTTTGTGTTTTGCCACATGACAGGAAACTATGGCTGCAAAGACAGGTTTCAGAGAGCTTGGATTCTTGATAACTGTTGGAACTTTAATCAAAGCATTCACCTGAAATGAGTATTCCTGTTTTCTTGGGGAAAGGGAAGAGCTGAAGGTGGATTTTGAGCAGTCTGGTGAAATCTGTGCCCCTTGTTCCCCTGACCTGCTGAGCTGTGAAGGAGAGATGGCAGGGACTGCATGTCCCCCAGCCATCCAGCAAAGGTCTCTGGAGCATTGGAGTGGGGCACAGAGCAGGAGGTGCTCACGCTGGGCAGTCCAGCCAGGCTGAAACATGAATCCCCTTTGCTCAGCATTTCATAGCTCAGGCAGCTGTAGGCACACCCAGAAGCAAATTTTAGGAAATTTGAGAATTCAGGTGTTAGGTAACTTTACATGCACGGGGTTGATGGTACAGGAGCTGGTAGGAGCTTTAGGAATGTCTGCTTTGGTTTTATACTACATCTGGAGCCTTCAGGTGGGATGGGAAGGCACAGTCCTGTGTTGGAACATGGGTCCTTGTGTGATGCACAAGGGACAGAGAGCCCCAGATACTTCAAGACCAAAGAACACTGACTAAGGCAGGGACCTTATTTGTGGAGCAAAGTGCTTCAATTTAGACCTACAAACACTTGCCAGCAAGTGACGCAGACTCACGGGTGCCTGTGGCACAGCATTCACTCTTGGGACAGGAGAGATGTGAAATACTCTGATCAGGCTCCTGAAGCAGCAAAGACATCCCTGCGCTGGAGACCAGGCATCAGGAGCTGCCTCCAGGTGCTTCTTGGCTGGATGGAGGAAGTGTCTTCTCCTCTCTCGAGTCAGTAGGTAACCTTCAGTGGTCCCTTCAGCCACTGAGAAGGGATAACTGGTTTTACTGGTGAAAATACCCACAACTGTTCAGGGTCCCTTTTTGTAATATTAACTAAGAAGTGGTTTGCAGCAAAAAAAAAGGTGCAATTCAGAATGGTGTATGGGCCACTATCACCCACAAACACAGCAATGGTGTCTGAAATGCTGAGCCTAAAGAACTCAGTCTCCCAAGATTTCACCATCAGGGAGGCAACCATGAAAAGTAGTAAATAATAAAGTACTATTGAGGGTTGCCCAGTAACTGAGAGTGCAACAGTCTAATGCTTTTTCTGTGAGCTTGTACTTGGGTAAATATTTAGGCTTTTAAAGCTTTGAATGACAGGAGACATTGCATAGGGACACCCGGTGCAAAGCCCTGGACTATGTTTACTCACAGATGGTCTATTACTTATAGGGTCCTGTAACGGTTTTTTGGTTCATGTATCCTTGTGCATTTTGCAGACAGAGGTGGTCTTTGGGTTCAGGGACGAGCCAGTCTCTCCTAAGACTGCATTCACAAAGACCAGCTTCCAAAAACCCTGGTCAACCACAGCCTTTGGTCAAGAGGGGCAAGGCAGTGATTGCCCTATGTCATGGCAGCCAGGTGGCTTTGGTCTTGCTTTGGATTTCTTTTGTAAGGCACAACCTAGATTTTTACTGAAATCAGGCTGGTAAGGATTCAAACCGGGAGAAAAAAAAAAAAAAAAAGGAAAAAATTCCCAAAGGAAATACTGCCTAGCAATGAGAAACACCCAGAGGCTGAGGTAAGAGCACTTACTGTGAATAAGTGGGTATTAGTGCCTTCTGTTGACAGAGGCAGCACTAAGTGGGCATCCTGTCTGGCTGCAGCAGCCTCTGATTGCCCAGCAAGCAGCAATCTAAAATAAATATTTCCATCTCCTAGGCAAGATTACCCCCTTGCCTCTCTCGCAGCGGCTCCATCCCAGAGCAGGCAGTCTCTGTTCAGTGCAGCCTGCCCGGGGCTGCCTTGAAGCACGGAACACAAAATGCAGCTCAGGCACGACTGAAGAGGTGAACCGAGCACCCCTCAGTGGTCTCTCTCGCGTCAGTGCTGCCAGTCGTCTTCAGAGCTGCGAGCGAGCACCGGGACAAAGTGCCCGGTTTTTGTCCCCAGGAGATTTCACAGGAGATGTGTGGCGGACAATAGTAACAAGAAATTTAGGTGGGCAAGAGACGGGTAGGAGAAAGGACAAGGGGGTGGACACCGCAGCTCCCATTCACTCACAGACACTGCTCTGTGTCCTTACAGGATGGTCACTGACCTCACTGGGCTTTGAATCAAACAGATATGCAAGTCATTGTGTGATCCTTCACTGAAAGCTGTGGTAAAATAACAAGATTAAATAAAAAGGCAATATATTTCTGAGTGGTGGAAATCTCACATGACTCTTTATTTATCTTAACCTAAAAATACAGAAGATGAGAACAAACAAAAAGCTGACAAGAAATACAATAAATTTTGATTACTGGAAGAAAACTCAGTTTCATCTCTGAAAGTTCTGTTGCCCTGAAGTATGAACAGTCTCACTGGTTTTGTAAATACACTCAGCAAATGTGGCAATAATCGTGCTGTTGTAAGAGTAGGGCAACAACATTGTTGAAGCCCTTTGAGCCATATTGATGATTGTGAGCAGATGTGCTAAAAGATACATTTTTTCCTTTGTGAAGGATGAGGGGGACCTTCCATCTTAAAATTTTGTATTTGAAGAGAGAGAAATTATCCAGATATCAAACAGCTTTTATTTTTCTTCACAAATGAGGAGGGAATTGCAAGCCAAAAAGAGATTTATACATGCAATACTGTTGGCTTAAATCAGCATCATTTTTTAAAGCCACATTTTTTCCCGAAGCCAGACATTGCTTCTGCAGCTTGTCCAGTCGCTTTTTCTACTCCATCTTGTGCCATCTTGGCAGCCTTGTCAATAGCTGCAAGAGAGGGAAAAGGATAAGCAAGAGTTGGAAAAATGCAACATTGTTTAGTATTTATGATGTAAGAGAGGTGTGAAGATGATCCCTACACAAAGATTTTGGCAATTTTGCTGCCTCCCCATCTAATGCCAACAGGTGTCCAAGCCCACTCTTCTCATGACATTCATGAAGCCATAGAGGGTGCCAGCTCAAAGGAGATACGGCCAACACATTTTGGTTTTCATGAAGCTTTTTACACCCCGAAATTGATAAGTCTTATCTTATTCTTAGAAAGTTATTAAATTGTTTTAAAAAAAGAAAATCAAGCTTAGTTTTTAGTTTGACTTGCTCCCAATCCCCAGCAGCAAGATGCCAACAGTTTCCTGACGGCACCTTTCCAGCTGCAGGATCAGTATTGTTCAAGCCCAGCTGCTGTCTCAGCAGGTGTTGGGATCCATTGTAGGGCTGGACCTGGATGAAGCCCTGCCCTCAGGGCTGAGAGGGGAGTGGGAGCAAGATGTGACACCAGGCTACTTAATCCTCAAGAAAGAAGAGCACAGTTTTGTTCATGTTGTTCCCACAAGTTTTCTAAAGAGGAAGCCAATGTCTGAATGCTGTGCATGAGACTGAGTGGCCAGGGAGCATCAGATACTGCCTCCTAGTACCTGTGGATATACTAAGGAACAGATCCTGAAATCCTTTCCCATGAGATTTCTAAAAGCCCAAAGGTTGTCAGTGAAACCAAGGCCTTTCAGGCTGAGAACACCTTTGGGGCAGAGGAGAATAAGCAGTGCCCACTGCCAGCTTGTGTTGAGCTGCTCCGTCACTTCCTGATTTGATCATTGCTCTTACCTTTCTGGCTTGCATCTGTAATCTGGTTGACTGAATCCTGAGTGGCCTGTCCCAGGCTGTTTGCTGTAATTAAGGTTAAAAAAAACCAAAACACATCATTTCCAGCTGTTCCCATTTATGGTTACAGGAATTCCCAATGTCAGTTCCCTTTTCTGCACGCCCACAGCAGGCTATGCCCCTGGCAAGTGAGCAGGCTGGTACAGAGCAGGCTGAGGCTGTGCCCTTTGCCTGTGGAGCTCCCTGGGAACTGTGTGTTGCCAGAGCAGCTTGCTATGAGATTAGTGTTCACCTAGCACCTATGGTCAGCTGAGCACATCAATGACAGATAAGCAGGAGATAAAGAAGTAAAGATTAGCAGTGAGTTGGAATTATGACATTTAGCTGCAAGCTGCTTATTTTACACTACACTTGCTTTTATTGATTTCTAGCTTATTGTGCTTGGGGAAGGTTGGCTATTTAGTATGCATTTTCTCTGTGGGCCATTTGGGAGTAGGGCCCCAAAAATGGAAGCAAATGCATTAAACAAGAGCAGGACAAGAGAAAGGAGATTTTTTTAAACAAGATATAAATAGAAGAAGGAGAGGAGAAGAATCTAGAAACATAACAGATCAACTCCAGAATATGAAGCACTAAAAAAAATGAGATGCAATTGTAAGATATCTGATAGTTTACGAGAGTGAGGTGCCTTCTCAATGGTATGAATATATTCATACCATAGCAAATAGCAAAGACTATTTTGTTCTTCAGAAAGGAATACTGTCATGTTTGTGGGTCTACTACACACTTGTCCCCAGATGTATGGAAACTTGCTGTAGCTTTGAAGAAATCAGTGAGCTTTCTCATGTATTTCAGCTGTACAACACAGTGTTTGCAGGATGAGAGTCCAGGACCATACCTGATAAAATTACACACTGCTAGGAACAAGCTGCACACAAATACTGTAGGGAGTATACTATAAAATGTTAGAATAAGCTGTACATATTTTTCAATTTTTCATATAAAGGACAGGCTGTTTGCTTTGCATTGAAAAGTTGGTTTCCAATGCACAGTGCTAATGATAACAACTTGGCCCTAAAACATGGGCATACCTATTACAGAAATGTTCATACAGGGTTTTTTAAACCCTGCAGAGTCTGGTGATTACTGCTGAAGAACACAACAAAAACATACTTGTACTACATATTACAAACTACATATTACAGGAGGCATTGACAGGCCAAGTGGCAAACATTAATCAAAAGTTAATGGCAATTTGTTAAAAGGAGAGCAGGTTAGAAACCACTACAGAGCATGAGAAGAGACCACCCTGTGCAATGAAAAGCTAAACACAGAAGATTATTATTACAAAAAAACCCGTTTCACTGCCCTAAAAACATTAGGTTTGACGTTTTGGGGAGTGATAGATGTTGGACAATGCTCAGCAGCCACAGAGGGAGCAGTGGGTGGGCAGGTGGAGGCAGCTGCCCACGGCAATTGGAAAGCCATGGTCAGCCTGGGGTCTTCTCCAGGTGATGGCCAAGACTTGCTTCTTGGGAAGGGAAGGAAAAAGAGGAAGCTGTGTCCTGTTAGCACCAATGCAGCTCATAGTGTCCCTTCAGATTGTAGGTTTTCTGAGCAAAAGTAGCAACTAAGCCCCCTTTCAAATATACAACAATATTTTATCTTTCTTACCAGCATCTTTTGCTGCAGATTCAGCCTGTTCCTTCAGTCCCTGAAAGCTTCTTCCTGACATTGTGGCTTCTGGCACCTGTTAAAAGTCCTCTGCTTTGATAAAATTAAGCTGCTGGTGATGTATAGCACACTATGTGATAGTGTCCTGACTTGCCCTGGTTTTTATATGTCTGCCACGAGACCTGCTGATTGTTTTGGGGGTGATTGGTACAATGGGTGGAGTTCAAATGTGAGGAATGAGAGCTGAAAATTGAGAAAAGTGGTTTATTTACTCTCCCCAATGAGAGGGTGTGCCCAGATAGAGACTTCTGCTTCATAGAACTGTCTTTGTTTGTTAATTTGTGGTTGTTTTGGGGTTTTTTTTAAATCAAAACTGCAAAAAAACCTGTTCCACCATCACAGAGAGAGAAAAGCCACTGAACTGAGCTTCATAACGAATGCTGGAAAACTACTGAAGTGGTAGTGCCTGGGCACAGCCAACTTTCATCCCCGCTGGGCTGACTTCCTTCTCTTTCATTCCTGAGAATTTCATGAGAATAGAAGCCAGCCCAAACTTGTTGTAGTTTTCAGCAGTTTTAATCATAATTCCCTTTTCTTGTCAGGTGAAATACTGTTAGATGGTGAGGGTTGTCACTTATGTGTATTTTTATAAGAAAATGCTAATCTGGCTGTCTTTCCAGTTGGCTGCTGAAGGTGGATTGTAAATCTCATCATCACTGAAGGCCTTGCCTGGGTGAGGTAGGTAACCAGGGCCAGCACTAGCAGTTCTCAGGGGAAGGGAAAAAGAAGCCAAATTAGCAAACCCACCTTTTCCTAATGTGGCTTTTTGGTACAGACTTTGTTAGTACAGAAATTATGCTTAAAATCACTTCCTTTCCCAGCATCACCACATTAATAAAAGTTTCTGGCTTTAACCTCTGGCATGTCCCAGGTTTTCACTAGCCTTTGGAATTTATATTTCCTGCCACCAATCCTCAGTACAAAGGTGCTTTGTACAAGTAAACTATTGGCAGAGTTGGGAGCCAAATGGTTTGCTGGTTTTGAGGGGTTGGGGTTCCTCGTTGCCATTTTCTGGTGTACAAAGTGTCTCTGTTCAGATGGCCACGCTCATACCCATATTTGTCTTCCTGAGTAAAGATTTGTGTTGGGAAACAGGCATGAGAACAAGATGCCATGGATAACTAGTGTGGGCACTGACAGTTCTCATAAGTTTCGTACTTCATTAGTACCCAAGTGAGGAAGAGTTGCAGAAAACAAGGTTGCGTGCATTCCTCTGCTGCTCCTGTTCTGCCTGTCATTTCAGAGAGCTCCTCTCAACTTTTGCACCACTCCTTTGTTGTTTCAAACATCAATCCTCTTTCCCCCTCGATGGGTCAATTAGAATTTTAATTATATATGCACATCAGGTATCTTTTTCAATTCCCTGCTGCTTTCTTTATTTTTGGAATGATTTTCTTACTTGGATTTGCAAAAACTCAGATGAAAAACACCCAGTATTGTGGGGCTCTGGCACTTTTTTAACAAAACCACTAACATGGACCTACTTATCTTTCTTGCCCAAAGCTGAGAATGTAGCCACAGCAAAGCCATACCAAATGGGTGGATTTCAGCTGTTCTGAGCCCCCTCCATCAGGTCACCGCTGCCTTGAGTTATTCTGTGTGGAGTGTTAGTGAAGGAAGGAAGAGGCTCTCCAGTATCCATCAGGCAGCTTGTCACAGCTAGAGAGAGGATGTGCCCAGGCTCCAGCAGCAAATACCTTCTAGCTGCCCTCCCAGCTCTTTTCTAAACTGCTGGATTTTCAGTGCAAGGGCCCCGCAGATGCTGGCTGGGGTGGTCTACCTGAACGGGACAACAGGAGTCTGGGAGAACATTTACAACTCATGCGTGTTTACATCAAGTGTTAAATGTGCACCACATTACAGCAATATTTTAAAGCCTCCTAATTAGTTCAGATAAATATTGCCCTCCAATTCTCCTCTGACATCCAGCTAGATTTCCCCACCTCCACCTATTATTCATCCAAGTGGAAATCTCAGCATTTCAGACTCAATGTGGATGTTTGATCTGTGTTGCTGGCTGCTTTATGTCCTGCTCAAAACATTAGGAAGCACAAATTTCTGAGTAAAACCTACACTGCTGACAGCATAGCAGCATGAACTCCTTATCTAAGGTAATCTTAGCATTAATATTGTCCTGATTCCAAACAGAAAAAAGGGGAAAAGAAAGCAAATTACCCTTGCCTGGCAAACTGACATGGCATGATCATTATAATGCAGCCCAGTGCAGAGGGAAGAGGGACCTTTGGTATAGTAAGTACTTATTTCCATATGATGGGACAAATAATCTGTCCATCAGGTGGCTTGCAGAGTTACAAAACCACAATAGAAAATTAATGGAATATATTGCATCATATTTATTCACTCTATGAGTTAGCATTACTTGCCTAAAAATAATGTTAAACCCTTTGAACTGATGTTAGATATAGATTAGAGTGCTCAGATACAAACAGGTTCATTGGGCACTGGAAATAGTGGGTAACTTCAAACATGCAGTCCAGCTATCCATGAGTTGAATCTAAGGCCCCACAGGGAAATTAGAAATTGTTCTGGTTTCCTTTCACACATCTTCTGTGGCATCTTTGAGCACCACCCTCTTGTACATCAGTAACATGAACCCTTCTCTTTTACTGATAAAGGTGAGAAGTAACTGATCAGAGCTAGAGCTTGTGTTTTACACATGAAAATGGGCAAATGAGGTTAATTATTGAGAAGTGTTGGCATTTATTTGGGTTTTCTTAAATTTTTGTTTTATCAGGGTTGGGATTTACAGACAGGTATGGTTTCCATCGGCAAGGCAAATGCAATGATGTGTCAGGGCTGAAAGTTCTACACAGATCACTCCAGAAGTTAACAAAGTGTGCAGTGTTCAGCACCTGCAGCTGTGAAAAGAGACTGACATTAGTGTGGAAAGGATGTGGTGCTGACGTCAATGAAACAAAATTGTTTTGAGAAATAGAATGGTTTGCTCATAGAAAGGATCAAACTAAGGTTGTTCCAATTAAGCTAAATTAGCCCTTCAGTGCAAATATTAATACACAGTTCCTAGAGAAAAGTGGCCTAATTTATTCTTCTTTTAAACATCCTCCAGGAACCATTAGTCAGCTCTGCTTGAAAGCATGAGATCAACATAAGGGCAGTGCACACTTCTGGTTTCTCAATCTTGAGGCAACATCCAGGTGAAGTGTCATGTTTCTACCTTCTTCTGAAACCATGCTTAAATACAGGGATTGTTGTGGAGCCTCATGATACCCCACAGCTTCAGGACTAGGAAAGACAAAAAAACCCCAAAACTGTCTGGTCTTTAACTTAGACGGGGAAAGGTGAGAAAGGCTTGACTACCAGGGTAAGATCTGGCATGGGGCTGGGGAAATAAATAACTGGTCCTATACCACTTTCCTGTGGCTAGGAAAGCAGAGGATGTGAGCTACAGGAGAGCTGTGTATATTTCTCTAGACACACTGAGAGGAAGGAGCCCTGTGGCTCTGCCCTTCTGGCAAACAGCTGTGCTGCCCACTCCACCTGGGCCCAAGGAAAGGGAGAGGAAAAGTGGAGAAGCAGAGCTGCTAAGCTTGCCTGGCTCCCATGCTGGGATCCACACAAAAAAAGCAGTGTCAAAAACCGACAGAGAAACTTTGTACTGCTGCAAACTCATCTGGGCAGGGCTTTGTCTGATACTCAGAAAGATCAGTTTTAATCTGAGCTTTTTCTGATATACTATTAACAGTATGGAGTATCTTCTTTGATTTGGTAGGGTTTCGATGCATTTATGAAACAGTGAAGCTGTGTTTCAGTATAGAAAAAAGTGTCAAACAGGTGAGAATGTGTGATTTTATAGAGAACAGTATTAAAAAAACAGCCCTTCAATTTTTTAATTGGGTGCTCTTTGAGTTCAGTTTTAGGACACGCATTATGCAAACACAAAAACAGGACTTTCAGATGAAGTGGGTGTTTAAGTGTATTATTACCTGATTTGCATTTAAATTAGTGGAATGCTGTTTGGGATATTCTGTAGAGATCCACCTCTTCCTCTTCTGCATCCCAGATAGACAGCTTCGAAAACTCAGGCCCTGGGTGCCCTTCAGCCCTTGGCTAGAATGTAACAGGGGTGGGGGGAGCTCTCAAAGGCTATGAACTCTATCAGAACAAATCACTTAATAAAGCTTAGCTGCAGTTTTACATGGTAAGTAAGTTTTGCTGTTACAAGGGGAAAAAAAAAAAGTGGTTTTCAGCACTTTGCTGGTCACTTGCATGGTGAAGTTGATGCAACACTTGGCAGCAACTGTTCCCGGCTTGTTGGATTACCACAGAGGTCGGAGTGTGAGCACCCAGAGTCACGTCACTGGGGACAGACTGCGGCCCCACCGTGCCTGGCACCAAGAGCCGTCTCGGCACAGTGGGATTAAATCAACAGCCTGTGTGAGAGTGGTATCACATGTACAAAGTCCACTTAAATAATTCACAGGGTGAGATGAGCAAAAGAAACTCTTGATTGCCCAGATCACGATCTGTCAGCAAAAATTATTTTGCTCGTATCTGCCTCCTTCCGCTTTTATCTGGGGCAAGGGGATTCCCTTCACTTCCTCAGTGAAAGCACGTTCTCCTGTGGGATGTTTTCTGATGCATCTCCTCCACCCTTCCACCTTTCACTTTCTTTCCATCACCTCTCATTACACTTGCTGGAATACTCATTAATACTTCTTTTCCATGCAGCCAAACAAACAGACATACAGCAAAGCTTAGTTGAATAATTAATAGATAATCTTTTGTCTCTTCTATCACAGACCCTCTGCCTCAGAAGAAACAAGTGTTCACCTTTCTTTTACCTCTGACAAAGGTGGCTCAGACTGGTACATCTGCCCCCCCCAGCTGGGTGACAGCTGGTCTGGGGCAGGGAAGGAAATAGAGGGTCACTGAGCCATTGCACGGGTACAGCACTGCTCTGTTCCCACTTACTGTTGCAGTGTACTTGTGGGAGGAAACTGCATGTCCTGGTCTCTGCCTTCAAGACTTGTGATTGCTTGTGCAAGGGCATAAACACTCCTCTGGGCTCTGACTGCAGCAGGACTAGACCAGGCCTGGGCAGGTACCATAGCAGGGAAGTGCATGTCCAGCCAAGGCACAGGGCAGTGCTCACACACTCCCAAGCAGCTACAGACCTCAGTAGGGCAGAGCAGTGTCCCAGCAATTATTGTTCTCTACTGCTTTAAGCCCTTGGAACCAGAGATGGAGCCTGCTTGAGAGATGGGCATTTGGGGAGCAGCTTACTCCTCTTCGAGTTACAGCCCAGCCTACCTGCTACCCACTCCTGCCTTCCACACATGCTGTATTTGGTGAAGGCACTCACCTTCTTTTTCCCCTGGCTGGCAAAACACTTTTTTTGTAACCCCATAAAGCAAAGCTTTGGAGCAAAGGGCTTTTCATTTTTCTGTCTCTCTCTAGCGAGCACTAACAATAGACTCCAGCCTCCTGCTGCTGGGCATGAGTATCTCTTTAAGCCCTCTTACCTTGGCCTCAGTTTTAGTTATTCTGTTTAATTGGCAGATGTCTTGCAGGATATCAGAAAAGAGCATGCACATATCAGTTGTAGTTTTCTGTGAGGGGCCTTGTTACCTCTGCTAGGGCTCTTCTGTTCCCTTTCAGTGTTGAGATCAAACACCCACTGGGATGGAAATCCTGTGTTCTCTGCAATGTAATGCCTTACATGTACTGATGCATAAGAGAGGCTGCTAACACACTTGCTAGATTCTTCCATACTACAGCAAGTCTCTCCTGTAATATCTTCCACAGTCATCATCATTATGCAGCTTAATGAGGAGTAACGCTCTGATTTTGAAGCAGTTTAAATCTCAACAGTTTATATTGGCTTCTCCTGGATTGGTGGGTGGTAGGCAAATAAAAGGCCCTTATCGTTTTGAGATCCTTGTATCTTCATACTGCACTTTTACAGGAAGAGCACCTCAGTTTGGAAGTATCCGCATCTAAAACGTGTCAATAAAACCGACAAAACAAAACACTTGTTCAAACACTTTTTTATTAGTTAAAAAAAAATATTTCCACAATACCTAGAGATCTCAAGTGCCAGTGCAGATGGACGCGAGACACAGACCAGTGAGTCCAACCAAAAGATGCAAAGCAAGTGGGTTGGGAAGCCAGGAGGGAGGTGAGGAAGGACACACCCCCCAGTACACGCCTGCACTTTACTTACAATCAGAGGAATCTGGATTATATATATTGTACAACTGTTTCTGAGGCAAGTGAAGGACTATAGAGCTGAATGTAGTTAGTCTATGGACAGTGGGATTTTTCTGTCGTAGTGTCAGCTAATATTTCCATGTATGCTCTTGGAATGGTGTCTTTTGAGCTAGGATTCCCTAACTTGATGGATCGCCTTCAATTTCACCCTGTGAGAGAAGATAGGTAGGAAAACAGTTAAATATTTCCAGTGAAAAACATATATAAATAAAATTAAGAGAAAAATCAATGCTAATAGTCATCACACAAGGAAATCATAAACAGCTACAAAACAATGAGGATCATAAGTGGTGAAGAAAATAAATGAAATACCCATTCCTTCTGGAAACCAGACACACTCCCACTGTAACTCAGAACTTCAGGAAAAATGAGGGTATGAGTTCACAGATGGTGGAAGTTGAGCTAATGTGGGGCCGGGCTGCCACCAGCAGGAGTGTCCTGCTTTGTGCTGCTGTGTCTGCTCCTGCAGCCTGACATCAGCACTGGTGCAGCCATGGAGTCAGACAGATTAGAGGGGCTCATTTTGGGGACTGGCAGCAGGGGGTGATGGCTGGCAGAGAGGGGTAGGTGCAAGCTGAGACCATGAAAACAGTCTGAGCTTTGGAAAAGCTGAAAAATGTGGGGTTTGGGTACATGCAGTACCTGCGGTGTGGGCAGACAAAGGCCTTAGGACTGAAATCATAAAGGAAATACCATGTGAGAAGCATTTGCCCCTTTAAAGCATCCTTCTTGGACAACGAGTTATTCTTGTTCAAGAGCTGAAAGTGGCCCAAAGACTGACATTTGACCCAGGGCTTCAAAAGGACATTGCAGGTAAAATAGATCAAAAATTAAAAGAACTGATTTACATGTAGAAAAATCTATAGAAAAATCTAACTTGTTACCTAAAGCTCTTATAAAACATGGAAAAAGCTGTTTCATGTGATGACAAAAACAAAAGAAAGCATTAACTATTATATGGAGTCCAGTCTGTCACTCACAGAAAATTGTTGGTCCCAAACAACAGGAAGTGGCAAAAGCGAGAACTGATGAGCTCAGGTTTTTGTCAAATAACTCAGGACAGTGGGAATACTGATGGGAACCTCACACGGCAGATCTATAACCACAGGATGCAAAGGGGAATTCTCCCAGAGGGGTGGAAGCAGTAACCCAGAAAGAGCCCGTGTGTGGGGCCCCGAGAGCTGTGGGCAGGCGGGGCCCTGGCACCCCCTTACCTCTGCACCGCCTGTGCCTGGCGCCGGGGCCCCCTCTCCGGCCACCCGGGGCTGCTCCGGCGGCTGCGGCGCTGCCAGATCCTCCTGCCAAGTCACAAGCAAGATGTTTGTCCTTGCTGCCACATGCAGAGTCATTGCCCTAATCTTAGACAGACCATTCGAGCAAACTGCACGGCAATAATCAAGCATTACACATCCAAATAAAACACCGGCTCCAATATTGCTTGAAATCCACTTTAGTTGTGCAGTTTGTTGGAGCAGATATCTATGATAAAGCAATTCATTTTCCTACCACCTGGTTTAGGGTCTTTTTCATACAGAAAATCAGCTATTTTTCTGTCACTGAGACCAGAGTTTTGACTCTTTCATTGTGAATAAATTTGGGAGGAACAAATAAATTTACTTAGAGTAAGATTATGCTAAGCCTTTCCCCACATTATCTTAGTTATCCTAAGCACTCATTGCATAGACTAAAACTAATTTAAAATACAGCAGTACTATGGTGGTGTTAATGTCATGCTTCAGATAAAGTGTCATTATCAAAGGATTTGTGTTTGAGTCCAAGTATTTACATAAGCATTTTTGGCTCTTTTAGCTACTTGCCTACATCTTTCAGCTTCCTTCCTAGCCCAAAAGGAAGAGAGAAGGTTGTATTACCAGGCAAATACTTTAAGCACAATTTGGCCACATGGGAAGAGAAGACAAAACCCTGACCGTAGTGGCTGTGCACAGAGGATGGACAGAAAGCAGAAGTGCCCCTATGTGGAATCAGTCAGTGAGAGCAGGGGGAAGCAGAAATAGCAGGACATCTATAGCGCAGCCACAAATCACCAGGCAACTCAAAATTACAAAGCCTCTCTGTTTCTTTGAGCACACATGCCCAGCAGTTTCCCTGATTTATTCTTTTCCCAGGTGAAATCAGGGCTATCATGGAGGGAACCAGAGACACACATATTATATAAAGGGAAAGTCAATTTTGCATGGAGGGCAGAGTTATCATTTGAATTTTAACATTTTGAAACACAGGGCCACCACCTTCCCTGGTGCTGCTGTTGATGCACTACAAATCAAATGTCCCTGCCAAACCTCCTGTAAACAGAACTTCATGCTCCCTGTGTTTGGGGAACTCCATTCTTAATTTTGACCTGTGTCCTTATTCTCCTGTTCAGTCATAAATGTTTTCATCAATAGGAGAGCACTGCTGCTGCTTTTGGGACTGAATTATTAAGAAGAGGTGATACGAAATAAAAAGGGGAAAATAGAGTTAGATATAAGGTAGAGCCCATGAAAATTTAAGCTGGAAATTGGACTTCAGGTCCATTTGCGGCAGGAAGGGGAGCCAGGAAATGGAAGCACTGCAACTTGCTTGTCCTACCTATGGCCTTCCTGCTCTCCATGTAAGCTACCATGAGATCAATCCACTAAAAACAGAAAACAGCCAAAATATGAGCTGCAGCCCAGTACTGATGTCTGTCACAGCTGCAGGCATTCCCTTTATCTCCCTGCTGAGACTAGAGTTGATTAGTTTGTTTATGGAGAGCACCATGCACTGGGGTGTCTCCAGATGAGAAGCACAGTGTGACTACCTTTTCCTGAGGAACGTGCCCTTAATTTGCACTGCATTGTTGGCCTGAGCTGTTTTAAGTAAGCCCAGGTAACTTAATGACATCAAACTGCACACATCATGGAAACCAGTTTCTCCCAGCACAGCAGGGACCACGGCTGTTGTGGAGAGGCCACTGCTCTGACAGAGCCACTCAGCCACAGGCTTTCAGAAATGCAACTCCCCTGTGGTCAGCAAACAGCTCAGTACTCTGCATTTATAAATGCTCATCCAGCCTCAGGATCCAGCCTGTGGCTTGAAAAATCTTCACATGCATATAAAAAGGACTATGCCTTATAACTCAACAGCGCGTGTTAGGCCAAAGCAGGTAAATAGCCTCAAACTGTATTTTGAAGCTTTACAAGCAGGTTTTTGACTGTTAGGTGGAAAGGAAAGAAATCTGCAACGCAAACCGCTGACAGTAGCTGCAACAGCAGGTGTCTCGTAGGTGTTTTGCGGGTAGAGCTACCAGCTGCTGGGTGAAATCGTGAAGGCCAATCAAAGGCGACTGCCTAAGGTGCTGTGCTGTGCTGGGAAAACTGGAGGACAGCTCACAGGAACACAAGGACAAGTGCAGTGGACTCTGTCTTTCTACAGAGTACAACCATCTACTGTTCCTGTGGGCAGGGAGCTCAGCTCTGATAGGTGTGGAAAGAGTCACGGAAAAGGGATACCTTTCTCAGGACCACCCTCAGGACACTGCATCCAAGAGCAACGGATGGGCTGAAGAATCCCTGTTCAGCTATTGTGCTGCTTGTTATATCCCTTAAATCATGCTCTCCTTGCCAAGACTCTGCTTCAGAAGGATAAAAATCAACCACCTATTTTTAGAAAGGGAAGCAACCATGTTTCTGGATAGTATTTCTAAACTTTGGTGGAGGAACCAGCACAATTGCAGGATGAAGAGGTGTCAGGCTGTGCTAGGGATGTTGCCTCACAGCCTTTTTCTCACGCGCTTCCCACCCTGCCCAGAATGGTGATCCTCAGATGAGGAAGAGCTGCATTCTTCAGCTGGGTGTTAGCTGGCTGGGGATTGCAGTGACTGCTCAGGAAAACAGAGGAGGACCACGTGAAGAAGGGTCTTCACTTTGGATGAAGAGCCAGAGAGCCCTGGGTATGAGCTCCAGCTATAACACTGACCCACAGCACAACGCTGTGGGCAAGAAAGTGAAGGTGAAAATCCAGCTTCTCTGGGGGACAGCAAGAGTTCTGCCATTCCTTTCAGTGTTCATCTGCTCATTAAAAGGGTTAAGGCTTTCTAAGGGAAAGGCATAATGAAACCATGAAGCAATTAGTAATGGTCCTCCTGCTCTTAAAAGGAAAGCAGATTTTGTCCCCTCAGAAATTATACGTTATCTTGGAATAAGTATTTTAAATGGAAAAAAACCCCCAAACCACCAGTTTGCTATGGGCTGTTTTCTTCTACTTTTGGAGGAGAAGTTGAATCTTTTTTGCTAGTGAAGTGAGAAAAATTAAGGACTTTGACATAAGAGTTAAGTGAAACACAAAACTTTAGAATTTCTTACAGGAATACTACATAAGTTTTAAAATATTTTATGAATATAAAAATATATTCCTATATAAAATACATAAACTACAGAAGATTTATATATATAAAAAACAATATTTCACTAAGGGCATGAAACATAGGTACATGTTCAGCTATCTCTAATGAAAAACTCAACAAATTAGGATCTGCCATTTATACAACTATTCCTGTGTAATGTTAAGAGATCTTAACTAGACTATACCATAAGCTCCTCGGTTGAGATATTTTAATATTTTTGAAACAAATTTGAAAACCCAGAAATATTGAAAAATAATTCACTATAATTTGATTTCTCAGATTTCTTTTTTTCCCCTGGTTCTGTGAAATTCCCTTTTACAGCTCACGAACTGAGTTAACCGTTCTGCTGGCTGAGGCCATATATGAAATGGAATTTATGTTTTTATCTATATTAAGTTATAAGCCAGTGGGGCTTTTTTGCTGTTCCCAAAAATTCAGACAAAACCAACCTTATTAGTGTTATCTTCCTTACATAACAGAAAAAGCAATCCGATATTGGATGCTGGAATATGACCCACTAAATCTCAAAAAATTCAGTGGTGAGCATTATTATTACTATTATTATTGTTAGGCTGTAAACCAGAGAGGTGCTGGCATTCTCATCTGCTACAAGTTTAACAGCCCTCAATGGGACATCAATTGCATAAGGTGGAGAGTTCAGCCTCCTATAGTGCTCTTGACCTTGGGTGTTGGAGCAAACACAATGGTACTTGGCAGTCTCCCCACACCACTCCCTCGTAAACCCTCAGGCAGCCTGACAGGTCCTGTGGACGGGCTGTGCTGTATAGGTTTCTGGCTGAATGTGCTTGGAGTGATGCTGACAGCTCTAAGAGGTCAACCTGTGCCTAAAGTGAGTGGACCCACCAAGAGAAAGACAGATGGGCACACAGGAGCCCTGTCTTACCCTGCAAATCCAGATGGACTCTTGGGGTGGCTTTGTTTTCATTCAGCTCACAGCCAGACTCTCTGATACTCTCCTGTGACTGCTTATGGAAATAATACACATTTAGCAGTGTATCCTAAAGGATTGCTGCAGCACAGTCTTGAGCCATGAAGCAAACACATGATCTTGTAGATTTTAAGGCTTCATCAGTGCCACTAACTCAGTTATTTTTCATGGGAAAATGTATGCCTGGATGCAGTAATGATATTGACAAGGAAGCACAGAAAAAGTGCCTATAGGCAGAATACCCTGTTCCACACTGCTTTTGCAGTCTCTTCTGCTCCATGGGATACATCGCTACATCAACCAAGTAGAGAGAAGCTTGAATGCCAAGGGGAAGAGTTGCAACTATTTATTCTACTTATTTGTAAGGTAGTTTAGCTGCTGATTTTCCTGCTCCTCCTGCTCAGCAGCTCTGCCCTCGTTGGTCTCTCAAATGCCCTTAGTTGCTCTCTCCTAGTGACACTTGCCCTGCCCAAACTAACGTGAACAGGGAAGTCACTCAGTTTCTGCTTCTAATTCCTTGAACGTGAGTGTGAGTGCCTTGGCGGCGTTGCAGGGTGTGAATGAACAGAATCAAAGCCATGAACATTCACATCCAAATGTGCAGCTGTTATGAAAGCCCTGAGCCCCAGCGTGGGTGCGGCTCACGCACACGAGATCAGGTGTGCAGGGAAATGCTGTGATCCAGCGAGTGCAGCCAGCGGATGCACATAACTGGCAACTGCTCCAATAATCAATGGAGTGAAATAAAAAAAAGGATCAAACCCAATTCAAAGTGACAGACTCATGAGCTGACAAGTAAATCATAAAAACTGACAGGACAAATAGATCTGAGGGGAAGATCTAGGTGGAGGGTGGAAGGAAGCATCATACTGAGGAAATTGTTCCACTCCCTGAGGGACATTTTGTAAGCGTGTGTATGTACATGCCTTCGTTACCAGCCACATGGTGTCTGCATTGCAGCAAGCTCTGTGCTGCATCATGCAGATGAAGAATTAATCCTCTTCTAAGACAGGGATATGTAATGGGTGGTTGTCTCACTGGAATATCTTAATGTCCACCCCAGGGATGGGTGCAAAACCACAGACAGAACACACTACTGATGGGTTTCATTCCTTTATGGAAAATTGTGGCGAGTTTGTAATCTCTTAATTTACATATTTTTTAGTTAGTACTTAAAAAACTCCCCCAAATCAGTAAATACTTTCCTGTACTCAGTGAGCAGTGACCAGGCCAGTGCCAAACCCTATCAGGCAATGCCAACACTACTCACAGTTGTTCTCATCTGGTACTTGGCACCCCTCCATAGGTGTAGAGTTACTCCAGCCTCATTTCCTTCTGCATGGCTCTGAGTGCTCCCACTAAGGACAGCAAGGAGCAGCAGGTTGCCAACCACCCCGTGGGTGTCCATGTTTCAGTGCCTGCCATGATCCAACAGTTGGCTGAATTCTTTCCCAGGACCCAAGTCACGATGTGATACACCCACAGAACTGAACCAACCCATGGCTGCTGTCAGGAGCAAAACTTAACTCAGAATCCTTAGAGATCCCCTCTCCTGGCACCCATGCCAGCTGTCAAACACACAGATTAAATGTCAACGAGCTCTCTGTAATTGATATTAATACTGCAAAAACTCAGCTGGGGACATGCCTCCTAGGCCACTTGGCTCTCCAGATCCGAGTCACCCTCCTGCACTGCTCAGTGCCAGGCACTCACACGGATCCCTGGTGCTTTGAACAACCCCTCTATAAAGTCAGCAGGGAACAGCACTGGATACAGCTGACAACCAAAATAAGGTGTTAGCAACTGCTCTGTGCAATTAGAAAGGAGGAGGACAGCATAGAACACAAAGAAGTCTCAGAACTGGATATAACAGCTCCCTCAAACTTCAGGGGCTGAAAGGCTTGTGTATGACTCCAGGATTTCAAGAAGAGAACAGTATGTATTCACTGCTTAAACATCTAAAAGCTTTAACTTATCGCTCTCAACTCATCTCCAGTGGTCTCCTACAGGCATAATAATGCCTGGTGCTGCTCTTGGCAGACTCTGGATACACTGCCATTAGCAAATGGTGTAGCACTAGGAGCAGATCTGGAGAAAAAGCAACTGGTGCTCAGAGCCCAGCACAACCCCTTATATTCCTTTCAGGGCCCTCCCTCAGGAGCAGCTTTGGCTCCAAGGCAATTAATCGTTAGCAGTTGGGAGGCACTCAGTGTGCTCATGGAGCTCAGTCTTCTGTGTCTAGCTCGATGCTAAAGTATGGTGAGTGAGCATGAATAAAAGATTTGCACTCCTAAGCTGAGCTAAGCCAGTAGAATAGATGACCCCTCTTTTAGAGAAACAAGCATTTTTTCCTGAATTCCTTTCTCCCATGACTTTGTCTTGTTTTTCTCCTCCTGTTTTCATCCTGCTGCCCACCTCTGTTGTTTGGCGTTACACCATGATGCTGCACCCAAAGCAGTTTCCTGGTTCCATTTAGTCTGCCCTTTGGCATGTGACATATCCTAACTTTTTATTTCTTGACTGATCTCCATTTTAACTCTAAGCAGTCAGACATGAACAGAAGATGCCAGAATGACAGTTCAGATGTTTAATGCTTTAACCCTCTGAAAACTCACAGCTCTGTTGTCTGCAGTCTGCATAACCCAGAACCTCTACTAGGGTGAAGGAATCACTGATTTGCTAAGGGACTACCTTCACAAGGATAGAAAAAGAGAACATTCACTGTTTTGAGCTCTGACATTAGCTGTGAACTGTAATTGTCAGTCTTGGAGGTGAGGCTCTCACTTAGGAGGAAAGGGGAACATGATTGCTGCTGCTCAGTCCTTGCCAGAGGGGAGGCAGTCCAATATCTGCAGGATGGATTCCTACTGTCAGCAAATTCCTCACTCTCCTGGGTCAATCACCCCACACCAGGTCAGCCAAAAGGTTGGAGGGGTTATTCTGGCCCCATGGAATTAGGAATCACTGTTTGCTCCTACACCCTAACTGTTATTTCCCTGTGGGAATAGAGATTAATTTTATCCCAAGGGCTTAGCAGAACTCCTGTATCTGCCCTTTTCACATGCTTTCAGGAGGACATTTTGCGTCATTTGTAGCTGCTGTTCCCCTCTTTTGTTAGGCTATTCTCCCAGGATTTAAATGGTGTGCAGAAGTTTTGTTTCACATCACAATGTGTTTACTTGCAGGTCAGGAAATTAATCAGCCGACTATCTGAACAATTAAAACAATTTTGGCCAGCCTGGCTTTGCTTTGATTCCGGGTTTGAGTTTGTTGTGACTCATCTAGCTCATGTGGCTATCTACAGCAGTGATCACAGTTCTCTGAAGAGGGGAAAGAGCTGGGCTTACCAAAGAGCTGCCAAGTATTAGCCTCATGTGCTCTACAAATGGTTGCTGTTTGTTACCACCCGGGGAAAGCATCTTCTCTAATGATCAACACTGCCTTCATCTAGGGAATTGTTCTGCTCCTTCACATGCCCCTTAATCCCCTCACTTGAAGCAGCCCACTTTGCCAAATTAAGCTGGAGGACAGAAGATGCCTTGTCTGAATCCATGCACAATTGGGATCTCATGGCCTTTATCAATAGGTGCTTGGATGTTGTCAAAACCAGCAGGAAGCAGAGCAGCAGGGTCAGGCTCTCTGCTGGGACCGAGCTGTGCCTGAATTGCTGCTGCCCTCTGCTGCCTCCGGAGCTGCCGGGGCCGAGCCTGTGCATCCCACCAGCACAGCACAGGTGTGAGGGCAAGTGCTGAGCTCCTGTGCCTTCCCACCCTGCACATCCCAGAGCTCGGACTCCATCCAGGTGCTCACGGCAGCCCAGCTGCATTTCTGCTCAAGTCCCTGGTAAAAATGCTTTTCTACATTCATAAGAAAAGGGAAGGCCAGACTCTTGCCAGCAGTGCCCACTGATGGAACAGGGGCAATGGGCACAAATTGATTAAAGTGTCCACCTGAACAGAAGAAAACACTTCTCTCTCTTCCTGTGAGGGTGGTCAAACACTAGCACTGGTTGTCCAGGGATATCTGTGGAGATATTCAAAACTCGGCTGGACACAGTCCTCTCTCGTTGACCCTAAGGAGGCTGGACTAGATGACCTCAAGTAGTCCCTTCCAAGATAAATGATTCTATGACTATATTATAGGATGATCTTAAGTGTTATACATAAGCAGACATTGCTGAAAACCTTCCATTAAATAAGTAAAACCATCCTCTGTAAATGTTTGCAGGCATTTTAAGTGTAATCCAAAGGCGACTCTTCTGTCCGGCACACCACTGAAGAAATAAACATACCTTTTTTACAACTCCTGTAGTGGCCACGATGGTCTCTGCTCCTTCTACAGTCTTGTTTGCTACTGTATTCACGCTGGCTACTACAGCCTCTCCCACCACATTGGCCTGCTCTTTGGTCTTCTCAGCAACTGGGGTTTCAACAAAAGCAAAAGGTCAGTGAGCTAGACACTGCCAAAAGGCTGCCAAATTCCCTGGGACAATAACATAAATGCATTGAGGTAAAAGAAGAAATTGGCCCTTGTACAGTCCTTGTTTGGATTTTTTTAGATGAGATCACGTCTGAATTTACATCATGTACGTGAGGGTTTTTGTCTGACTGAAAATGCTGTTCAGAGAGCAGCACTGCAGCCTATCAGTCATTGTGAGCAACTGCAGAATGAAAAATTCACTGTCAGAATGAAAAATTCACTGTCAAATACTAAGAGACAATAGTGCAATTGAGGTATTTTGCATTGCAGGCTGTGCATGACCTCTTCCTGAGTACCCTCTGTTTGATTTAATATTCCTGGGTAGAAAAAAGCAATCATTATGAAATTCTCCAGGGAAAGGATCCATTTATCTCCCTTGAAGGCAGTCCATATGGCTGCTCTGCTTTGGAGCTTGGCTCCTAGAAGGAACCTTTTGGGTCCTTGATTCTGTGACTGCCTGACAGGAGTCTCCCAAAGACCACAGTTTTGGCCAGACAGGAGCTGATGCAAGTAAATCTCCTCTGCATGCTGGGCAGCACACTTGCCATTGTGAAATGTCTAAATTGCTGTGAATCATCCCAGTCTGCCAAATAACCTTTGTTAGATTTTTTTGACCTGCTCTACTGATTAAATATTTTCTCCCATCTGTGTCCACCGCAAATGCCAGACCCTGAACCATTGCTCCTGGCAAGCATCCTCCATTCATCACCTGGAAGGTCACACGTGTCAGTGGTGTCCCCCACAGACCTCCCATTTGGCAAACCATCACAGATTCCCACATCTCTCTCAGGGCTGTGCTCTTACCTGAGGTCACACTTTGCACCACGCCTTCCTTGGTTTTGGTGCCTGTGAAAGGAAACACAGTCCATCAGTACTACCTGGCTAAGAAACCCCTGGTTTCTGGACACATACAGCTTTTTGTTCTTACAAAGTGCAGTAGGGAGCTATAGTTCTGCTGGTACCTCCTGCTCAGGCATAAGGTGTTTGTAGAGGCAGAAAAAGGGACCAGCTTCCCTCCCCAATAAAGTCAATAAGTACCTTTCTGCTGAGAGTTGGAGAATGTCAACAAGAAATTATCTGGAGATGCCTAGACCTGAAAAATCTTGACTATATCATGCTGAAGTATGAAAAATTATCCCTGGAATATTTCTAAAATTAAAAGAACAGTTAAATAGTGGTAAATCAATGCTAAGCTAATTCTAAAAATCAGTGTATAGTAAGTCACCTGGTAAAATCTCACCTACTTCAGTCTTGCAAGACAAGGACTCACATCCGTGACTCTCTCCTGCCTTTCAGCAGAATACTTGCCTGTAGCAGTCATTTAAAATCTCAAACTATTTTCTCAAAGACTTGAGAATCTTAAAGCTGAATTTACAGAAAAACCACCCACCTACTACATACCTACTAACTAGATTCTCATTTCAGTGCCTCAACCTAGGCTGTAAGTGCGTGCTCACAGCGATTCACAGAATGCAGATGGTTTTATCTCAAATTCTGAAAGTACACCATATGTATACTTACATTGTAATTTATTTTGCTGTTCTCAAGGCAGAAAAGCTAACAGGATGTGAAGGCATTCAGTTTGCAACACAAATAGCCCTAAGGAATAATTAATCTCTGTGATTTTCCTCCACGCTTCAAGTGACCAGCTATATATCCCTTCTACCTTTATACTGCAGCAGATAAGCTAAATCATATGATTTATAGATGGGCAGCCCCCACAGTAACCTTTACACATTGTAAAAAATAAAGGATCAAATTTACCTCTGTTACAGTTTAAAAAAAAATCATGCTAAAACATTCCACTGGTCCCATTTTACTGTATTTCGTAAAATATCTGCACCTATACAGACTCTCTTCAAGTTTCCCATGCTGATACAACAAAGGATTTTTATGGCCAACCATCAAAATTATAAAAATAGGGAACCAGGCAGATCTTTGACTCCATGGTAGTGGAGCATCCATGGGTGTGGTGGGAGAAATCGACTACAAACCACATTTCATTGCCATCAACAGCCTGAAAAGCAAAACAGGTGCAGTGCCCTGATAACAACAGATTCAGCCCAGCTCTGTTCTGCCAGATGCATGTAACATATTATTGAATGTTATTCTCAATTGTTGATTTATTTTGGTGATAGTAATTGTTGCCTGGGGCAGAACAAAACTGTTCTACTACAATATGTCCTCAACATTTCACTCCACCCTCCTGAACTGTGTTAAAACTGAAGAGATGAAATCCTTGTAATTTATTATACTTGTTACTGCTGTAAACTGCAGTTCTAGTGGTGCACGTGATACACAAATATGTGCAGAAGCCCAGCAGGGAGCAGAGCAGGTGCAAGTCTCACGCCATGAACGTTAGCTCCCGGGTGGGCCAAACACACACTTCAATTCAGACACCATCCTGCTTTGGTTTCCCTCCCAGTGCTTCTCCTATGAAACACTGCCACAATACTCATCTGACATACAAGATTGTCTCCTGTCAGATACAGATGTTCAAGCTTAGCGCTTTTTGTTGTGTTTTTTTTTGGTTTTTTTTGTTTGTTTGGTTGGGTTTTTTTGTCAAAGTTACAAGTTGATAGGTAAGCAAAAGAGATGATTTGCTGTACTAGCCTTCCATGTGTTTTGCAGTAAACACGCTTAGTGAGACTTCTGTCTTCTATATATTTTTTTACCAGACTTTTAGGGCGCCAATCTGGCCTCAATCCTTTTACAGGGGGAGGGGAGTGGGTGGGGGCTATATTTACTGATCAAAAATAGTTCCAGAAAGGAGGGATGCAGATAGAAGCAAAACATCCGAATCCATTTCGCCACAGAAGCAATGTCATTGGGAAGAGTCCCTGCTGCAGCCTAGGGAGCGCTCGCCTCACGTTCCCGGCCCAGCCACACCCGATGACTCAGGCTCACATCCATTATGCACCGCATGAAACCTGACCTTCCGGGGCACGCTCCTGCCAGCCACCCGCATCTGTTGAATCAGAAAGCAATCACCTGATGCTCAATCTCATTTCACTCATTAGCCCGTGCCTGCAGCTTCTGTACACAGAATTAAAAGTTCCCGTATCCTGCCTCTTCTGAGTGCTGTGAGTCATCCATAAGAGCTTCAGTACGGCAAGGGTGGGACTGAGGTGGTGGAGCACTGTGCAGTGGGAGAAGGTTTAGAGTAGAAAGGGACATAATGATGGGTATTAAGTCCTGCAGGAGTCACTTGGTTTAAGTAGAGCTTGGTGCATTGGGGCTTTCTGCGACACACATGGTCGAACACCATTCTGGAAAACTAGAAGTGCATTCTTTGTTAAAGCTTACTGAATTATAGCATTAAACAGTACTAATGACCTTATACTCAATACTCTGATGCAGCTTTGCATTAAATTCATCAGTTAACTTCAGCATCATTTATCAACCTTTTTAAACCAAACAAAAAAAGAACCAACTGCTGGATCCACGCTAACTGTGTAGGGATCCCCTCCCACTTTGGTGTACCCAGAGGCTGTTGTTACAAGTTGGAGAGCAGAGTGTGATTTTGCTAAGTGCAAAGGTGACCCACACTAAAGGATTTCTCCCTCTTTTCATGCCCCCTCTTCTCTACCCTGTGTGTTCAGGAAGCCATATGGCAGGGCAGGAGCACCCCATGCGCTGATTGCTGCGGCAATGGCAGGACCTCGGGCCGGCCTGGCTGTGAACCGCATTGCAGTGCCAGCACAGCAGGGAGGCATCTCCCCTCTGCCATGGCTCATGGAAGCTGAACCTGCTTGGAGCAGAGGGGAGGGACGAGCTGGCCACAGTGCCCCAGTGATACTGCTTGCTCCAGGCAGGTGCCTCTCAACCAGCATTATTTTCTTCTCCTGGGCAGCAGCAAGTGACTCACCAGATGTGGGGGTTTTGCCCAGACACCTGGAATCATCCTTGGAGAGTCGGCAATGAGTTAGCAAAAACCTGAATAAAAGTCAGGGATCCATTTCATCCATCCTAGGCTATGGGGATTTTCCTCCCTTTCCTGATGTTCTGAAAAGACCCTCAAGGTTTGATGCAGTATTGTTTTCTCCTAGCATCCAAAAATTCAAGTTTTGTCACCTAATGCTCTAGACGAAGCTGCTGGGATAGGGCTCTGCAAAGGAAGGAGCAGGGAAAGAACAGTTCAGGTCTGTGATTTACCCTTCACATGGCACAGAGTGATAAAAGGCAGCATGAACAACACACTTATCATAGGTACCATGCCTCCACCTTCCCTGGTAGTTCAAAAAACTAATTTTCTGAGCTAATCAGCATCTGGCCTTGACTTTTCCTGCCTGTGAAAGACTGATTTTTCCCCAAAGGGCTGAGCTTCCCCTAGTGTGCAACAGGAACTGAATGAGCCCAAGGCAAAGCCCTGTGCATGACAGGGCAGGAAGCAGCAGTATACCAACAAACCAAACCAATAAAAGGAGAAAGCAGTTAATCTTTAATTTGATCCTTATCTGATTCTCATTCAGAGAATAAGGTTTTAAGCCTTTTTAGTTTTAGACTTGTAGAAGGCTTTCCTGAAAGGTTAGACGCTCATAAAGAGACTCTGTACCTGAAAAGCAGGTCACAGTATGGAGGTGTACAACGTGACTGAACAGAGATGTGAGGAATTATGTATAAAAACACTGAATAACCCTGACATGACTCAAATCTGGGAGCAGGTGGAGCAATAGTGATGCCACAATGTGACATCCATATGTGACATTTCACTGGCTGGTGTTTCAGTTACTGTAGTTAGTTTAATTGTTTATAGGGATGCCGCTTACCTTTTTTCTTGTGAGTCAGCTTCAAATTGAAATGTGAACTTTTACATCCATTCATTTCCAACATGCTAATTGTTAAGTATTTAAAAATTCAAGCTGAAGACATTACTAGACCTGCTACACACAAATTTTATATTCATTTATAATATACAAATATATGTCTGTAGCTATTGTCAATACAGCTATTTTAAATACAGTAGCTAAGTACAGCTGTGGATATTGCAGTATGATAGCAGGAAGAACATGCATGTAAACTTTCCAACTAAAATAAACCCTCCTTCCCATATCTAGCAAAAATAAAAAGCTGTGTGAAACACAGTAATCAGCAGCAAGGTAATCAGTCTTGGGAACCTAAGACTCTGTAGACATTGTATTATCTGGAATATCTGACCATCCAGCCATATAATTGCTTTTGCTAGATAGTGAAGATAGTGGGTTTTGAGGGTGACCTTGAAAGGAGAGGTTTCTGAAACAGCCCATTAACTGTGAGAGAGGTCTCTAGACAGGACATCAGGCGTGCTGTTTCCCAGATTCTATTCTTTGGGAGAAAGGAATTTGGGCGTTTCTTGTACAGCAAGATTAATGTGTGCACGGGCAACGAAATAGATTGGTGACCAAGAGATGGATTTCAGGATAAAACAGTTTGTTTGTGGGGAAACAGATGCATCCTGCAATCCCCTCTTACTAACCCTGCTGGCTCCTCTCAGGGACCTCCTCAGCGTGTCTCAGTGTGGAGGTGAGGTGGAGACCAGCAGTGCTCAGATGCTTGGAGGGTGTCTGACTCACCCTGCAAACAATCAGTGACCAGTCTAACAGAAACCTTATACCTGAGCATCTGCTCCTTAACATTACATTCATTCTGCCTCCCCTATAGTAGTGATCGTTTCTATGTCTAATTTACAACTGGGGAAACTGAGGCATGGGCAGGCTGTGGCACCCCAGGTGTACAAAACAACTCTGTGTAGAGCTGAGGATGTTATCCAGACCTCCCTGCTATTCATTCCCAAGCTCCAGCCACAAAATAATTTCCCCAGACTTTGTCAGAGATAATCTATGCAGCAAAGGTAGATTCAAACTAGTTCTCTCTTACCTACATACATTACCCCTTCTTTAGTCTTCTCCGCAGCCTCTGTCACTCCCTGCTTGGTCTTTTCTGCAGCAGCCACCACACCTTCTTTAGCAATGGAGAAACCTTTCTTAAAGACATCCATTCTTGTTGCTTTTTCAGGTATTATCTGGGATGGTCTGAATGAGGGACAGCAGCAAAAAGCACCTCAAGGCTGGGACTGCGAGCTGCAGCCTTACCCTCGGCAGATACTGTGTTTCTCTGCCAGGCTCTGCCTTTGCTTTCACTCCTCTGCTGGATGAAGGCAGTGTGGCAAACCTCACAGCCCTCGCTGGCTCTTATTGATGAAGTGTGCTGCAGTGTAGCCAATGCCTGTGTGCAGCTGATACTGAAATATTAATGATATGGATCTGCTTGGGAAGCTTTAAGAAGGGAGGGAGAGAGGAGGACAACAACAGCAGTAGGTAAGGGACTGACTGGAAAATTTCCAGACAGATAGAGCTTTTAAAATATGCGGCAATGCTCTCACTCAAGGATGCTCTCATGTGAAGAGGGAGACTTCTTATCTGGAGAGCTGAGTTCCTGAAAGGGTATCTCCCTGAGGCTGCAGCAGGAGCCAAATGCCAGCTCTCCTGGGTCCCTAGAGGGTGGAGAGCACATAAAACTGCTACCATTTGTGGCAAACAAACAGGGTCAAAGTTTTGTGGTCTGCCAGTTACCAGAACCCACCCTGCACAAAATGGTAACAACAACATTATTTCTAATAACGAGAGAAAAGGGGAACCAGCTACAGTTTGGCTCAGGTGAAGGGAGCTCGAGGTCCCACTCGCCATGTTTGTCAAGTCTGAAGGCATTGAGTATAAATTACGGGCTTTGCTCAGCTGTACATCCCATTACAACGGTTCATTTCTGAAAAATCAGATGCCTGTTGGGGGAAATCCTGTTTCCTATTTGTTTCTCTGAGTTGCTGTAGACAGAGCTGTGCTCTGCCACTGCACAGCGAGACGTTTCACACCGACGCCATCACTCACGTCAGAGGCCTGTGCTGCAGAGCACAGCGGGGCAGGAACACACCCAGCAGAGAACTGACTGGGAAAATCTTACTGTTTGCATAGAGGATCCATCCAGCCTCCAGGCCTTGCTAGGAAAAGATACAAAACCACAGTAACTAATCACAGCCAGATATCGTAATGTGCTTGCAGTTAAACTCAAGTTAAGCTGTTTTCTGAAGTAGATCCTGAGTGGCCCAAGTCAGCTATTGCCCCACTAGCAAACCAAAATTCAGTGCTAGTATCTGTGAAAGCAATTGCTGGTGCAGCAAGGTGATTTTTAATGAATTTATTTTTAATAGTGCCATATGTGAAAGTACAGAACCCATGAATCATCATCCTCTGAGCCCAAACCCTGACCTGCTTTAGCGGCTTCTCCTCACCAGGCAAATAGAATATGAAACTCAGAGGCTGAGCTGCATTATGACAGGGTAGCACATTGTAATGTCATGAAGTGCAGTGGTCTGTAAGCCACTGCTACCACAAGTTTTCAGCCTGGAATTGTCAGATGGGGAATGACTACACAAAAAAGAAAAAGGTCTGAATAAAAAATGGCCTATCTGTGGGTACATGCAGACATGTACACAAACATAGTTCTTACTGTAGAACTAAGAACAGTTCTGCAGTTTTTGGTTTTTTTTACCCCGTACTGAAACAATTGAAAAACTGCTGATCTGGAAAATAATATGTAGTTTTCTTAATATTTTTTCTCACAATAAAGTCTCCATACTTATAAATTAAGGACAATTTTCCATTTGAATGTAGAGGAGCCAAATCTCTGTCAGACAAATGAATTTATCAGTTAATTAAAAAAAGTGCAAGATTCATAGGAAGGCCAGCACAGCATACCAGTAATTATAGGAGCTCACATTGTTGCAGATTGTTGCAGCAAGGAGTGAAAAAAGGCTTTTCTCACCATCTTTCGAAATTCTCCTTAGGTGGCCGGTGCCACGGCTGGTGTTTGTTTCTGCTCCCAGGGTACTCATAAATTGAAGGTATCTGCATCTTATTGTGCCATACAAGCAGTGGTTTAGCCAAGCTGCTCTCGGAGCCAGTTGCTAAACTGCCATTGATCTCATGAGGCACAGGGCAGGAATCTTGTTTCAACTATGTTTGGTAAAAAAATTGGGAACTGCTACAGAGACCTTTACTTTTTCATCAGGTTTTCAAAGACCATTAAAGCAGAGCACAGATCTTCCCATGGTTATGGTTTTACTGGTATTTTTAATGGAGAATACCAGGGCTGATAAGGCTGGGTGACAAGTGTATTTTGATTTCGTTCAGCTATTGTTCTGTCACTGTGATTTGTACAATTGAATTTTACGTATTTTGCATTGCTATAAAAGGTAACAATCACATGAAATATCAAGCCATCCTGGGATGCAAAACATGAATCATCACCAGATTGAATTAGCCAATACTCAAGTGGGATACTCCTTTCCTGCCTTCTCCTCTCATGATGACCTTCAGAAAGGGTTCACGAGAGGTGTTTAAATGCTGTTGGATCCCTCTCAAGGAAGCAGGCAATTTGCACAGGCATTGTTTTACCTTGAAACCTTTTTAGGAAAGCTCTGGACTCAAGACAACATTGTAGATGATCTATATAGGGCAAGCATCCATAGTGGCTCCTGAACGTTTGCCACCTCAAGGCTACTGCATTACCCTATTTCTCTCTAAGCAGAGGATTCAGTCCTAGTTTGTTGCCAGTCCTGCCTTAGGTAGATCTAATTACAGGACTTAATGTAAGCAACCAGATTTTGTTAGGTTCTTAACTTTGTGCCTGGTAAGTTTGCCTCTTGTATCAGATCAATAATCAGCAGCTAAAGAGAAGGTCCTCCTGTAGGCAATTCAGAGACTCCAAGTTCCTTTCTCACCTGGCAGCAACCTCTTTTTCTCTGTTATCTGCCTTGTGACACTGGGGAGATGACAGTTAAGCTACATATTAAGTTCCCTTTTTGTTTTAAATTATGATTGAATATAATTCATATCACTGTAAACAAATTCGCATCTCAAAAACATGTGACTGTTCTGCATAATACCAAAAGAAAGCCTTGTCTTGACTTGTGCAATGACAAACCATCCAACTGCTGCTTATTTAAAGTCTGAATTCTGGCTGCTTAGGCTTGGTCATTAAGCCTCTTGCTGCACTACACCAGTTTCCTGAAGGTCTCTGCGAGGAGCAGTTCCCCACATCTCACACACCCACACCTCCCTCCGTGTGCTGGTGGCAGCACCTGAGAGCAGGTCTGTGTGACACCTGCCAGCAACTCTGGAATATGGGCAAGAGAATTGTGACTCAATTCTACCTATTCCCCAAAGTGCTGATGCAAGGGAGAGAAAAGAATGCAAAGCAGAAATCGAGATTCCCTGTCCTCTACTGTCTTTTTGTGTCTGCAACAGATTAAAACAGGATTTTACTTAGTTTGTGTCTCTTCCTTCTTGAATTTTCCCAGCTGCAAGCTACGCCACACACAAAACCTCAACCTTGTCCTTTAATGATGAACTCATGCTGCAGACTAACAGCTGACAAAGTCATTTTGCTGGATGAAAGGAGTGTGATTTCGTCATATTCCATTGAAGTATTTAAATGGTGTATGATGCTGTTTGAAAGACAGGTGAGGAAAGGAAAGACAGACTGCTTTTGTGGCTGGTAAATATCCTTTGTTCAGGAAGTTTTTGTAAGAAGAATAATATTAACATTAACAGGATCAAACCTTGCTCTACATAAACAGAACTCCTTCCTCTCTCAATTTATGAAAACTTCAAAATGAAGAAAGAACTGTCTCAAATCATTCATTTTCATGCCCTAACAAAAACAGGCAGTTGTCTGACATCCTCTTGGCATACAGCTTAGGACTTGAACCTCTGCATGTACGTCTGCATAGTTAATGAGTTAATTTCCTCTGCCAGGGAATGAACAGCCCAGGGATGAGCCATTTTTCAGGGGCACATACAGCGTGCAGAGACCTGCCAGTACAGCAGCCTTTCGTGACTGATCTCTGCTGTTCAATACCACTGATAGCTTTTGAGCAAACTATTAAAAATATAGGCAACAAAAATTCATCTTCTTCTTCTGATGGACAGACCATGAAAGGAATTGCTCCCTAGCCCAGCAGCCCCCCTCCTGACAGTCCTCTCCTGTGCTCCTCTTCCTCAGAGCAGCTGCAGACGCACAGGAGTGCACCAGCAGCAGGCAAGGAATGAGACAGCGTTTTCCAGATCTCAAACCCAATGCCTAATGAGACGTTATCCCCTTGCCGTGCAGCTATCAACAAAGCTGTCCTATTCATCTTCCCAGACATCAATCCTTTCATTATTCAGTCTGCTTCAGAGATTTGGAGCTGGGATATATGAATCTAAAGCAATGTTTGTTTATTAAAATAATTCCATCTTTGCTTGGTTTTTTAAAACATTTTTTCCAGTTTCCTTTTTCTTTTAAATACACAATTTGGAATTTAAGTCTATAATTAAGAGCATTGCAGAGTAGGCATTGAAACTGGAAAGACACAAAAGAAACAAACAAAATCATCTGAACCTATAAATTAAGTTTCTAAGGGCTCTTTCTCCAGAGACATGCTGACTGGAATAGCCAGTGTGTTTGCTTTCCAAGTAGGTACAAGCCATTTATCATACAAGCCATTTATCAAATGTATAGTTTGGCACTGTTTACTGTGTGGTTACCCACCTCTTATCCAGCTTTAGCTGCAGGGCTCTGACTCTAAACAAATAGAAAAGGACCAAGATAAGATTTTGCATCTTAAGCAGATTATCCAGAAGATGGTGCCGGCATTTGACAACTTGATTCTGGAATTGCAAACAGGACACTGAATTCTTGGGATGGGCAACATCAGAGGGGGTTAAGAGCTGTGTTTAGTGGAAACAGCTTTAATTACCAAACAAGGCAAAAGCAGTCCTGACAGTTACCAGCAAGATCCCAGGACATTCTGACCAATCTGCTATAAGAGGCTCACCTCAGAAAGCAATGAGCAAATTATTACAGCAAAATGACCTCGTATACCTGTTTTCCCTGATTCCGTGCTGAGGCACCAGCTCAAAAAAAAAAAAGAGGCCAAGTTGTGATGCACCTAATTCCTGAGAAGGCACACTCCTCATACATGTTCTTCTACAGGTGTAAAAGCAAGAAAACTTACAGCTCAGTCTGCAAACGAGTCCAAAGTTACAAACCAAGAGTACAACCTGAACATGTTATTCAGATAACCCAAATCAGAACAGCTATTACACAAAAACCTGAACTAGTAAGGAAGATTCTTTGAATAATTCATGCCTTTCATGTGTTCATGGCAGCATCCTATGCTACACCTATCACAAGGAAAGAGACGTCACCCCTGTCATGTCCATATTTTGACTTCTTTCATAACTGCTACCAAAAGCTCACCCTAAATTATTAACTTGTAAATCTGTGCCTGCTGCACCCATAGGGCAGCACCATTACAAAGTCATAGAGAACAGGTTCTTGCACCTCAAGGAGCAGTAGATGTTCTGAGCCAGGAGGACAGAGAAACATTGCCCCACTACTTGTGAGGTATCACATCCATGAAGAATAATGATTTAGTGGGAGAGTTAAGACTAAGTGGAAAGGTACATATTGAAAGACAAGTCCAAAGGATTTGGAAGTAGGTCACAAGCAGGACAACTTCAACATCTGTGGCACAAACCCACTTTTTTGCAAACCAGGATCTCACCCCAGCTCAGGTTATAAGCCTGCTGCTTGTTTTGTCTCATGTTTGCTTCAGTTCCTTCCTGATAACGGTCTTATTACATAAACAAACATAATGTTTAGGTCACATCCAGTTACTTATAAGAAAAGCACATTTGTATGTGAAACATGGCACATGAAATACTCACACACTGACATGTATCATAGCAGGATGCACCCAATTCTGAAATAAAAGCAGCAGGAAGGAACAGAGGGAAGTTGCTAATTTTTTTCAGTCTTCAGTCCAGATCTTATGATTTCATCTCCCTGGAGAAGTGACTGCTACAGAAGGAGCAGGTTTTGCCCTTAAAATTAGCAAAGTCTCTCTCTACCTGGCCCCTTGTGCTGCTGTCATTGCCCTAGGGCTTAATTGCTCTTAGGCAGCAGTGTCTGTCACAGGCCAGTAAGGGCATTTCTGTGTTTCTCTGGATTCTCCCACTAAGCAGAAAATAGGGACAGGAGGAAAGGGGTGCAGATCCAGCTAGCAATGAGAAAATGAAAATTCACAACCTTTAATAAGAAGGCCCTCCGAAATCCTGGAGAGATTTTATCCTCTATTTTCAGCTGTTATTGGAAGGAATCCATGAAAGCCTTGCATTTAATGCTCTACAGGACATACTGAACTTTGGGCTGTGCATCTCATTATTCAAACTGAGAGATGATCTGGCAGTCCTGCACCAGCATTCCCACATGTTCTGTCAGTGGAGCATCATTTTCCCTCATTTCATTCTCAAAAATACCAGGGCACAGCACTCTGCAAGACAGTGAAGAAAGAAATACAGTTTATGAAAGCAACAGAACTAAAAGCAGGCACCATCAAGCAAAGCAAAACCAGCAACAAAATTACATCCAACCTCCACAGCCTTTTTTTTTTTTAGTTTATTATTAGGATGTGTTGACAGAGGTAGCTCTTGACAGCAACTCTTGGCAAGTGTCTTTTTGTAACACTAACTAAAGATGCACAAAAAAATTAGGTTTGAGATCCAGAGATGACAACCCAAACAGAAATTCTTAAAAATGCCCAATTATCCTGACCTCTCTGAAGGACAACTTCATGAAAGCCTTCCACTTTGATGGGAACAGAATATGATTCACAGAACTACTTTGCAAAGGTCACACAAGAATGGATATTTGTAAGCTCTTTTTTACTGTGCGTTTGCTCTGAGTCCCTCAATGCCCATAATTTATCATACACACCATGAATATTCTGCTGCTAAAACCAAGATATTTCAGCCTTTAAACTGTAGAAAAAATGCCATGTGCAGCACTGGAGCAAGCAGGTCTGTAACATTTTCAGGCACTGTAATGAGAGTCTGTTACACCACTCAGTATTTTCTTTCCTTTCTTTTCTCTTCCTTTCCTTTAAGCTAACATCCTTTTCCTGTGCCTGAGGGAGAAGGCAGTTGATAAAAGCCGAGTTCCTGTTCACAGATAAGTTTAGAAGGCAGCCGAGCTCCCAAGTTCCCTGAATAAGCTATATTCCTACCACCTTTTTTTCCCCCCTGTCAGAGACGTCTGAGTCCCACACAGGAACCAGGCTCACATTGTTCGATAGCCACGGACGTTTCCACAGTAGCTGGGAGGGTCGAAAGCTCTTTCCGCTCTTTGTTACAAATTTTTTTTTTTTTTCCTTCCTTCTTCCAACTTTCCAGTTAAAGAAAATTGCTGGGGCATTTCTGAATTAGTTCGGGCTGAGCTTCAGAGGAAAGAACAAGAGACAGGTGTAACGGTGGGAAAAACCCCAGGATGCTAGTGAAGCTTTTGCTGCTCTGTAACACAATAGGATTGGCAAAGCTGGTTGAACATTCAGACCATCGTGGGCATCATGATGGTTCGGTGCACAGCTCAAAGCCACGAATTTATGAGGCCTCTGCATACCCCCAGAGGACTCCTCTGTCACACCGAGAAGAAGGTTATTGGGAGGCAGAAGGGCTCAGGGAGGATACTCAAGATTACCCTTCAAGTGTGGTCTCCTCACACCAGGAAGAGAGAGGGGATTTTGAAGCTGCAAGCCCACAGTCCCGAAATGGGTGAGTACCCCAGTGTGTCTGTCTCTGTGCAATCCTCTGTGATACCTTTTCACACAGGACCATTTTCAATAGAAGTTCCTCATTAAAATACACTAGATTCCAGGGGTCAATCTATATCCAAACAGAAGTGGTTGAAATGTTTTAGCTACACGAACAGAAAGCTGAATTGCTTGTGGAGGATGAAACCACAGATGGGATGGTCTCTTAGCTTGGTCTGAGATAGCAGAATGGGGTTAGGGGTCTGGACACACCTGGCAGATGTGAAGCCTTCCAGCTCTGCTGCAGCACCACAAAACAAAACACTACTTCTGGCAAAGCAGAATTAGAGGAAGTTAATTTACTGATGTTTTCTTATCACAAACCAATGATGATTATTTTTGCTGATTGTAGCAATCACTGCCCATCAGCAGAATGTGCCTGCCTGCAGACTTGGGCCTTGGAGAGGGAAAGAGAATGGCAAGATATTAGCAAAATAAAAATAGTGAGGACTAAATATAACCAAGTAAGGAATAATAAATAAGCATGGAAATGACCACAAATTCCACATGCCCTCCCCCACAAAAGGTTTTCATGGCAGTGAAATGCTTTTCATGGTAATCTGTAGGAGAAGAGTAGCCATCCTGAGTGGAAAAGGCATGTACTTCACTAGAAACATTCCTAAACCCTATGATTTTTGTATGGTTTTACAGGGCTTGTAAGTAGGTCTCTAAATGTTTAAAACAGATGAAAACCAAGCAGGACAGTGAATGAATTTTTCATAGCCCTGATGGATGGGTACTGCAGAGCCCTGTTTGGGAGAGCTGAAACAGCAGCACACTGAGTGCTGTTCACAGCTCAGTGCTTTAGGATGCCCTGTATTTTTCCCTTTAAATGCTCTTGAGAAAGGAAAAAAAGCAAGATAGAAAGAGACTATAAAACTTTGCTCATGTCATGCTTCCCTTTCATGCAAACTAAATTCTGCAGTCCTGTTTCCAATCTCATCTACATGTAATTAAGGCCTCCCTTCTGCATGTAACATGGTGAGTGTTTCAAAACCCTGCTGTACTGCATGCTACATCTTTCCACCAACATGTACCTCCCACCAACAGCCCCAAGTCACTTTTTAAAGCCTGTTAGTGTTCACTTCCAGTTTCATGATGGCTGGTGTTCGATAATGAGGTGGTCTGTTAATTAATTACCTCCTGGATAACATATTTCAGACACTGTCAAGAGAAGGAAGCAAAGCCTGTGCTTCCAAGTTACACTGCAAGGAATTACATAATTTGATTGCTGGTCAAAATGATGAAAACATTCTGAAAACTCTATGCACTATAAAAATTCAATGGTGTAAAAAGGTGCATTATAGGTCAGGAAGATGCTGTAATGTACCATCCTAGTCAGGATTTCTTCCTTTGCTACATGACTCTGTTAGGCACCACCTTGTCTAATTCAGTTCAACACCAGCTATGACTCATCCTAATTTCCTCCTAAGGAGAGAAATGCTTCCTTCTTTTATGGACATAGTTGCATAATGAATCAAATCATAATCCTCCCCAATTATGAAGCTATGGTGATGACCACAGGTGATTCAAATCTAGCCTGGCAGTAGCTTTAAGGCATTTGTTCTTTTGCAGAGCTATCTCACTTACAGCACACACAAGCCCAGACAGCTGGTAGGTCTTATGAAAGAAATTCGAGACTTTGAGAGGAATTACATCCAAAAGTGAGGGGAGAGAGCGTGAATAAGAAGGGACAACACATTTCCCCTCGTAACTACACTCCAGATTCTACAATTCATTGCAAATGGTTGAAGCAAAGTACCTTCAGAGTGTGAAGCCCTCAAGTGCATGTCAGGTGCTGTGGCTGCACTACCCTGCTATGCACAGACATGATGTTGTCATGAATCTGGTATTTCCTCCCTACAAGTGTGACATATTCCCTGGAAAAAAACATGGAGGAACTCAGTTTATATCTCTAAGGGAGAGAACAAAAGGAAAACTATCAGGAGTTACACAGGAATTAAGAGATATAAGGAGATAAGGACATATCATAAAGTGCAAGAGACATGCCAAAAAATAACCCGGGATGGTGGAGAATAATTTTCTACCAAAATTATGTCTTACATCTAGTTTGCTTTTGAAACAAGAAAATACTTTCTTTTTAGAACTAAGAAACAAACAAAACCTATGTGAAAAACTTTTGTGAAAAGTTTTGACTCTCATTATTTAAAAGAAAAATTAAAATAAGATGTGTTTTGTTCAACCTCTTATTATTTTCCCTATGTATTAGGAATAGTGGTTGTTACAAAATATTCATATCTTTTTAAAAAATGTATAGTATTATTTTCCATATTTGAATAATTGAGACCATCATGACTAATAAGTCAAAGGTATTAGTCAGGCAGAATCCTCTGGTTTCTGTTTCACCATAGAAGATGAAATGACTCAACAGATACCATTCAAGTGCTTGGATAAGTTATTTTGCTAATTAATTCCTCTCAGAATAACAAGATTATTAATATAAGAGTTTTAAAAGATAAAAATCATTAGAGAAGTCAATGGCCTTTAGGTGACTTTTTTAAAAAAGAGAAACATGAGGCCATTTTTCCAAAGGAAATGACCTTTTCATTCTGCCTTTCTTCCCAGAAGCTGTGTCTCATATGATTGGTTTGACTTTAGACATTTTATTCTATTGCTGAGTTTTAATGGATCCGCACGCACCCAAACTTTCAGCAGAATTAAAAAGGGAAATTAGGAGGTTGTACTCTGAAATTGCTAGACTATATCAGCATTTGCTTTAGCAATGGAAGATGAAGAGTAAGATCAGCAAAACAGGTTCTCAATACATAATACCCAAAATAGATACTAAATAAATTTCAGTCTTAATTTCCGTTAAATAGATGCCTAAAGCAGAACTTCATAGGGACCCTGTTGTTACTGGTGGCTTTCCTGTGTGTGGATACAGGCAGCTACACTGAGGCTTGAAAAGCTGCCTGGAATATGACCAGATATGAGGAAGTTCCAGAAGTGACCCAGCAAATAACAAATAAGAGCTTGCATTAGCTCATCACCCACTCTGATTCTTACCACTAGGTGTAACCAATTCAACTGCTGTCTGATAAGGTCATAGTGAAAGGGACAATAAATACACCAATGAGAACACACAACTGTTGTTATCCTGACAACTGCAACATGGCTGGCACGCCTGATAGCTTGTGAAAACTCACCCTAAGCCAACAAGCCATCTCAGAGATTTTTCCTTCTTTAGAGCCACTTCCTCCAAATACTTGGTAAGGACACATGTCCGAGGTCTGAGCAAGACACGGTGCTGAGCTGACTCAGGGGAGCTGATGCTGAAGGACAGGGCTACAGAAGCATCCAGCTCCTTAAGCTGTACAATTCAGCCCTGGGCAGACAGAGCTGGGCACACATGTCCCTCTCCATGTGGCTGTATGTGGGCCTGGATCACAGTGACTCAGCCTTTGAAAGCAAAGGTTTCCTGACCCTGGGAAGAACATGCCATCTTATCTATATATGCCCTTGCCAAGAGCTTACCTCTTCTGATTAGAGATCCATGGTCCACTCAGAAGGGCTTATTTTCTCTCCCTATAGATTCTCTAATCAAGCACCGCACGGAAGCACAATTAGTGCTCCTGTCTTTTCTCAGCACTGAGCAGAATCTCTGTAATCCTGCAACACCAAGAACAGCCAGGCTCACAACTCAGGTTTCATGCACTTAGTGTTCACATTTCATTAAAAAAAACCCACAAGACAAATGAAGCATGTAAAAGGCACACGCTAGCTCTGACAGCAAAGCCCAAAGCTGCCTGTACCCTCAGTTAGCCTGCCCTGTCTGTCAAGTAACACTGGAAACCAGATCACTTAAGCATTCCAGGTTAAAAATAATCTTAGGAAGAGCAGAGGTTATTTTTAACCTTCCTCTTCTGCTGATGGAGCTGGTTCCCAAATGGATGGCTCACGCAGAAGAGGAGAAATGGACTGTGGAGATGAAAAGGGAAGGAGCAGAGCAAATCCAGCTGTTTTCCTTGCCTATGACAAAGTCTCACAGAACTTCTCTGTTTTTCCAAAAGTGTAATCACTGCCAAGTAGCCCCGGTTTTGGATTTGCTGTGCAGCTGGGTAGGTGGTTTACTTTTCCTTCTTTCTCTTTAATACACCAACACACACACACACTCTTAATGTCATCTCCTGGGATCTTTCTCAAAATTACAATATATATGCAAAAAAATGGAAAGACAAAAGGAAAAAATCCCCAACCTCCACCACCTGATCTACTGGAAAGGCAGAAATCTTCAGCTTAAGTAAATCCTTAATTGCATTAACATAGTTTGAGTTTTGGACACACAATTCTGTGAAGTCACCCTTGATCAGAGGAAGGTTTCCTTATGTCAACCAAGTGAATTGTTATTTCACTGAAACACTCATCTCTTCATGCAATTCAGCACCAAGAAGCCACCAAGGAGCAGGCCTCTTCTCATGGTTACCTGGTATGTCAAAATATAGAACTATCCTCCCAAGTATAGAGAAGCAGAGAAACCCCAAATCATTCTGAGGAAAGGCAGAACAATGTTCAGTCTTAATAGCTTATTTTTTGTCTGCTTTTACAGGAAGAATACATTGATTTAATTAAGACCAGTTACACACTGACTCATCTATTTCTTCGAAACAAGGCAGGGGCTTTTGTAGGAAGCTTATGGGATACTGGAATTTCCCACCAAAGGGGCACAAAACATATGCTTAAAATAAAACAGTTTGGAATTAAATGCAGCTAAATGTGATTTTTCAGCCCCTGACGTCCTGCAAAGTGGTGGAACTACTTGACTGCTCAACAATAGCTATCACAGTGCCAACTACATCAACAGAAGCAATGGTTTCCTATCAAAAGTTAGGCACTTGGCTCCTTTCAGGACTTCAGGGAATCTCCAATATTTGGCTGTCATTGAGCTGCCCAGCTGCAGGTGGAATAGCTCCCCATTAGCCTGTTTGATGTACACGACACAGCTTCCTTGCACACAGTACAGGAGTTATCGAGCCCTCTGTGCCCAAGGGATTGATTTATTTCACAGCTCATTACTCCAAACTGCAGCAATTAATTCCTTCAGCACATAGCAAGGGATCCCTTGTTTCAGCATAGCCACAAAACCACCATCAGCACTGTCACCACGTGGATCCAACACCTTCCTACACGTGCAGGGCAGTACCCTTTGAATGGGTGATGAGTGGCCAACCCTGAACCAAATCACACTGAAGCCCAAAACATGCCCAGGGCAAACCTTGGCACACGCTGCCTGCACCCTGAGTGTGTGACATCTGGGAAGACTGTCTTCCCACACAGTTTTGACTCACTGGCATCAGCACAGCTGTGCTTGTAGGTGGCCACTGGCTGCAATTCCTGCTTCCAGACAGGGTCTGACAAAAGAACTAACAGACCAACAGACTAACTGGCACTACTGCTGGAATAGAAGTTGCATTTACCCAGTGAAACTCGAGGTTCTGGAAGATTTCCAGCACTGTATGGAAATCCACATTTGAAACTACCACTGCCACTCCTGTCAGCCCAGTTTGTTAAGCTGAGCTGCAAATCAATCAGTCTGTTCTAACTGCAATGAAAACAAGAGTGGCTGAGTCACAGGAAGATCCCAGACCCTGCCCGTGAGAGAGCTCTACTCAGCCTAAGGGAAACATGGAGAAATACGAGAATTTCTCCTGTCTGATTCTAATACAGGGCTGCTGGCAGCTTGGGAAGAGCTGGAAAATTCACTGACAGACCCACAGCCCGCACTTGCTGTCTGCTAATTAAAAACCCAGTGGCAGAGTGTGCTGTTTTGGAGAGCCAGCACTTTTTCCAACAGCTGAACACCTCCTGCATTCCATAGGAAATAAAAATATATGTCTGTCTTAATACTGACATGCACAGTCCTAGGTTAGACTAATTTAAATGCAGTACTTTACCTCTGTTTAATGAGGTTGCTTTTTCTTCTCAGTGAGAACTTTGCATGGAGGGAATAACCCAATAGATTATTTCACAGTAACAGCTTCACTCTTTTATTCTATTTCAACTGGTATAAATCAGGAGTTATTCTGTACAAGTCAGTAGAAAATCACGTGTTTAAATTGAAATAACATAGGCCTCTACTGTCTTCTTGTAGCACATTTAAGAAGCAATAATTGCTTATCTTTTGTGCTGTATAGGGAAGTGTTGTGGTCCTGAAAAGTTTTGCACATTGTCAGTGACAGACACAGGAATGGCTGGACAGGAGTTTTCAAAGTAATTACAGAAACTCACTTCCTTGAGAACAAAAACTTAAGGAAACTGATGTGTGAAGGACAACTCAGTTGTACTAGTACAGCCAAAGGAATAACAAAACTCACAAAAAAAACCCCAACATCCTGAAGTCCTGAAGCTTTTGTTCAGGCAAAAATTTCACTGACCTAGGAAAGATCTAAAATTATGCATTGGCGTGCCAATGAAGAGAACATGTAACTAAGAAAACTAAAGTATGTAAGTGCCTAGCTGAGCTGGGGAGCATTACTCACACTCACTAACATGCTGCAATTGTGCTTGTATGAAGAAAAGAGACTGCCCTGTATTTATCTAAGCAGAGCACCAATTACTGCAGAGCAGCCATCTAACTTTATCTCCTGGTTCTGTGGGTTTTATGTTGTTTGCTATGATATAAGGTGGCCCAACCTAATCCTAGAATCAGAGAAAGAACTGCTATGTTTCATCAAAAGCAGAAGTATTATCCAGCATAAGGAAAAAATCATTTTAGTATCAGTTTTTAAACTCCTAAAAGCTTCAAATAAAAAGAGATTGAGCTAACCTACATTTGCTGCACCTTATTTAAAAACAGAATGCTTTGTCATCAGATATATTTAACCTCAGATGTAAGAATACACCTGCCTCAAAATAAGGCAGAAGGGGATAGATGCATGTGAAGGCTCTATTCAGTAAGATTAATTCATAATTAGAATGAAGACTAGGAAAAAAACCCAACTACTGTAGCAAAGAAAATTATTCAAATACTTTTTTTCCTGGTTAAAAAAAAAAAAAAAAGGGGGATTCATCTGCATGGAATGTCAAACAGGAAAAGCTACTAAACAAATGAAACATCTGTAGCCCTGAATTTGCTAGGGCTCCCTCAAGCGTCGCTCTAACTTGCAGCATTGTGATAAACTTTACCATTCACCAGACTGGAGAGAAAGCTCTTCTGCTCCCCTCACATGAGCAGCTGCTTTCTGTTCCTCTCTCCCCTTGGCAGCAGAAGCTTGCATCAAAAGGAAACTGTATTAAAGAGAATAAAAGCAGAGGGTGTTAAGTCGGTTATATATTCAGTGAATGAGGCGACATAGTTACAAAGAGAAAAAAAATGCAGCAGCAGAACACAAAGCTGCTGTGTTCCAGAAACCAGCTGAAGAAAGAAAGTGCTATTTGTGAGGGAGCAGCTCTTTGAAACTTCATAGCCTGATTCAGAGCCTTTGGTGCCAGTAGAAGTCCTGCTAGCCTCCCTGAACTTTAGATCAAGCCCTTCTCAGTCTTCTACATTGTTGCAATTAACATTGAAGAATGACGTATTTTCCCTGAAGGTTAATACAGTTAAGGAGTATTTTTAGTTGCAGATAGCAAGGTTTCCTTAAAGGAAGTGTTTGACAAGATGTGCAAAATATACTGCAATAGAAGTATTCATCTTTGGGCACGTGTATCTATATTGCAGCTCATTACAGGCCTTATCTACTTATTTGAGGAAAGAATCAATGTTGATAAGCTTTATGGAACTCAAAACCACTGAAGGTTTTTATGATTAAACCCAAAACATCATATTATGCAGCCCTTCAACTCCACAGATCTGATCTTAAGCTTTTAAGATCAAATGAGAGAGAACTAGTGAACAGATAGTAAAGAAAATTGGACATAAAGAAGTGTGAGCAGCATTAAAGGAAGTTTTTATTGATAATCTATCAAATTCCACCCACCCCCCTTTTTTTTTTTATGTTATTCAGTCTGTATAACGCTAGTCACTCTCCAAAGCAGGCATCAAGTTGGGATCAACCCCTGACTCAATTTCTGATAGAAGATATTCCATTTCTACAAGCAGAAAGCCCATCAGGTGCCTCCAAGACATTAACATGTTCTGAAAAGAAATCCTTGTGTGCAATACAGTCAGAGCACTCACAGTCACAGTGCCTAATTCTTGCTCGCACAAGTTGATGCACGTGAACAGTTGCCTCAGCTCTATATGGCTTACATGACTCCAAGGACTTGTTTGGGAGCTGCGTATTGTGGGAAAAAAAATAAAATCAGACCAGATGATGATTCACAGGGCGTGGATTGTTTTCATTAGGAAAGAAGGAGGTTTCCATACTGAATGCAGACTCCTGCCTGGGTCTGGCAGGCATCCTGCTGGCAGAGCCAGGAATCCTGCACCTAGCAACGATAGCAGAGAGCTCCAGTGCCTGGGCACTTTATTTCCCCAGGAAAAAAGCAGAGAGGATCTGAGGGGAAAAAGCCTCTCCCAGCTATGCCTTGCCAAGCACATGAGAAAGGACGGCCCAAGCCCAGGCACAAACCAGGTCTCTGTTTCAGAGTTATTTAACTGATCACTAATTGCTGGAAAGCACTGCAGCCTTATAGAGCCTGGCAGGCTTAGGCACACCTTGGAGACCGATGTCACCAGAGCATGTGTGCTGGTCTGCTGGCTTTTACTGAGTGGCCCAGTGTCATGAGCAGAGTGTTTGACTCTGAAAGAGCAGCATTGTAATAAAAAACTGAGGATTTGTCTTCTGGTTCAGTCCCATAAGAACCAAGACCCCCACTGGTCATAGGCCCAACAACTCCCCCAGTCACTTGCAAAGGCCTTAAAGCTACAGTTGATCAAACAAGTTGTTTTGGCTTGAAGTTATAACAAAGGCAGCAGCTTCCTTTCCTTTCCCAGTGCTGTAGGCTTTGCCAGATTCCTGCCCTTGCTTCTAAGAGATGAAGAGTTTTGCTTGCCTGAGTGGTTGCTGAAATCTCAATCACATTTTCCTTAAGAAACAGGAGAGCAAAACAGGCTACGTCCCAGCAAGCCTGGTGAATTGTTCCCAGCTAGCCTGGGCTGTCTGCCCGTTTATCCTGATGTCTCCAGCTTCCTTGCAGCTTCCTCCCCTTCTCCTGGCTGCCCGGTTGCTGCGGTCGCAGCTTCTGCTTTTGTGCAGGACTCAGTTCCCCATTGTTTTAGCGACTCTCTCAGAGGGGCAAACTTTTTCCATATATGCTGATTGTCAGAGATTTGGTTCCTGTATTCACACTTAAAAATATATTGCCTAAAGTTCAGCTTTTTCCATTATAGTTATTACTCCTCACTTCCTGTCCCTTCTGGCCTTGGATTTTAACTGTCAAACTTCAGCCAACAGGACCCTTCCAAGTCGTGACTTCAAACTCTCAAAGAGGTTCACCTACACTCTGGGATTAACAGCTGCCTATAGAATTTTGATATAATTAATCAGACTACTAAAACTCACTTGTCCTTGCTAGAAGCATAAAACTAAACCCCAAGAAAACAATCCTCTTTTTTCCAATATAATTTTCCTGCAGGTGACAGGAGAAATTATTTCAAAGCTAGCTTAATTAATAAATCCAATCACTTACTATATTATCCTGAAGAAATAATACTTGGGAAGACATTATTAATCGAGTTTATGCCAGATTAAATTTTCAGAAGCAGTCTGCCTCAACCTGATGAGTCAGTCATTAGGCATTTGAAATGGCAACATGCCTAGAAAGGCAATTTGACATTTAAAGTGACATTAACCTGTAGGTTATCATGGGTTGGAAATTTCTCCTCCTAAACGAAAGGACTGGAAATGGAACTAATGCATCAAAGTTCAGACAATCAGTCCCTTCATACCAAACTCAGATAAATATCTCAAATGAAAACACACGAATTGGGAGTGGAGGGAGAAGCTAGGAAGCATTTTCCACTTTCCTCATCATACAGCTGGGAAAAAGAAAACATAAAAAATAGAAGGTCCTTCTGCATTTCATTCTGCCTTGGCACAGATACAACCAGAGAGAATTAACAAGATCTGCTTCAAACTCTTTCCCCACGTGTTTCTTCCACTAGGAACTGGTGTTCCTTCATGCAGTCCCGGCTGGTAACATACATAGAAGCCTGCATGAAGGAGAAGTACATTGTCAACTCCCAACAGCCCTGTCCAAATGGAACCCCTGACTGCCAGAAGATCATGTAAGTATCCTAAATAAAAGCACTGAAGAAAACAGAATTTTCTCTGAAGGATCTAAATGATGTTTTCAATAGTATTGAATGACACATTTTAAAAAGAACTGAAGCATCAACACAGTTTAATACCAAAGTGATGTAGGGCTTCATTTATGTACATAAAGGTGATCAGGCCTGGGAGAACAACTGCCTTTCCAAGCCACCAAGTACAGGACTACAAGATGATTAAGCAGTTTTTAATATCTCCCCACATGTTCAGAAAACATACAGAGACCATACCCTTTCCATAATTCTCAGGTCGTAATATAAACACATAATTTAAATCTCTCTGCCTGTGGCCATCAGCGAGACCATTTACACGGCAGGACTCAGAGAACTGCCAATTCCCAGATGCTCACTGTTCTTTCAAAGAGTACTACTGAAAGCCAGCAGTGTATCTTTAGGTACATTTTTTAAGCTAGGAAACACACCTTTTTTAAGCTGGATTCACACACACTTTTGAAGTGTTAAATAATATTTAATTATCATCTACACGTCTTTGCACCTGCATTGTTATTTGTTTGCAAAAATGTTTTTGTTATTTGCTAATACAATTAATTTCTCTTTCTCTGAACAACAAAAAAAGTTTCATCATTATGTCCAGGGGAGTTTTTAACAAATTTATATCTTCCTTGGTAGCAGTGAGGTCGAGCACTGGAGCCTCAGACTGCACATAAGAATGTGCACACGCCTCCTGTTATAAACAATAATCCTGAAAAATAATCTTATGTAAGGAAAAAAAATTACTGTGGACCACCTGTATGTTTTGCTAAGTAGCACTGATACAGACTGTGGCAAGTTTCTTGACTGCATTCTGCCTTAGTCATCTCTGACATACATGGCACCCAAGTGCCACCCACTGACAACAACTTCCAATCTAACACCCAGGCCCTTATTCCACAGGTACAGGACAGCTCTGAAGCCAGTCTACCAAGTGAAACAGAAGGTTTTGAAGTCTTTGCAGTGGAAGTGCTGCCCTGGATTTATTGGCAAGGACTGTGAACAGCATGGTAAGGAAAGCTAGGAACAAGTGTGAGAATGAATGAGTAAATGCCAAGTATAATGGCAAAACCCAATTTTGCCTATTTGCTTTTGCCTTTTTTTCAGAATTGATGCCTTATTTGATCTGATATGCCCCAAATCACTGATACTTTGAGACAAGAAGTAGCTGTAATTAGCTGCAATTAGTAGTTAATTAGCATGAGCTACTTATTCTTCTGTTAATAGCAACCTTTGTAATCTTTACACATTGAGAAAGGTATCAGTTTGCTAGGGGAGCCTGCCAGATGTCCATCTAGACAAGTCCATCTAGGAATACCTGATTCTAGGTAGAAAGTGGTGACATCAGAAAGCTACACTAGTATGTGAAATGCCCCTATGGTCAGTTTATAGGATGAAATTATGTGGCTCGGGAAATCACACCTTCCAGTACCTAACGGGACTGCAAGAGAGGTGGGAGAGGGACTTTTGACAAAGGCATGTAGTGACAGGACAAGGGGAAGAAGTATTAAGAATATTGATGCCCCATCCCAGGAATGAAGGTGATGAGGCACTAGTTGCCCAGAGAAGCTGTGGATGCCCCATCCCAGGAACTGTTCAAGGCCAGGTTGGATGGGGCTTTCAGCAACTGGTTTAGTGGAAGGTTCCCTGCTATGGTGAGAGGGTTGGAACTAGATGGTCTTTAAGGTTCCTTTCCATCCGAACCATTGAATGGCTCTATGATCTGTGGTGCTGCTAAATAAAAGAGAAGGGACACAGTTTAAAAACTGAACAGTGGTTTAAAAATAACATTGGTAGGATTTAGCAAATAATGCTTGAAAAGCAGAATTTAAGTGGATTTAAGAATTTAAATGGAATTAAGGGAATTTAAATGGATAAATGATAATTCCCTCTATCAATTAAGGCAACTATAACAAAAAAGGCAAGCACGTGTGAAAACTTTCACGTCTAACTCACCTACAGACTCCACAGATAAAAATCTCTATAGGTTTTGCTTTTCTTCATAGATAAAGATAAATCTACAAGTCAAAGCTATGTGGTGCCCCAGGCTGAACTTCATATACAATGTTGGAAAGATACTACTAAATGCATTGCTTCTAGTTTAGTCTCTCTTGTTATACTCACTGACCAAACAAAAGCAGCTCCTCCATCATCATCTCACCAATCACTGTTGGTGCCACCAGAATGTTCAGGTAACTGTGGAACAAGGAAGAGAAATATGCAGATCTTTAGGTGGGACCCCCAGAGAAGAAGAAGAAAAAAAAAAGGCATCTATTTGCAATTTCTTAGGACCAATAACTTGGCATGAGTTAAAAAACCTGACACTACTGCACAGCATTACCATGTATGTAATGTTGTATGTCAGTGCAGGGAAACAAAATTCTCCAGACAAGATGGTCTTTCTCCAAGAATCCTGTCTCCCCATCTATTAGACTACACGTGAAATTCCTCTGTTTTGCCTTGCTAAACTGTAGCAGTTTCTGCATCTATAACATTTTCACAGCTGTATTACATCTCAATTGCAGATCCTAATTTTATTCTGGTGCCAGGAACTGAAACTGAAGGACAAGAAGAAGAGTTCTCAAACCACAGTATGTGCTTGGAGTTACTTTGCTTCTCACCCTTTTGCCTCTCAGTCACTGATCAGAAAGAAAAAGTTATTTTACTCATTTTAACCTGATAAGCTCTGGCCAATCTCTCTAGTGAAAGCATCATTTGTGAAAGCTTTGAAACAATATGTTCATTGGCTTAAATGAGGGCTTTTGCTATAAGACTACATGAATGCTCAAGACAAAGCATCCAAAAGTTTCAAAGCTGTCTGCTGGCTGGTGATCAGTGATACCAATGGAGAATGCCAGCTGGTCCAGGGCCTTCCACCTCTCAGTGTCAGGGATGTTAACCCCTTGCACTGCCAAGTGGATTCACAGGAAAGCACACCAGGCTCACAAGTCTACCAGAAAAACAACCCACTCAAAATGCTATTTTAGAACAGCCTCCTAGTAGCTTTGAGATTACAGTTATGAGGTACCATAGATTTGTATCTCAGGCACTCCAACACACCAATCTGAGTACCCAGAAGGACTGTCCCTTACCACCTGGGATATGGTGTGGCTTGCAGTGCTATTAAGCATCTTTCACAATTGGCTTCAGAGTAGCATTGCAGCTCTGAAAGAGGGTTTTCTTTACATTATGCTCTCAGCACTGAATGAATAAGCAGTTGGTTTGCACAACTGAATTATATAAAACAAGAGATTTAAAAGTCAAAGGTAACCCTGGAGGAGAAGAAGCCCTTGGGATAGCACAGTTTAAATATACCAGTTTCATCAGCTCTCAGTGTATACTTTGAAATCTACAGCTGAAATTCAGGTACTTATTTAGAATACCATTAGTTAAAGGGCCACTCCACGAGTCAGCTCTGACACTTACACACTCTGCTTCTGATTCCTCAGTGGAATGCCCCAATTGCTCTTTCATCCTCTCCTTTTATATTCTGGATTGCTAAGCCTTGTTATCCTTTCAGTCAATGGCTTGAAAGGAGTTAGTATTCCAAAACATTTTTATGGTATGGGGAGGTCTCTAATTAAAGAGTATTTTACGGCCATCATGGCTGAAGTTCTCTGCAAATATTTAAATATATTAGGTCATCACTGTCATAAACCAAGAGATCCCTTAAATGTCAGTGTAAAATTTTCGGAGCTAAAAGTAGACAGGTGTTCTCAGAGGTGTGGTGTGAATACCTGTCCCCTGGTCGCTGCACTCTGTTGCATGACTTTGTTTTTTCAATCTTGTGACTAGTGTCAACATCAGTGGATTCCAGAGAAATGTTCGAAGTCATTCAAAATCATGAGGCTTTACTGGATGATCTTCAAAGTGATATTCATCAAGCAGTCAGCAACTTAGGTGACTTACAGAGGCTATTTGAGAACAACGGTACGAGCATGGTGTTAGAAGTGAACCAGAGCAATTCAGGTGAGAGGTCTCAGAATTACCAGCCTGAGATAGGCCCTGTGCAACCACATAGACCAGGAAGAAAACATGAAAGCAAAGATAACCTGATATTCCTTGGTCTGCTGGTTGCTTCTAGAGAGGGAAAAAAATTGGGTGCAATCCCAGTGCAAATGAAGGAACCAAAGAGTAACTTGAAATGGGAAAATGTGATGAAAGGCAAATTCCAGAATATGCCTTAACCAAAGAATAAAGAGGTAGCTCACATTTAAAATTTGTTCATCTTACTACTCTGCTTCTCTGGTGTCTACTATAGGGATGCAGAGTTTAGATCTGTTTTTTGTTCTTTTTCTGTACTCATGCTATATACTCTCATATGGAATATCAGACTGGTGTAGACGAAAAAATTAAGCATTTTAAGCTTCTCAGGAACATTATTCCTGCCATATATAGGAGTGGGGGAAAAAAAAGCTACTGAATTTGACCTACTCCTGTGTGTGCCACTGGCTTGCAGAAACATTTTCTAATGATACAGACTGTTGTACTCAGTGAACTTCAAGGCACTCAAGTTTGAATTTTAAACTGTTTAAAGAATTTAAATCAAGCCTTAGTATAAGTCACACCTAGTATAGATACTTCACAGATTTTTCAAGTTATTTACTCGTGGCCTGGAATATTCAGCTGTTAAGGTGCAGTATAAGTTCGTGAAGCATCAGAAAAAGAACAGTACTACAACATGGTCAAAAAGACAAGTCCAGTTGGACTTCCAACTAAGAAGTGTTGGGAAAAANCGGTCAAAAAAGGAAGAGCTCACCAACTAAGAAGTGTTGGGAAAAAGGACAGTTACAGCCCCGTGCAAAATTGCTTGTCTAGGGGTTTCAAAAAAGCATAATTTTTAAGACTTAAATGGGGAAATCAATACATGTCAAAGTTATTGTCTGCAGATTCACAGACACCATGTGCTTTATAGTAACCTTGATTTAAAACTAGGTTATTTTTGCAATTGTCAAAATTGTCAGTATCATGAGGTCAGATTTTGGGAAGTACGATGGCAACCACCATAGAAAAATGCATACTTGAGTTACCCTGGTTAGATAAAGTTGTGTTCCAAACCCAAAATTTAAATGTAATTAAATTATTTTTTTCAACTGTGTTAACAGATCCACAGGAAAGGCTTCTGCAGCAAGTTTTGTTTCCCCATGTGGAGAATTTTCTAAGGAAACATTTTAACCCAATGTGGGCAACCTTCAACAGAACTTTACAGAACCTCTCCAACATAGTAAGAAACCTGTCCCACGACGTGGAAGCCAACAAGAGAAGCATAGAAAGATTCAGAGAGAGCTCTGTGCCCAAGAAGGAATTCCAGGAGATGGGAACTAAATTTGAATCAAAAATCCAAGAAAACATAGTAAGAGCTGATCAGGTGAAAAGAGATATAGAGAACCAACTGCACATGCAGCAGGCCAATATTCACTATAATCTCAGCATGATCAAGGCAGATACTGACACAAAGCTCAAGAAGTTTCATAAGATACAGCAGTCCCATTTCTTAGCTTTGAACAACAGCATAGCAAATGTGAAACAAGAGCAAAACAATCTTGAAAATAAATTGCAGGCTTTGGAAAGAAATTTAACAGAACTCTCTTCACATCATGGTCCCAAAGATGAAAACAGCCAGACAACCATCAGACAAATAAATGACATTCTGTCAGGGCATGCAAAGCAGCTTAAAGAACTTTACATGGAGTCAGATGTGGCCTTTCAGAATATTGCAGTTTTAGAGAGGTGGTTTAAGGAGTTAAAAAAAAATATCTCAAAGTATAGGCCAGAAGATCTTACAATAACTTTAACCGAGAAATCAGTTATTATGGAAGAAAACAATGCAGCAATGGAAAAGCAAATATCAGAGTTCAACTATACTCTGTCAAACCTTCAGGAAAACTATTCAGATCTGTTGAGGTACATGGAGGAATGTAATTGCCAGAGAATATCTTCTGACACTGACATACTGGAGGAAGATTCAAAGAATATCACTTATTCTCTTGAAGACACTCAGTCAAATTTAAAGGATTTGAAGCACTTAGAGTCAGTTCTCAGAGATCTCTTGAGGAATGAAATTGAAGAGCTCTCCTCAGCTATTCCATCTATCCATCTGTCTCTTAATCTCCGTCAAGAAGAAAACAGACAGCTTCAGTCGCAAGTCACAGCTTTTTCAGAAGACATAGGCTTGATGAAGAAGAAAGATGAAGAAATTCATAGACACATCAAGTATCTCAACAGTTCTTTTGGCTCTCTTCTAGAAGATGCAATGCGGCATGAAGTAGCACTGGAGGCTTTACTGAAAGAAGAATTTGTGGATGTCTTGTTTGAAGATGATTTTAGCATCCTAATACCATCAGTATTTGAGCTGCAAGAATCTCTCAGACATATCTCAGATAAACTCCAAGAACAAAATGTGACTTTAGAGTCTCTTATACGGAGATTTCATCTCTCAGAGGGAGGTCAACAGAATAATCATGACGCTCGCACACCACCTAACCACCCCAAAGAAGAAACACAAACACCCTCTACTCTAGACGAGGTCAGCAGTCAGCGCAGCATCAGAGAGCACATGGAACCCAACTACGAGGCTGCCAAAGACGACTCCTTGGACAGCTCAGCTTACAATGATATCATGACTCTGAAGAATGATATCAAACACCTCAGCCTGGCAATCAAGAGTCACGAATCCAGAAGTGACATGAGCCTCTGCTGCAATCACACAATAGCAAATGTAATAGAGCCACTCAACAGCTCTGTGGGAATTCTCTCTGCAGATTTAGCAACCATCAAGCGGCATCTGGATGAACATCTGCTGATTTTTAAAAAGCTATTTGGAAGTAATGAAGAATTAGTTGCCTCAAAGATAAGCCTGGATGTTACACAGATTCAGTCAATGCTGAACAGAAAAGAGAGAAGGCAACAGAAAGGCCAAGACAAGCAAAGAGACAAGAAAAGACCTGAGAAGCACAGAGAAAATACGCAAGGGTTAAGTGGAAGAAATACACTGCAGAGAGAACTTTTGGAAAAAGGTATGTTCTCTTCTTTCACTTGCTCATGTGCAAGTCTAAGTTCTTTCTGGACCCTGCTGCAAGTTACACACACACACAGTATATTAGTTTATGAGACCTGCCAGGTATCTTGTGGGAGGGAGAAGTTCTGACATTGGTTACATCCTCCTGCCGTGGCAAAAAAAGCAGCCAGAGTGAGAACAGAGTTGATACTCTGCTGCATTTTGCTTGAGGCCAATAGAATTATACCCATTACAGCTGCTGGGAAATGGATCTCGAACTAATTAAACTTCAGATGTTTAGAAGACCAATTTTGTCTGTAGATGTTCATGTCAAGGCAGTAGCATTTCTGTGAGCTGCTGTGGAGTGTTAGGCTTCCTGGTCCTGCTTCTGTTTGCTGTTATTTGAATCTGGAAGGAGTGTACTCAAAGCACCAAATTCTTCCCAACGTGGACAGATAACAATTAACTGCTATAATCTGCACAAGGGGAACAGGGCAGACTGACCAGAGAGCACACACTCTCTCTTAAAACTAAGCTTCAGAAACAAGTTTTCAGCTTATACTTCACTGGGACTGGCCAGTTCCCTTTCCCTGTAAACATGTGGCCATAAGCACCTGGTAATTACAAACACCACAGCTTTAGCATTGGCTTTCATGATTGTAGCCCTTGTTATAGACAAATAATATAAGAGCAAAAATCATCCCCTTCAGGCATTTGTGCTGCAAAACTTTAGTCAAGACTGACTAAGCAAATAAGTTATTTTTAACTAATTTATTTTCAGGACAGCAAAAAGTGCTACTTTTTTTTTCCCTCTGGGTGGTCTTAACCTTATACTTATCCAAGAGTAGTGACTCAGGTATTTCCAGGGAACCATTTGATGTAATCCCACACACATACCCATTTCAAGCATTTAGCTCTGCAAAGAAGCACACCAAAATCAGGCCTGACAGGGCTTCACCTTATGTCCCATCCTGATGATCCTGGGGAGAGAATACCTGCTCGCTGCTAAAATCCTGTCCCTCTTTCTTTTTCAGACTCCTTGGTGGCATTCCACGTGGGATTCTCAGAAGGAAAAGATACTGAAAAAACTGTGAGGTTTAATGAAACGTACTTCAATTATGGGAACAGCTATTTCCCTGAGCATGGCCACTTTAAAGCACCACATAAAGGCATCTACTTGTTTGTCATTTCTGTGGAGTTTAGTTCAGGACCAGCACTGGGACAACTCTCCTTTAGCCGTGGGTACAAAAGAACTCTCTCAAGTAGCCAGAGGAAAACACCAAATGGAAACACCATGACTACTTTTGCTATGGCAGAAATGGAGAAGGGGGAGACAGTAAGCTTTGAATTGCTGCAGGGCTCTGTAGTGAAGAGAAGTCCACCTGGGACAACTATGGGTGGATTTCTAATATCTAAAACTTGAATAGTGACATTTATGTTTAATTGATCTCTTTCCATAGATGCAATGGATCCATTCACTATTGCTTAATCTGTGATGTATTCAATCCTACTGCATGTGTTTAAACATAGCACTACCCTAGGTTTGTCTTCATGCTTCTTTTCTGGAAGTGTTTGGCTTTTGATTAGTTGCTTATGAGCAGCAATGGGATTTTCTTACAAGTGAAGAGCTAATGGTTCAGACTCCAGATGTATCAGTACACACATTCCCAAATCCTTCCACTGCAAGAATTGCAACTAAATGTTTTGTGGGACTTTCTCCACTTATAACTCATATAATTTCTCCTTTCCCTTGGCAAATACCCCCACCACTGGCAAGGGAAACATTTTAGAGAGAACTGCATAGAGCAACTCTGGTACTATGTGAATGGTACCTTAAAACCCAAAGCCAGGGCAATTTTACCTTTTAGTTCTCTATGGACCACAAGCAGTCACAGACTGTCTTGGAAACTTCTGCAACTTGCTCCAGTGTTTCAGCCTGTGCACAACAGGAACACTAGTAGAGATCTGTCATATCCAGTAAGATTCACTCTAATATTTGCAAACAAGAATATTCTGATAGAATATGAGAAAATGGCCCAGTCTTTGTTTCTGGGCCTGTACTGTATTTCAACTACACTGCAAAAATTTAACAGTAATATAACAATAAGATTAATTACATCTTAGTAATTTAAAAATATTGGTGAAAATGCAGTTTATTTCTAAAGATAATCCTGAAGATGATCATGAATTCAGCCCAGAGTCCTGCATTTAGTAAATATTTTAAAACCAAGCAAGCAAAACTAACAACAAAAAGGCAAGCTGATTGGTCTGTTCTCATTGTTGAATATACATTTATAAAAAGAGTAAACCAAGGAGCAGAATTTTTGAACCTTGGGGGTTTTTTTTTGAATTTCCAAAAATCTCAAAGTGACCATATGTGGTCACGTACCAAACTTTTTTTCTGACAAATAAAACATCGCGAAGACCTTCATTTTAAAGAAGTTCAAGTATTGTGGTATTTTTGTCTACCCTAATACCTTACAAAGCAATATTAAAGCAATTAAATTTGCCAAATTGAAACGCACGTTGAAATTGCCAGTATTCTGGAGGAAGAGATAAATTCTTATTTTGCAATTTGTGCCCTCTTAAGGTAGCATTTTCTAACAGAAATCTATCCTCTTATTAGGGGGTTTTCTCCCCACCTACTTGTACTCAAAGGAATGCTAAACTACAAAATTTTTAAAATTTGGTACCAATTGGTACCAACACACATTGTACCTGAGGCAACAGTTTGACAATCGGACAACACAAATCTTCTGAAATAAAGCTACAATACAGTTTCAGTTGGTGAGAAGATTGCTACTCTCTGTCCTGAAAAATTCAACAAAGCAAACAATGAAAAATACTCCCCTACCTCCTCCTGGCCAATGCTGATTTCCACATGAGATTAACAGGCCAAGTATCCCTGTTTATCTGGCACAGAGCCATGACTCACTCTGCTCTGCAGCAGGCAGCACACACTGCCTGCAAGCTCAGGGTCATCTTCTGTCCCACAGACTGCTCAAGTATCTGAGGGAAGGAAGAACAAAATGGAAGAGGTGAAACGTCAGAACTGAAGAGCAGCATCAAACTGTAAGATTGGGTTCTTTCAGTACAAAGCTACTACACTGGGGTGATCCAGACCTTTTTTTTACCAGTGCTCCTCCAATTACAAACTGTTCCACAATTAAACACAGATGGGGGATATGTAGATATTTTAAAACACTGCTTGTTTTTAAAGCTTTGACAGAAAGCTTCAACTGGACTGAAAACCATACCATAGCTACTTGCAAAAGGACATGGTAGGTAGTAGGCAGGACTTCTAAAGGTTTGGTGTCCTTGTACTTACCAGAGTTTACTTTTGTTGAAGAATATGCCAGGCAAGTTCAGAGATCACTGACTCCAGAGTGAACAAAATGTCAATATAAAGATGTTTTCATATTTGTATTCCATATCTGTATTCTTCAAATATGTGCTTAAGTTAGCCACCTGCATATACAAACATGACACACTTGACTGGAAGACTCATTTTCAGACTCTTTGAAGCAAAAAAGTAATGAGAGTTAAAACACTCTGCTGGCTGCATAAGCCAGGAAGACTGACTTCCTTCTCAAGCAACAAGGTCATTAAGCTACTGAGCTGTGGTTGTGTTTTTTCAAAGTAATACACCAGATTTTCATGAACTTCCACCTGAACCACTTCTTGCATTTTCTTGGGGCTTGGTGGTTTATTTTTTTCCTGTAAGATTAATGCAGCCACATCACCATGACCTGCATTTCTAGGCAACAGACTAGAAGCATCAATTTAATGAAGATAATTTAAAACGTAGCTATTGGTTGGCTCAGTGGATCAAGAAGGGAATTTCCAAACATAAAGAACCTGAGGCTGACCACAGGCATTGGGAAGAGTTGCCTGTAAAAGCAGGCAGGTTGGTTCAGTTTCTCTCACAGCAGAGTGACCAGACTAACATGCCTGATGGCCACATGTGTGCTCACTCCAAGATACAGATACATGTACTGTCAATCTGAGGCTTGTATTTAAAAATAAAAGCTTCCAACTGCTTTTAGTACTTCCTAGAAACCTGCCAGAAAACACTGCCAATACTTCAAGTTTCTGGATTTCCAGATCAAACCACTAAGCTTTGTAACAAGACAGAAAGTTGTGCATCTTAATGCCTTCATGGAATTATCTGGTAACTGAAACTCTTGTTGCTTTATGAATGTCAGTATCTTATAGTACTTCACATTTTAAAATTAAAGTCTCCTCATGTTTTTTTCTTTTCCATTACTAAGATGATCCCCTTACTTTACTCAAAATCCAACTACCAACTGTATCGTATAGAAACAATTTTCCTTTCTATAGATCCACCAATGCCTGAATTCTGCCGTCCAATTCATGTGAACTCATTCAGACACCCACATCAAGCCACTCTCTGAAGCCCACGGAGGTCACCCCTCGTGAACCAGCCTCAGGAGGTGGTCAGTCCACAGTAGTGGTCCTCTTACAGCTCAGATTCACAGCTGACATGGACTTACTGCATTGACACCAGTGAGAAAGACCAAAGTGGTGTTTTGGGAAAAGCTGAAGATAAAAATGCAGAAGGGATTAAGGAAATCAGTGGAATTAAATCTCATCCTTTATGAAATTAGTGATACTTCTGCAATTTATTTAAAAGCTTGTGATTCAATTCACTAACTACTCAGCTTGCTTTTTGGCTTGCACACAAATAGACGTCGGGTTTAGAAATAACTAGACAGTTATTTCACTTCTTAGATATTGATGCAAGCTCAGCAGCAACATATTTTTATAGAGAGGTCAAAAATATCTATACATAAAGATAACATTTTGATATTTATTATCAGCAGGCAGTAGAACTTATTTTCACTCTCCTGCTTTTTCCAAAGGCTCTGTCTTTAGGACCACAGCATCACCCTGTGGTTGTCTCATGAAACAACACTGGAGAGGAAAAACTGCTTCTTAAAACAAAGACAGGTGCAAATAGTTATCCCCACTCTTTTCATTACATCCTCCTGTAATGCCAATATAAAAATCCCAGTTTTAAATCCAACCACGATCAGTGTAATCAGTGAAGACATTCCACAAGCTACGTAATAGCCACAAATGTAGGAAAAAGAGTTACTTTGCCAAGATACTAATTGCAAGGAGACCAAAACTTTGTGCAGTCTTATTTCCTGGTATTAAGGAAAAATAGGTTTGAAACTACATTGGCTAGTCTTCCACTGTACTTTCCAGAACTCTACTGCAAGATTTTAACACTTGATTGAACAGGGGGAACAAATAAAGGTTTATAATTATAATACACTGATAACAGTTTATATGACGTTCCGATATCAAAACTTTCTAGCTAATATAAAAAAACCATATTTAAACCTAAGATTATTCCTGATTAAAGGCAAAAAGAGAACAGAAATTGATCTTACTTCTTTCCTCCTTGAAAACTAAAAGTGACTCTACAGAGAGTAGAAGCCAAAACATTTCTGCAACGAGAAAACAAATTCTCATGCTTTGTATAATTGTGTACTCACAGGTGAGATATCCCCTTGACTGGTCTTCACTTGCTTGAATCATATAAACCAGAGAAAATTAAGCAGGCTATACAGAAGCACCTGCATAATTTTGCAACCAATAAGTTGCAAAGTATATTAAATTCAAATCTCTTATCTGTGTATTGCTACACAAAAAGAATGTTGTACACGGAGGGAACAAAAAGCCATCACAAAATCCCCCATCCCTTTATTTTTTTCTCTTTTTACTTGATGAGCTTGAGGCAAATTTATATGGATAAAACCAACATGTAGTGAAATTGCATATGTTCAAATAAAAGTATTATCTAATTTTGACTTCCTTCTGGATTTGCTCTAAGACAGGGATAAAAATCAGGAGAAGGAAACACTGGTTTTACTGTTGCGCCCAAATTTAGTGCAAGGAACAAACAGCCTGAACTTATAAAGCACCAAATAATTCTGAACATCACTGAACAAAAGTGATCACTAACAACTTATTCAAAGACTGTGGGGGGGGAAAAAACAAACCATAAACGAGGTGTCAAAAAGTAGGGAATTATTTAGTTACAGTATTATGATTTCCAAGTCAATACATTTTTAAGGCAAAATCTTATAGTAACAAAACACATTACTAATGTGTACTAAAATAAGGTTATTTACTTAAAAATGATACATTGGACAGAATCTGTGTACAGAACAAGCAATTCATGGTAAACTCAATAAGGCACCTTCTAAAGCAGATGCTGTACAAAATACATTAGTGTGTTACATTTTTATAGTATTCTACACTTCTGGCATATAACACACACAAGAGTGTGACCATTTGTCTCGTTCCACTCTTCTTTCATATTTTATTTACATCTTCTCTAGGTTAACTACAATGTTATTTTTTCTTCTTTGTATACAATATAGTACATTTCATTTTGGGCATGTCGTGTCAGAGCACAAACGTCACTACATGATGTGGGCTTCTATAATTGCATTCAACGGTAGAACATTACAAAGCAACAATTACATCAGATTTGTCGTCAAAAAAATCAGAAGTTATGTGCACTCCACTTCTGCTGTACAAACAAGGCTAATAAACCATGGCTCCATAAAGCACCATATCGTGCAACACTGCCAGCTGCTTTTAGACATCACCCCCACTTGGAATAAGGATTGTGGGCACAGGATAAAGACTTCTGACTCAGAGGCACTGTCAGGAGAATGAGGAAGGCCTAAATCTTTCTAACATTTCACAGAAAATGAGCATGTAACTTCCCTTTAAAAATATCTGCAATAGCAAAAGAATGGTTTTTTAACTTTATATCTCTGCTTTTCAAACATTTTAGACCACTAAAATACAGTCTGTGAAGATAAAGTAGATGAAATGTATCCAAATGATTTGTTTTATAAACACATTCAAATGGTCATTCAGATCAAGATCTAAAATTTTGTTCTAGACTACTATGGAGGTAACTTAAAATATTTTACATTTTATTCAAGACCTCAAAAAAAACTGATTAAGAAAATAATTGGGGCAAAGTGATGGATATTGGAAAAACTATATGTTTCTTGAGGAAAAATTACATCATGTAAAACTCAGAATAAACTCAAAATGTAAGCCTACGTTTTTCTGTAGCAATATCACGTTTCTTGTGGAATTCAGAAGTGAACCAGGGACTCTAAAAGTTTCCTTTCAGTTACAATAAGAATGTAACAATAAGAATTATATATGTGACTCAAAATATTTTCCATCTAATTGAAATCACAGGGAGCAACTTAAATAAACACAAAAAATCCCTCAATATGGGTGTTTAAGAACTTCCAAGGCACAGTCTTGATAGTCCCCAAGATATTTTCCACCCATTTGATATTTGCATTTAAAAAAAAGGAAAGAAATCACATTTGTCTGTTCTGGAGAACATTTTTTTGGATGACAAATGCTTAAAATTTTGACCAAGAAAATGAGATTAATCACAGTCCAATAGAAGAATCCTATTACCCTCCCTGACCTTAAAAGGCTTCTGAATTCAACAGCATTGCATAAAGCAACAATTTACCCCTTTAGAGTCTGCACTAATCATGCTTAATTATGTGAAAATTAATGGGCTAGCTCTGAGCGTATTTTTTTTCCCCAAATTACTGTTAAAATATCAGTATAGACACACGAAGGCTCCAAACAGTGAATGACTTTGCACAGAACACAGGTATGTGCTCAAGTGCTTTATGCAACCATATACTTCAGTGATAACATTTTGTTGGGTATCAGGGAATCAAGGAGGCTCCTGCTCAGGACCATAAAAACGACATATGCATGATACCTTTGAGTATGAACCTAGTAAATGAAGTGCTGAAAAATTATGTTTAAGGCAAAACTGTTTTTTTTTCTCTCAAAAAACCCCATCTCTGCAGCAGTTGGCTCACTTGACATCAATGTGTAAATCAATTTAGGTCCTAAGATGTTTAACCAAAGATCACCATCCTATTGCCTTGCAAATGCCTAAACAATGGCAAAGAAAACAAGGGGGGAATTACAAATTGTTGAAATTCATGCTTCCAGCAGAGGCTTCCTGAAGACTTGGGAAAAATGAACTAAAAAAAAAAATACACAAATCAAGTTTACAGCTAATAACGATGTGGTAACTCCTAAAAGAAATAACAAAATATTTTAAAAAGGAGCAGGTTAATTTAAACAGACCTCCATGCTTTGAAAGTTTAAGCTAGCAAGGTACCTACATCATCATTTTTTCCTTCTTACTGACAGAAGTCCTAGAGAAGGAAAAAATCAACAACAAAAAAAAGCTTATCGCTTACTTTTTTTGGCTTATACCAAACACTTTCCATCTACCTGTGCAAAAATTATGCGCGAAGACACGATTCACAATTTCAAAATCATCACATATTTCTTGGCAATGGACGGAGAAAATCTTTCTTTTTAAAAGCCCTTTATCATGAGGATTGTGGCACATTATCATGTATCTGTTGCTGTTTTCAAATAAGTTAAAACCATAGTTGACACACCTATGAACTTCTCAGCCAGAATACATATTAATACTTAAAGGCATTACTAAACAAAAGTAATGACTTTATTTAAAAAAAAAAAAAAAAGAGTCCCTCAAAATAGCTAGTTTTCTATAAAATATGTAGAACTGTTAAATAAAGTCTGTACATCACAATAGAAAATAAAAATACTGCAATCTTTTCTCTGACCATTTACATTATGGGAACTACAGGATTAAAACAAAAAAAGAGTAACATGCTAGAAGGCTGTAATTGTTCACAAATCACATTAGTTCTGCATTACATTGTTTTCTATCAGTTGTATTTTCAAGGGAAATTTAAACACATATCAAAACAATCTCCACATACATATTTTAAGACAACAAATAATCTGGCATAAATCAATCTGAAGTTTTAACATTTTTTCATCAATTTTAGTATTATTCTTAACTTTTCAAATCTCGACTATGGCATGTGTGTATGTGTGCATGTATGTAATTGTACACATGTACATGTACCTAGAACTAGGTGTTTGTTGGCTTTTTTTTGACTAAAGCACAAAACACACTGTATAAATAACTTCCCTTTTTAAAGTTACCAAGAACAAGACTTACAGTACAAAGTTATAGGCACTTAAATTATAAAAGAGATTCGATGGTTCCAATACTGCGTGTTCATTCTTTAGATGATTCATGCATTTGAAGCTTCAGCTTGAGTTATGGTACTACTTTCTAACTTCAAAGTAGAAGTGCCAAAGGAGTTAAAAATCAGTAATTCTGCCTTACAGTAACCTCATGGAGGGTTCTGGCTTTTAATTAACTTGTGTGGGTCAATAACAAAAGGAAGGAACTACAGTTTTCTGTGCAGGCCACACAGTTGGCACAATAAGACCAAATTTTGCAATTATGCAACTTACTGTATCTTCATGAATTAATTTCAGTGCCATTCTCCCAAACGTCCTTAACTAGAACTTAAAACATCAATTGATTTATCTTGTCTCAAATCTTGACTTTTGTAACTGTCCACTAAATGGCCCTCAGATGTGGCCTCCTGTGTTAACCTCAGGGCAACCAGCTCAAAATCCTCTGCACCTTGTGGATCTTCAATAGTTCATGTATTCAGTTCTCCTGGTCCTGACCTTTACTGTATTCTCTAATCTTCTGGGCACCCAGTGCTTCCTGCCTTCCCTCTTTTGTGTCTGTAAAACAAACTTGTTCACAAGCCTTTCAAAACTTATCTCCTGCCTACTTTTGCCAAATGATGAAAAAGCATGCTCCTACAGCTGACAAATCCCCTCCTTTGTGGAAAGGAGTTCAGAGCATGGTAGGCACCTGTCAGTGAGTCCCAATAAAGTAGAAAAAGCAAAACACATCATCAGTGGTCTTTTTGCTAAAATGTAAAGTATTCTATAGCAAAAATGCTGGTTGCATGTGGCATTTTGGACAAAAATGCCAATTTTCATAGTCATCTGATTAAGGAGCTCACTAGACTATGAGTGAGATGACCAAGGCAGCTTACACCTGAAGAGAGATTGTTTCAAGCTCTTTACAGACTCAGGTAGGCACTCCTGAACTGATTAATGGTTCACATTTTTGCAGTTCTCACTGTGACCAAAACAAAAACAGAAATAAAATTAAAACTGAGATTTCAGAAGATAACTTAATGGCAAAGATTCTGTAGCAAATCTCTGATTGTAGAGCCACAAAATGCATGGAACCCTGACCATAAAGCTTTGTTCATTTAAATGGTTTCTTTTATATTCCAAATGACAGCAAAATAATCCTGGCATACACATAAAGCCATAAGGAACTGTTAAACTGAGTAGTATCACAAACAGATTCATAACCTACAGGCTGTTTCACAAAAACTTGGTATGGATTGACTAGGTTTTATCAGGTAGAAGGCAAAAAAAAAAAAAAAAAAAAAAAAAAAAAAAAAAAAAAAAAAAAAAAAAAAAGCTTATATTCTCCATCTCTGTTGAATCCATATAGCTTGTTAGGCTTTCACAGAAAGCACTGTAATCTGAACATTCAATTCAGTACCCAGAGTTTTACTGGAGACTCACTAAGTATGATTGAAGTCTCAATGCAGCTCAAACCAAAACAAAACGTGTATTTTATCAAGGCTGTCCATATACGTAGCATGTAGTGTATAGAGGCTCTCAGTATCACGGTCTGTGAAGGACTGAAAGATTTGATTAGCAGCCTGTAGAAGTGTGCTGAGAAAATACACTGAATCTCAGTTATTTCCTCTTTCCTATTTCTATCTTCCTCACCCACATCTGAGTGAGAAGATTTAGGAGTCCAGCTTTGCTCTCCAAAGTCAGTTTCCTATGTCAAATCTTTACATCTTGTGATTCCACCATCTTGGCAAGTGTCTTCTTGATCCTCAAGGCAGTGAGCCTTGAGGCAGGATTATGAGCCCAGCATTCAGACATCAACTTCAATATTGCTCTTAAACACTGTAAAATTAAAAACAAAAGAACAGTACTGTAACAACTGCCTGATCTGAGGTGTATAATTCTGGTTCACTATCAAGGCCAAATTATAGGACTCTGAAGTCCAAATGTGCAACTTCTATATTTTCTGCAAAAGTACTGGTAGAAAAATATTATAAACAGGTCTACTGAAAAAAAACCCAAACCCAACATCCACATCCCAATCCTTCTTTTCCCTCCCCCTCACAGCCTAGTATTTACAGTAGCTGAACAAACCAAAGTGTTGATTTAGTTTCCCAAAGATGCATTACCAGAACCTCTCACTACAACTCAAGAACAGAGCACAAAAATGGCAGCAAGAAGCAGAAAAATCTCAATGTTTTAATATTTACTAAACTAAAACATCCTTCCACATTAAGGAACAAACTGAACCAGCTTTCCCTTTCCCCATACTCACTTCATCACTATTCCATCTGTTTGACACGACTGGGCGCAGGCGTTTGACACACACCACTTCTCTCATGTCCTCGTAGGATGGATCATTTGGCACCATGTCATAATATGGCAACTGATACTCTTCAACAATACCTGGAGATAATTGTGAAAGATCAAGAACCATTAAAATAAATAAATCTACATATCTACTCTCAGATTTCCTTAGCCAGGAGCAAAAACTCAACTTGGTTCCAAGTCAAACCAACCACACTGTCTTACTGGGATAAAAATAGGAAATTTTCACTGTAGCAATCAGACATTCCCCACAAAAGCTCCAATATTATGTCCATTAACTTTAATAGGCTCAACAATTCCTTGCAGTGCCTTTGATTTTGATACCCAGTGTAGAATTTGGCTTCTTCTAATCCACTACATGCTACAAAGAAGCACAGAGAAAGCATATGACGGAAGAATACATGACAAGATCTATAAGGATGCAAAAGAAGAGTGAAAGAAAAAGAATAATATCTTATCAATTTCACAGGAGTGAAATACATCTGCCTCCCACTGTTTCTCCCAAATCAGGCACTCTGCTTTTTGAGCACAGGAAAAAAAAAAAAAAGCCCAAGATGCTTAACTGTAACAATCAAAAAGGTTGAGTTCAGTGATTTTCAAGCTGTTCTTTGGACAGACTGTTACTATTGCTTTTACAGAACACAAGCCTCATGATGAAACAAGCTTATTATTTCCTGTCAAAGCACTGTTGAGGTGACACAAAGGCCTGGTAGATTCTATGTAGAATATTTCAAAGTTTACCTCCTGTGACACAGCGCCGAGCCATTTCCCAAATGATCAGCCCAAAACTGTAGATGTCAGCCATGATGTACGGCTGGAAATGGTTTTTATTCAGGCTTTCATCCAGGACTTCGGGAGCCATGTAACGTTTTGTTCCCACTCTCGTATTCAAGGGAACATCAACTTCATTTGTGTCACTGTATGAAAATATTAGCAAGTTAGTGAATTGTGGACTATTACAAGACAAGGTATGAAATCTTGTATGATGCAATCACTACACTGCCAAGCTTCCATTTACGAATTAAATTCTTTCTTTTCCCTCTCAATACTCTCAATACATTGTACTTCCCTGAAAAAGATTATCCAGAAAAAGCAGCGACTACGGTAGTTGACAGTTTACTGTTGCTTTTACCTGACATTGAAAACATACAAAAAAATTCATAAAAAACAGTATAAAGATGAATATATTTGGTAACAACTCAGAAAATCATTTGCAAAGGCTATGCTTTCTTTTAGGTTCTACTGGAATAAAAGACTTAAAAATATAAAGAAAAAGTAAAAATAAAAAAAACTACTATAGTATCACTTCTTCAATTACCTTTCAACTCCTTTTACACTGTTCAAATTTGATATGAAAGAATTTATAATGAAATTTCATGACAGCAACTACTATAAAAGGTCAGTTTTGAGTAACAAATTAAGTGGTCTCCCTTTCCTCTACAAAACTTATGTCTTCCATAAGAAAAGTATTTTAATTGTTCTCTTAACAATCTATTTTCATCACGATGCCTACCAGCATTCAAGAACAATTTACTTCCAAAATGGGGAAAAAAAAAAAAATGAAAGCATGCAACCGAATGATTCCATCTTCCTTTTAAACTGAGTATCTGGTGCATTAAATAAAAAAATTACACTAATGTTGGCTCATTACAGAGGATTTGTTCATCTACCTGTTAAACTTGACTGCAAGACCCAAGTCTGCAATGCAGCAGGTTCCATTTTTCTTTATCAAGATGTTTTTACTCTTCAGGTCCCTGTGTGCAATAGCAGGCTTGCCTTGTGTCCCATAAATTTCCGTGTGTAGATGGCACAGGCCACATGCAGCAGAATAAGCCAGTTTGAGGAGAGCCCTGTTGTCCAGCGTTGTGCATTTCAGAAAATCATACAACGATCCATTTTCATGATAATCTGTAATCAAGTAAAGCTGAGTCCAGGAGCCAGTGCCTTTAATATCTGCAGCTATGAAGCCTGTGAAACATAGAAACAAAATTACTATTTATTTGTACATATATCTTTTATGCAGCAGATTCAGTAATAATTCCTAAAGCTATAGTGTCTTGTATTGCATCAGAGGATATGCATCCCCCTTATGAAAACTAAGAGTGTAGAAGCTCTGATTCTAACTGTACATGAGATTACCACTCCAGTCTTCCAGCAAAGACACTGCAGACATGTCTTCAACCAAGAGCAGCAAGATTCTGCCCTTTCAATAACATTTTATTAGCACATACTAGTCCACAGTAACTGGCATAGATCCCTCAAGGCACTCCCCCCTAAGAACTCCTCCTCATGATGCCTCACACAAGCCCTCCAGTAGCCAAACAATGCACTGTGTTCTTACCAAGGATGTTTTCGTGACGCATTAAAACAGTTTGGTAAATCTCTGTTTCTCGGAACCAACTGGCTTCTTCTGTGGTGAAAAACACTTTGACTGCCACTTTTTCACCCCTCCATTTGCCCATCCACACTTCACCATACCGTCCTTTTCCGACTTGCCTCACCATTTGAATTTGTTTGGCAATAGTGCGCTGAACCTAAAGGAGATTTAAGAAAAAATTAAAAAAACAAAGAAGGGGGTATAAAGCAGAGGAAGGAAATCCAGCAGTTAACGAAAAATACCTGGCCAAGCTGCTTCTCAAGCCTGGATTGCTTTGAATTTCGTTCCTATTGCAAGATTTGTTCTATGAAATTTTCCACTATTCCAGTGCCTCATCATCCTCACAGTGAGGAACTTCTTCCTAATATCCAATCTAAACCTACTCCTTTTGAGTTAAAAGCCATTTCCTGTTGTCCTATCACAACATGCCCTTGTAAAAAGTCCCTCTCTGGTTTTCTTGTAAGTCTCTTTAGGTACTGAAAGGCTACTATAAGGTCTCTCTGAAGACTTCTGTCTGTCAATAAAAAGCAAATCTATTTTATTGGTCATTGGAAACCAAGAAATAAAATCCTTGAGTTCACTCAATCTGGTACTTGTAATAGCCATTTCTTGTATTTTATCTTAATGTCTGTAGGCTAAAAGTTTTCTTTAAATTTTGCTGATGCTAACAGATTTCATGACACATTATCTAATTCTGGACTTCATTTTAGTTAATTATATGAAGATGAGCTTTCAACATGTTCACTTTTTACTCCATTTTTCATAATAATTGCATACAAAACATTAACTGTATGGATAAACTGCTGTGTACTGGGCATTAGGTACGAACCAAACTTTGTATGTGATGGAAAGAAATTCAGTGAGGAAAAAAGCTTAAGTTTATGATTTACCAACAACGGTAATCCTGATCCACTCCCAGAACTCTGTGACTGGTCAATAAGGTCTTTTAATGACTCCCCAGCTGGAATAAATGCTTCATCTTGTTCCAGGTCACGATTGTAACAGTGCCTCTTTGCCATGGACTTACAGTAATGCCTGCAAAAGTAACAGGAATTAAGCTGAACTCCAAAACGCTCTTCAAAATATGTAACAAATTGATCTAGGAAAGGAGCTATTTAAATGTAGAAGTTTTCTAAAAGAAAAAAAAGAGAATCATATTTTGCTCTATCTTTTTTTCCCCCTGAAATGTACTTACATAGCTTTTTCATATTAACAAGTTGTCGTAAAGCATGTCAGTTGATTATGAGTTAGGTGGAAAACCAGCATTTTAATAGTCACCTCATACCCAGTGTGCCCAGCGTAACGTCCCTTGATTTTGGTTTAAACTAAAAGACTGGACCTTGAACCGTGTCAGGCGAGGCTGACATAAAAAAATCCTCTGAGATTTCTAGAACAATGACCACCTCCAGCACAGGGTTGCAGCTGACAGAGGCACCTGAATGAATTGCCATAGCTTAGTTGGTCAGTTATTTACTTTTGCAACACAGCAGAAAAAAAGAAAATCTCAGAAGCAGATGGAATTTAACTATCAAAAGTTACTGAAGTTACGCGAAGCTTAGGAAACTGTACATACTTTGTAGCCAGAGGAAAGGATCAAATTCACTTAAAATTCTCTGCTGTGAACATTTTGTTTTACCTAGCAATGCAAACTGCTACCCACAGATACGTGCCACTAAATTACAGTGGCTTCCAAGCTACATATGAGCAACTGAGTACATTTACAAAATAACTGTTCCGTTTACACTCAGTTTGCAAAATCAAAAATTTTACCAATAAAGAAAGTCCTTCCCTTACTTGTAACAAAAGCAGCTAAATAAGATGACCATGACAATTATGCAGACTGCCATAGAAATCAACACTGCCATCCAACGGATGCTGCCATCAAACAGTCCATCTATTTGACAAAAGAGAGAAAGAGAAGAAAAAAAAAATAAAGTTTCCAAAGTCTATAAATTAAACATATATTGCAAACAGTTTATTTAGGTATATTTTCAAATACTGTGTATCAAAGTGTATTGACACCAGAAAAGCAGAGAATTTCATTTGGATAGCAACAGCAAAAAAAAAAAAAAAAAAAAGGATTTAACTTGAGATTTTGGAGTTGTTGACTCCTGTTAGTTTGTTCTTAGAAACAGAAAGATTTAGAGCAGTTAAGATTCTGAGAAGGTATAAAGCAATAGTTAAACCAGTATGACTTGCCTAGCAATAAATGAGTAAGCACATGAAAACAAACTATTTTCACTGGGAACAAAAGAAAGAAGAGAATGAATTTACAGTAGAGAACAGTAAACAATGCTAGAATACTGTTTTATGATACATTCATAATGGAAAAAGCACAGCAGAGATTATTAAAAAACGTTTTCAAAAAAGAACAGATTCTGGAACCAAAATAAAAACAGATCAAAAGATCACATGCAAATCAAGGTATGAGCACACTGAGAAAGAGACTAATAATACCGTGAGTGACTGATGAAGGAAAAGGTTAACTTGAAAGTGGCAAAAAAGTAAAACAGAAAATAGAAGATGAAGTGTAGTACAGAACTTCATACAAAAACTAGTCCAGAAAAAAAGCAAATATGTGCAATACTGTAATCACATTTCTCCTTATTTTTAGCTGTTGATTAGGAAAACCAGAATCTACATAGATAGCATTCATTAGCAGCAGTGTGAACAAACAGGAGCTGTTTACCTGTGCTGTCAAGAGGTGGTAAGGTTGGCTGTAAATCCTGATTGCAGAAGTCAGTACGGCAGCACTCAATCGTCCGACGTAACTGTGCTTTGGGCGAGTCCTGCTCAAGGAGAATCGAATTAATGTTCACATTCTGAAGATAAAACATGGACAGTTGGTGCTATGGCTACAAAACAGCACGGACAAAAACTGACGCTATTTTATTTAAAAACCACTTCAACCACATCATTTAATATATGAGGATCACCTCGCAGTTGGCAGACAGGCATCATCTTTGAGTGCATACATTCGATGTTACTTTTTTTTATGTTTCATGGAAGTTTTTCTACTTGGTGAACAGAAATAGATGGTTTCTACTTAAGTTGCTATTTCATAAATTGTAAAATTTTTAAGGTTAGTTAAAACCAGTTAATAACATGTTAAATAAACACTGCTCTAAAGACAGTACTCATCATAGCAGCACTGTTTGTTTTAAAAACATATTCAGAACACCATATGAAAGATGAAGGGGCATGAAAATTAAACTGAAAATAAGGCACTAACATAAAAACAAGAACAGTTTCAGAAGGTCATCGTGATACCTCAGGTCTGATTTGCAGTAACCCGAAACACTCACAGCAATAACTGAAGTCAACAGTGCTTCCAAAAAGCAGTGCTACTGACAGCTGTGTTATATAGAAATTCAAACTCTAGGGATTTAAAAACTTAAAATTTTAAGTTATCCAAAACAGTGATAGCATTGAAGTGGGCAGGGAGAGCGGCTTGGTGAGCTCTGCTTCCAGCTCAGTACCCTCAGATGAATCCCATCTGGTCCCACTGACATCAGGTCACTAACTACTTCCTCCAGGATTGCAGGGGCTCTATTCTGCTCCCCATCCCTGCCTACCAGCTCAAGGGGCTGGCTGCCCTGAGGATAACTGGTCTTACTGATGATGGCTGAGGCAAAGGCATTAAGTACCTCAGCCTTTTCCTCATCCTCGGTTACAATTTTCCCTTTTGCATCCAACAAAGGATGGAGATTTTCCTTGGCCCTATTTTTGTTTTTGATATATTTACAAAAACACTTTTTACTATCTTTCAAAGAGTTTCTCCTGCAGAGAACTCTGACAAGCTAAGATTCTATTCCAATCTTTGCTCAAACACCATTAAGCATCTCTTCTGCTCCTACTCACTCGTGACTGTTTGGTCCCATTCTTCTCAGTGATAAATTGCAATATGCAAAATTTTACAACTGCAGTTGTAAACGACAAATTTAAACTGCTTATGCAGTTTCCCTACATAAGCTCAATGGAGATCTTAAATTTTAATGGTATCTCATTTTTTTACCTTGCACTGGAAGTCTGAACCTTCATACTTCATGCAGCCAGAAGCAAGCGTGGGTTCTCCATGTTCATCTTCCTCAATGATAGCAAAGCAATGCCCGTTAGTTCTGGAATAAACATATCACTTGTGCTTTACCAGTATGTTTGTTTTTTAATATGCAGCATTAGTTGACCATGAACCCATTAATACTAGAAGGAAAACATCTGGAAAAATTCTTCTTTAACCCAGCGGCTACCATCCAGTTTGAGAACAGAAGACCCCCACAGAACATACAAGGATGCTTTCTCACCAATACCCTGTTTTCTGCTTCCTCATCCCTCTTCAAGACTGCTCATATCCAACCACAGAAACCCAGCTTAGGAACAACTGAGGGGATGGAAAAGCAAACTAAAAAAAGCATACTCACACAATTTTATAGGTTAAAAAAAAAAATTTCACTCATGTCTGTTTTGAAACTGTAATGACAAACTCTCAGAGAGTGTGAGCAGTGCCAGTTTCAAGGTCTACAGCACAGCTAGTCTTTTCCCACATAAGCTCCCTCAAATATTCAGCCTTTAGAGCAAAACAAACCAACCAACCTCCAAACCCACTTTCTAAAATTGACAGTAACAAATTAATTACATTGTAAAAAAAAAAAAAAAAAAGAAGGCAGCCCTTAAATTCCTCTCTGTCTCTTTATACAATTGCTTTGACTTCTATACTACCTGAAAATGTCAACAATATTTGTAAGGAATCCCAAACCAAATTGCAATGCTAGGTCTGTGAATTCAATACCTGTAAAAGTAAGATTTGAGTAAATCAAAGTTCATTCATCCCCTTACTAAGGAAAACAAACCTAGAAATAATTTTGTCTTTACCACAATCTATTTAAACGAATGTAAAGAGATGCAAATTTAGGAAGCAAAATGCCATAAAATACCCTGTACATGGATATTGCGTAGGTGTCATTAACTAACAGCATAATGACCTATACAGTCACCAGTTCAGACAAAAAATTAGTAAAACCTATACTGACTGCAAACACTAGAGGGCAATAAAAAACAATAAATAAATACCAAAGAATTTGAAAACAATACTACAACGGTGCAAAACTATTTCTGTAAGATACTACCTGTGTTTACATTTAAAAAGTCAGTAGTGTTTATTCTATCTCCTTGAGGTCCACAAAAATTGCCTTATCTGCCAAGTGACAGCTTTAGAGACGTTGAATACTACGTGTTAAAGTGAAGACTCCAATTACTGTAGCAAGTAACATGTTTTTTTACTATGTATATTAATTCTTACGGCAGAAAACAGAAGGCCTTAAGCATGAACTGCAAATGAAGAGAAAAGGAAAACCAAGGACATTTTATGACATGAAAAAACACCTGAAGTAAGTAGATAATCAGTGCGTGAGTCTATTAGGATCCTTATGCCTGTCAAAGATAAAACTTCCCTCCTGTCCCTACATGTTCACAGGCTTTTCTTTTTTTCCACTGCCTTTCCTTCATAGTCTATAACTAAAGAACACATAACAAGAATTCTCAGTATGTGGCTATGTTGTCTAGGTGAAAAAATATGCAAACAGGTGGTGGTATCAGAAGGTTTAGGTTTGGGTCACTTCATACTCACCCAGTTATAAAACACTACAGGTTACTTAGTCCTTGAAAGCAGTTGCTTTCAAGGGGGGGTGAAGTCACTGGTTGCAAATGGTTCTAAGTTATGGTGAAAACTGTATCGTTTACACAGAGCTGACCATGGGTTTTAGCACTTGGCTCTTCACAGAACCAGTGAGTGTCTAATCAATTATGGTCAAATCACCTGAGAGAACCTTGGTCAGCATTCCAGAGGGAAGTTTGCTCTCTCCAAAGCCAAAATGAGCCTCTTCAAAGAGCCTTTCTAAGCCTCAATGCAATACTCACATGCATGTGTTATTAATAGCATCATCCGGACAATGTCCCGAGCAGTAGCACTTCAGAAAAGGTAAGGTGTCCTCTGGAGCAAGTGTGACTCCATTTGCTTGTTTCTTTTGGTCAGAATTTGTCTTCATTCCTGTGCCATGAAGCATGTCTAGATTTTGACCTGCACATCAAAAAAAACCAAAGTATTTTTGCACCTCTCTGGTAACTGTTCAAAACTTTTACAGGGAAAATATGACAAAAGAATAATTATATTAATAAATAATTGAACTGTGCAAGACACAAGAACTTCCTCTCCCAAGATTATGACAGAAATTTGAGTTAATAATTTTATTCTAGAAACACCTAGCTCAAATATTTTTTTACCTTAACAGCAGATTTTTCAACCCTAATAAGTATAAACAGGAAAATATTTTCCCTTTTTAAGGTGTGGCAGAAAAGCAGTGATGTAACTGGTTAGAATTTTCTGAAGAAAGCCTCTCTCATTCATGTATTTAGAGAACCAAAATACTGACTGCTTGATAACCACAACAAGAATAATTTTATGCATGACTGAATGTACTTAATATGCAATTTTCTAATTTTCTGAACTGAAGTAGTTTTTTTATGGATTCAGAGTCTCATACGAGAGCAGTAATAACTCCAAAATATCTTGGGTTTTTTTGATCTCTGTATGCATTAGTACTTCAAAACACAGCTAAAATAAATCTTGTTTGCAAATTAAATTTCAGTAAATGACAGGAACATCCATACAGACGAGCTTTCACAGAACAGAAATAGGGCTATGTTATGTTCAAGTAGCCCTCAGTTTCTCAACAGTAGAAGAGTTAAGCATCATTTGTCCTTGTTCATATTATTAATGTGCTTTTGTGGATGTAGGCATTCAGAAGAAAAGATCCACCTATTTTCTTCTTAGTGAAGAACATCCAGAAAAAAAACACCTTAGAAGCATAATCTGCCCCATTTGGAATATGCTTTGTGATCACTATATGAGATGAGAACATCTTCACCCTCCAGCTTTATCATACATAATTTTACCAACAGAAAATCTATTTCTGCCCACCACCTGACAGTATTGTTGGCTCTAAGCCCTCAAGGTATGAATCAAACACAGACAGTAGAGCTGTGAACAAACTATCACCTGCTCAGATACAGTTTACAGCAAGTCTCTGTGCGAGGCTCAGTGTGCAAAGGAAGACAACACCAGTTAGGACCAACAGAAGCTTCTACAAATTCAGTTATTACCCTCAATACTTCTCAAAAATAATTCAGTCACAATGAAAATTTCAATTTACCTAAGGAAAAGAAAACCCCAAACAAAAACTGATCAGAAATCACCGTCTCTTGGAACAGATTCTTGCAGCTTCCTGTCAAACCTACCAAACCATGGCTGTGGAGTGATAAGAACATCAACGTCCTGTTGTACCTTGCTTGAAGGATGCGCAGAAAAACTTGATTAAAGTTACAACCCTCTGTATCTCTCTACAGTAACATCCACTATATCATTCAGAAAAATGTGAGACTAAATATTCGTGACATTTGATCTTATTGTTCTGAAAATAGCAGATTTGCAGATTTCCTTAACTGCTTAATGCAGCTCATCTAGTGCAAAGTCCTGATCCAGCTGGGTAATGAAACTGTGCTTCTTTTGGATACAACTAAGGGAATATCCTAAGAAAGTACAACACCATCTACCTAAACTCTCAAATCACTTAGCCATGTTTTATTTGAAATGTGGTTTTCAAACAGCACTTCAGTAATGCCACAGTTAAATAGTCCTGATAAGTACAGAACTGTTAACAAGAAGTAAGGTCCAGTGCTATAATAACTGAGGTCTGAGCAGTAGGTATTTCTGATTAAACCAAGAGAAATTCTGCACAATTGCAACAGCTCCTCCACCTGTCCCCTCTCACATTTTTTTGCCAGCATAAACTGAAAGCTCATTTTAATAACATGCTACAAATGTTACACAACATTTCATATTCACATTTAAGAGATCCTTACCTGCTCAGAGAATAGGTAATTCTACTTGATATTTAAAGGAACAGCCACTGCATATGTGCAAATATGGTCTTTCTTTCTTCATTATTTTGTTGAATAACTAAAGTATCTTTCCCAATTAATGTTATATAGCCCCTCTTACCTTCAGAAACATTCCACATGTTAGAAGTCTGAATGCTTTATGATCTACGTCTCATCAGTCACTCATCCACCTGTCCTACCCTGATCACTGAATGCAATGTTTTTTCAATTTCTTAGAAAAGAAATCAAGGAACCCTTGAAGCGTGGCTTCTTCAGCTCAAAAGGAACAGAACAACATTTTTTATGACGGTCTGGCATCTTCTAAAGCAGTATTACTCTTTGTAAACTAACACTGAAGCACAACTACAGGTATACCAACCTTTTATACTAAAGCTGAGATGAAATACATTTTCCCTCTTCATTTATTATGATGAATTGCATTAGAAGATCTATGAAGAGCACATACCAAATAAAATCCAAACCGGGTTAACTCTATTTTCAAAGAACCAGCATCTTCGTCTTTTGCAGCGTTTCTATAGGCAAAGATTTTTATTCAAAGCAAGAACAGACTACAATTTCACTGTTTTTGTAGTGTGAAAATACTCCATAGTAGCCTGCTTTCATCTTACAGATAATACCTGAACTGCACAAGGGGTGGAAGGGGGGAAGTAACTTGACTCAGTCATCCTACTTTCCAAGACTGTAAAGAAAAGTCTTATTAGACAGGAGTTTGAGCGTCCAGAGAAAGAAGCAAAAAGGAAAATACTGAGGATGCTTGGGATCACTTCAGAAAGCAGTTGTTAATCACCTCCAGCTATATATTATACCTTACTGTACCCTTTCCTGCAGTACTAAAATTCATCCTCAGCACTTCCAGACAGATTAGTATCCATCCTAAAGTTTCTAGGCATGGGGAGGGAGTTGAATGGGGAAAGACTTGGCTTCCATGCCCTTGAGGTATTAAGAGGGCAGTTGAAGGTCCTGGAGTCACAGGATGCTTCATTGCCGTTTTCCTGGTTAATAGATACCAGGTAAATGAAAGAGAGCGAACTAAGCATGAGCCTAAACAACATTTTGCTTCAAGAACCACCCGACCCTCTTGCACCTTCTTGCTCTCATCCCTCATCCCTCCCCTCAGAGTCTCTCCACCTCTCAAACATTCACACTGCTGTATCTTCCTCCTGCGAGCAGGACAGTGGAAAGGAGGATCACATTTTAGGGATCCTGTGACACTACACTACTTCATGATGTAATTAATATCTTCTTTTCAATGACACATTCAGCTGTCACTGTGCAGTACAGCTAAGAAACACACATACACAAATCTCAAAGGTGTAAGAGATTATCATAAATAGCTTCAAAAGAAAAAAAACGTCTTCCTTGAAATACCGTACTTGGAGACCTCATGCGTATTTTATCACATTTCAAAAACTTACTACATTCAACAAAATATCAGAGTGACAGTGAGCTGGAACATTCTCCTCACATAAATACAGTGTAAGACAATGATGAGGAAAAAGCTGATGGGACTTCAAGTTCCCATTTCATCATTTACTTTGCCCCACCATACATACCGCATTCATTGTAGATTCCTAGAAGTGTGAACAACTGCTAAAGACAGGACAACATTTAAATGGCTTTCTGTTTAAAATTAAATTTTGTTTTAATAATATAAATACAATTTTTTTAAAAGTTAATAATAAGTTGTTAAAATAGGACAGTGCCTGGTAATGTATCATATCCAGCCCTTGATCAAAATGTAAATTATTCAAAGACTACTTCTTCCAATCACAGAAAATAAGTTAGACTATAAAATGTATTTCAAAGAAGCACAGGATATTAAAAATTCCACTAGGTTAGAAATCTAAGTCTACTTGAAAGCATGGCTTCAAATACAATTATTAATGTGAATAAGTCTTTAAAACATACTGTGCGTGACACTGAGGTGTTACAAACCACTAAAAGCCGAACTAACCTGGTTGTAACTCAATGCCAAGATACACGTATAATTTCATTAAGTCTTCTGATCTAAGAAAAGATTTATGTAACCCAAAATAACCCCCTAGCTCTATTAAGAAATTCAGAGACAGCAGTAAATGAAAGAAGAGAAATAAAAAGCTAAATTATGCCTACAGTTTGTTACTTAACTGCATCCCCTCTTCCTCCACAAATGCGGCTGCGATGTGGTCAACAGCAGTCAAGTTGTTCGACAGCTTTCTGAATTTGTAATACAGATGTTGCCCATAAAAACATTTCTATTCCAGAGTACATGATCCTTGACAGGGATTTATCCCAGCAGAACTACAATACGAGTGGCATTTCTTTGCAGCTATTCCCATCTATGCTTGTAAACTCCAAGAAATTCAACGTTTAAATAGGAATGCCAGAAGACCATCTTCACCTGCCCTCCTGCTGATCCTATTGCTGTTTGCTGGGGCCAGCTCAGGGCTCACCCACACCAGGCTCTTCTCACAGATGGAAGTTGTACCAACACCCTTTATGTCAGATACTCCTTCCTTATGACAAAGGACATACTTTGAAAATTTTATGTGGTAGATTTAAGTTGCTTTTTCTTGCTTTAGGATGCAAACACTCCAAAATTATCCACTCCATCTATCACAAACTTCCATAATGATTTAACATGTTCTGCTATGTGAATTCAACCTTGGTACAACTGACACTGATTAAGTACAATACTAGTACTTGCCCTTAAAAGACAATTATTTTAAAAAAAATCATAAAAAGTGTATGAGTGCAAAGAAAGGATCTTAAATGCTTCTATGAGCTCTGTGTCTTGCATTTTAACCATAAATCTCCCTATAGTACTTTTTTATATATCAAGGCTGTGATCTCCAAAGACCAGGCATGTTTAGAGGTAGCTCCTCCAGAAGAACTGGTTCCTAAAAATCACGGCATGTTCCCAGACTACTTGTTTAAAAACTCTCTCCTTCCCTCCAGCTCTCCCAGGAGCTACACCAGTGCTCAACACAGACAGACAGCCCCTACCTCCTTACCTGTCAACCTGCAATCCCCAGCCTCTGTTACCACTTCTCTTCCCCAAAAAAGTCACTTCTGAAGACAACTACTTTCTTCTTATGCATTCAGTATAAAAGCCAGAGACATGGAAATTTTGTGTATTTTACTTAAAAGAAGTACACTGCATTCTAATTTAAATGGCCTTTTAAAGAATAAAGTTGCTTAAAACTAAACGTGGATTTTTCATAATAAAGAAATAGATCAACTTTTAATAATCCCTTACAAGGACTTTATTAGACAAATATTGAAGAACACATGTTTGCTGCCCATATTTTAAAGACAGATGCAGTCATTAATTGGGGAAATCACCAGTAAACAGAACTATACTGTCTTCAAGTAATGAATCAGCTAGTGACAACTCTAAGTTCATTCTACAGATTTTAGAATATTTTATTTCAGATTAGTTTATATATTTAAATTCAGTAACTATTTCACCTGAAATTGAGAAAATGCACAAAGGTTTTAAAATTAATTTTATCTATATCAAATATCTGACTAAAAGTAATTAGAGCAGCGAAATCAAACCTCAACAGATTTTTTTTTCCAGTTCCCTACTGAACAGTAGCAACTTTAAGGCCATTTTAATATTTAATATTGACACTAATTATTTCTAAATTTAACTTTTAATAAACCTTCATATATATCGAATGTTATTAATGCATTTTTAGTCAACTAATTTACAAGGATTAAAATACTGGTCTTCTGCAGTGTCTCTGAAGAATACATGAAGGGATGATGAACCACATATGAAGTAAACTGCCAGCAACACAGCACAAAATCTATGAGAACAAGTTTGAATATACACTAAGCATGTTACTGCTCTGCTGATCTCTATTGATCAGCTCATCAGTGCACTGGAACAACAAAGAAAGAGCTTTACTCAGAAGTAAAACTGTTTCTCTGAATGGAAAACTTGCACTAGGGAGACAACAAAAGCCTGTTTGCTGCAGTCCTCAACTGAAGCTGGTAACCTCTTGCCTTAGATCAGCTAAAGCAGGTGGGTGAAGACGCAGAGCAAGTCACAGATTTAAAGATATTGCAAAGGCCTTCCACAGCAAGACAGGAAATACAAAAATGTCTTAATTGAAAAGGTTGTTATTAAATATACCCACCTGCAACCCAGGCTTATTTTTGACCATTTCTCAACATAAGTGAAAAAGTGCCATAAGCTATAAAGAAGATAAAATCCAAAGGGTAACCACTGGGTCGCACTGCTCTGTAGTAACGACCTGAGAAACTGCAGCTGTTCACCAATAATGTCATGGAATTGCCTCTGTTTTCTGCTGTTATTGTAAGAACATTTTGACATTAATCAACTCATGCAGCCACTTGCTTTTTCAAGTTACCTGCTAAGGAATGTGGTATGTATATATACATGCAGGTTTACAGACACACTTGCTATTATCATTCTCTCAGGTCTTGCTAAGCCCTGAAATTCCTACCATTCTGAAGAAGCTTCCAAAAAAAGCAAGGGAGCCAAGCATGAAGCTGCGTGCCAGATACTTAAAGTACAGACACTGGGTGTTTCTACTTTCTCTGCTTTTCCTTCCTCTTCCTGTAAAGCACACAAATTCTCTTCAATTCCTCATAATGAATCTGCTGCACCTCTGCTGGTTACTTTATGATGCATTTTTGCAACTTTCCTTGTTGAAACTATTTTTCCATTTTTTAGAGACTTCTTGCTTTAGATTGTCTCTTTTCTAAAAAAAATTTCAAATACTTTGTGACTACGAACTTAATTCTTTCCACCATCAATCGAGGGACAAGCAGAGAGACTTGACTGTTTTTTTTACTCACCATCCTTGGAAACCAACCATATTTCGTGTTTGAAGAAAAGCCCTTAGGCAACTTGCAAAGAACCAACAATGATTCACTAAGCTCAGATTTTTCATGGCTTTAAGAACTCCCTCAGTATTGATCTGAAAGTCAGGAATATTTCTAAGATAAGACAGCTTCTTCTTTAGGAGTTGAAAAAAAAAATTTTCAGTCTTTAAGCTTAATTTAGCTAGTAATACTTACTAGAAGTTATTTACTGAACCATTATTAATCAATATGGTCATAAGTTAATGTAATTTAAAGTAACTAGAAGACACGTATACTTGTATTATTAATTTCTCTTTGTATCTAAAGAGGAAAAAATAATCCTTCAGTTGCTAATGCCTATGAGTAAAATGCTAAATATTGACTAACACAAAATGAACGAAGCATATCAGTCCCAGCCTCTTCAAGGGAATAAGGGAAGAAGCGGGTATCTGCTGCAAGAAGCAGCAAAGCTCTTTGAATACAAGTAGAACAGGTTCCACTGCAAAACACTGTCTGAGACTATTTCAGAGTGGAAGAGACACTTAGAAGTCACCTGGTACCACCACCTGGTCAAAGCAGGACCAACTTCTATGTCTGACCCGGTTCTTCAGTCATTCCAGTAAAATTCTGTCTCTAAGGATGGACATTGCACAACCTCCCCAGGTAGCCTGTTCTAATATTTAATCACATTCACAGTGAAAATTTTTTTCCTGATTTCTCACCAAAATTTCCTTTACAGTGTGTCTGTAACCTTAGAGCTATCTGCAAATATTTGCAAATCTGTACTACAAACTTCAACTACACCCAAACCCAGGCTATTTCTTGAAAATTAAAAACTGCATGTCCTCAACAGGATGAGGGATTGGTCTGGAGAATCTTCCTCTTTCAACTTAACTAATCTGACAAAGATAGAAGAATCCTGGATTTATTTTTGTTTTTTTTTTTGCTTTCAACCTTGAAATCTTTGCTGCAAAGTATCAAACTAAGGCCCACACTCTTCCCCACTCCTGGAACACAGGAACACATAGACTCAATCAAACCAAACAGCAGCACTTAAAGCACATGTCTAGAAGTCTGGTGACACTATTCTTAGCCTCCACAGGTTAAGAGAAGAAAATGCACAAGGAACTTGGTAATTATGCAAAAACACCTGTCCAGTTTCGGAGGAAAAGTGTTTACAAGTCTGCAGGCTGTACCCAACAACACAGAACCCTCAGTGTGCTCGTGGCTGCCTCCTGGACCAAACCCCATGGGAAACTCAAAAGGAAGAACAGCAATTTCAAATAACTTTAGCTAAAGTGAAATTCTGCACACATCCAGAGAGGACTTTTGCTCCATAAAAGCTTAGCTCTGAATGTGTGGGAGGGGTAGGACTTGAAAAAGCTTAGATATGTGCTCTGAGGCACTATTCATTTAAATACCAGAACATGGGAAGAGGCTGATGCACGTCTGCTCTTCAAATCAGTTGTCAAGCTATGGATCAGGCATAGTCTTGAAAGAGACAGCTCTGCTACATCCTTTAATCTAATATTGCAGATATACACCAGAAAGAGCAGAAAGATTGTCATTTGGGTACTTACCAGGCTTCCTCCTCTCCCCATTTTAATGGGTTCATTAAATTGTGATTCTTGAAAGTAAATAGCTCATATAATATCTCAAAATAAAATCAAGAACTAAGCAGTAATTGATCTAAGTATGGAAAGAGAATATAAAACCTTTTATAATCAAGTATTTAAATAGCAGTACCAAATTAGTCTTCTCTGTTTCTCTGAAAACATACGGACGGCTCTGTGCACAAACACGTGAAAGGTGCACAGGTGGGAGAACAAGTGATCTTACACAGAGACCAGCGAGGGATTGCTCAAGTGCAGTAGCACCAACAGCTCAGATACCATTCTGCCACTTCTCTAAACTTCAAGCAATTACAGAATCAGATCTGCCAGACAGAGCTGCTAATAAGGAGTAAGGAAATAATCATAAAAGGGAGTTTCCCACAAACTAGTTACAATCTTTAAGCTTCAATTCCCGATAGAGCACGAGACAGTAACATTAGTCTGTTCCCAATATTATTATTTAGTTCAATGCAATTTGACAAAGGAATTAAAGTTCTAATAACTGGATTTTCAAAGTTTTTAATAACTTGTGGCTGGAAATACAACAGATGTACAAATGAGTGTCTTCAGTAACTGAAAACCAGGCTATTTGTGAACATACCACAGACTCACCCTGGTCCATCAAGTAGGCACAACAAGCTAATTTAGACTGGTTACACCACACTATCTCTCGGCTGCTGAGAGCACCAGAAGGCACAGGGAACTGCACACTGCAATCTTTTCAGTGAGTCAAATTCAAAGGGATCAAGTATGCACACACACATGGAACTCAAATTCAGGAAGTCAAACCTTCAATTCTGCTGGTCATATAACTTGCTCCATAGTGTACTATGTATTTTTGGTATTGTCCCTCCTTAAGGATTTGCTAAAACAGACCTGATCTGTATTACAATACAGAATTACAATTACTAGACTGTCCTTCTTTTTAGGGAAGCGTTCCTAGGGCATGTCAGGCAGAGAAGTCACCTGCCTGCAAAAGAAACTCCAAACGAAAAAATCTTGCTTCAACCACCGGAAAACACACAACTCTGTTACAAATCAAAAATATAAACTTCTTTCACCCAGGACATATTTACCTTGAACATGGAGAATGATAAGCAGATAGGCGCCAAGCAATTGCTCATGAACTCTCAGTCGAGTCATTGTTCACTTTTAATCCTTCCTGTGCAAGGCAACTGGCCCTTCTGCTTGACAAATGTTAAGCTCAGTCTGTTTGGTGAAGCCTAATACAAGATTTGGTGCTTGACTGCAAAGATGCTTTTGTAACTTCTCCACCTTTGTTTCCTGAAAGATACAATAAAACAAAGTATTAAGAAACTCTTTGTATTTCTGAAAAAAGAAAAAGCACTCAAGATTTTTCATTACACTGATCGTGTGGCTGGAAAAAAAGAAAGCACGTTTATTATTTATTAAGAAAACATTAGCTATGTTTATAACTGAATACCAGGGTTCTTCTGAAATATACACTTCTGGTAACAACCCACACAGATGTTTTTACATTCCTATGAAAAATATTAGATATGTTAATGCAGTAGTCACAGTTGTATAATTTTAGACTTGCATACAGCTTTTATAGGTAGTGTTCAACAGATTAACACAGATTGAATAGAAAACTATTTTCTTTACAGACATGAAAACTAATTTTCATTGTTTTTCTTAGAAGTGAAACTCAATGGTGACTATCCACAATACTACAAGGGAAAAAGCACTACCATGTTAGGCCACCAGTTGAAAAATGCTTGTAGAGAAACTTAATTGCAAAAACACCCAGCCTCTCTGCTGGAAGAAAACTAAATCTGTATTAAATTTAACAATTAGTTTACTTACCTAATACATTTATGTTACCTTTGTCTCCTAGAATAGTGCATCTTTAACAACAACAAAAAAAAGGACAACAATAACTTCAATTCAAAATCATTACATCCTCCTGGATATCCCCAACTTGTGTGCAAATTAATCCCTCCTGAAAAATTACACTACTATAGGCACACACTCCACACATAAAATATAACTCTCCTCATGCAGTGGGTGAACACACAGCTAGGACAGCCAAACTGAGTAAGAAGTTACTTTTTCAGACTGCAAGAGATGTGGTCACATTTGGCTCAAAGAACTTTTTAGTGGTGATTCACTAGGGAAGCGTAATTGGGCCTCAAAGGACTAAAAAGCAGCTTGAACACCTAAACAGTTAATGGTAAAAAAAGCAATGCTGCACAGCAATGAACAGAGGGCTGATTTTGCCTTTCCTCGGCCTCTTGTTTCGGAGGGGTTGACCCCGTGACCCCTGTCAGCCTGGCGCTGCTCATGAATGCCAAACCTGGTGTTCGCCCGGGGATGGGCCGCAATTACTGTTGGTGGCCGCTTCCAGCATCAATAACTCAATCTGTCTGTCAGCGAGACCCAAGAACTTTTCATTTTAATTAGTCTTCAGAGGCATTTAACATGGAGGCAAATTAGCAGCCGAGCCGGGAGGTGTCCGTCACTTCCAATTTTGGCGGGCACGGCGGCCGCCCCGACCCCTGGCCCACTTTTCACACGTCTCTGACTTCTCCCCAGTGCAGCGACAAAGCGCCTCCGTGCCAGAGGGAGCCAGGGACGAGCTCCCAGTCGGGGCTGTGCTCTCCGAGCTCCGTGGCAGCCCCGGCCTTTGCCACGATTGCTGCCAGGTTATGGTGAGACAGACTCAGAACCACGCGCTTTGCAGGCATCCGGAGCACCAGGAACTTCCAAGTGACCTTCCTGGCCAGGCAGAGGTAAGAGCAATGTGACAGCAGAAATATTCACTCTTTAGTCCTCCCTATACACACGGAACAGGACCAACTCTGATAGCTGATAAGGACCGTGCTTCTAGCTATAAGACATGAGACCAGCAACGTAAGTCTGTAAATATTACGGTTGTGTTCTGTGTTTCAATGGCAATGAACTTTCAATCCTCAATAAAGCACGTGGAAGATGAAAACGGCCAACAGTTTGTATGTAGTAATACAACAAAGACTTTACTCACAGTACTCCATCAAGCAAACACCCCTCCCCACCCCCCAGTTTAAAGCCTGTTTAAAGTATATTTAAAAATAATTTCTTGTCCATGCAAGTTTCAGGAAGGAACACATATTCACACTCTTCCAGGTTTCAAGAACAGGAATGTTTTAAACTTTCAGAAAATTGGGGATCTTGCTCCCCAGTTCAGTAAGGTCAGAGGGCACAGTGGCACAGGAACATGTATTTGCCATTGTACCACAGAGTATGTTACCAAAAGATCAAGAAAAATCGGAAACCACAACATTTTAATGCAACTCACTCCAACTTCATTATGATTTTTGTTCAGTGAGATAAGCTAAGGTAGTTTCCAAAAACGCTGTCCAAGCCTATGCAAGAAATGATGCTCTCCACTCCAGTATTTTGTACCTGAGCCTTCCTTCCATCGATATTTCACTTTTCATAGATGTATGTGTATTGAAATGTAAATATGTATAAAAGCATATATAAAACCATATAATAAAATGAAACAGGGAATAAATTCTGTTATAATTCCCCATTTTAAACCCACTCTAATTTGGGAACGCCTACCAGCATTTAAAAGAATACCTCAAAAATGCAAAGAAAAACTCCTATGCACATATGCCACCATCACTTGGACTCTTTTTCTGTTGGTGCTACAGTCAGTGCCAAGATCCCCCTTAGCCAGGAAGGCCCCATGGCAGGTTGCAAGGCTTGGGCAGACAAGCACTGCTGAGCCCTGCTTCACCAATGGCAACACTTCACTGTACGGCAGGTGAGCTTAAGGCACCAGAGAAAAGCTAGAGATTTACAGTAGCATCTCCCAGAACTCTGAACTGCAGTGTGGACATATATCCTAGTCTACCCATCCCTTGAACTCTTCTCTTTCCTCCTATAAGCTTCCGAGCTAATCAAGCTAAGACAATTAGTTCTCTAATAGTCTATGTTGGTCTTTTGCAGAAACAAAACTGTTTGAAAACATTTCATTCTAAAGATCACCAGGCACTCCAATACAGCTATGTAGTTTAACAGCTTAAAAAACTTTCAAAAATCAGACTAGTGTTTTAGTGCTTCTAACAAATGCCACACCCCAAAAGGACATAAGTATGATCTTCATATGAGAAAATCTTTCACTAAAACCAAAACAAATCCCACAATCCATCTTTAATGGACTCCCATCAAAGAGGAAGACTAGCAACCCTGCTAAGGCTGTTGGAACAGTGTGCAACAGCTGGAATTTCTCCAAAACCTACCTGATATAACAGTGTAAAATGACACAACTAAATAAACACTTCAAATGTGTTAAAGCACCAATTAACACCTGGAATGCTACTCTGCCAACAGAATCATGCTGGAGAAATTCAAACCCATAAGCCAATCAGTTGATTTTGAAGTTCCCAATTTCTCTTTTTTCTACTGTAGCCATGAAGAAGCGTACAACTATGACCCATGAAAAAGTAACTTATTCATCAATTGTAACACCCAATTCGTCTGCAGTGTATTTTATTATCCTTCCTAATAAGAGTTTATTGAAGAAAATGCTTTTGTTATTAAAACTGGGTTTTTTTCTCAAGTGGAACTTGGCAGTGAATTCCCAGCACTATCATAGCAGTCTAGTCCCATGCTCTGTATGACTGCAAATATATGAAGCTGGAAGTGTGCAAGATCTGTCATATGGTCCAAAAGGACTCCAAGTTCAGTGGTAACTGTTCTTTAGATGTGGCTATGTAATATTTTTAACAGCATGATCCCCAAACCAAATGAGCTGTGCTGTTCCAAATTTCAGTAAAGAATGCTACTGCTAAACTCAACAACAAAGACAGTATTGTAAAAGGGGAACACATGAAAAAATGTCAATCTTGGACTTCACGGTAATTAGAACATATAATCCATTTCAACAGACAAGATATTTCAAAACATTTGCAGCGGTACATATAATACCGAGTTAATGTATTTGCCAAAACAAAACTAAAACATATTAAATGTTTCTCCTATGAGTAATTGGGGCTAGAAGTGACTCAGGTAAATGTAAGCATATTACCTCAATCACAAGTACAGTTTTGAACAGAACTTTGAGTTGGAATAGAATGCCACAGATAAACTGGACTGT